>VZTD01004936.1:0-209507 GCA_013397725.1 Rhagologus leucostigma
CGCTCCCCAACGCGCTGAGCGGTAGGAGCGAGGGGTCCGCCTCGCTTCGCCCCCCTCCCCAGCACCAGCGCGGCGGCCGAGGCAGAGGGGGCTCGGGCCGGGCCCCGCCCGCCCGCTGCCACTGACCCCGCGGCGTGGCCCCGGTGCTGCGCCCAGACGGACCCTGGGCGTGTGCTTCGAGCGGCCACCGTGGTCAGGCACCAGCACAGGTCACTCCACGGCTGCCGCATCCTTGCAGTGTCCAAGGCCACGCTGGACGGGGCTTGGAGCGACCAGGGCTGGGGGAAAGTGTCCCCCCGTCCATGGCAGGGGGTGGAATTAGGTCATCGTTAAGGTCCTTCCAACCCAAACCTTTGGATTTTTCAGTGAAACCCCCCCAAACCCAGGGGCTGTCCTGCCGGTTTTGTTGTTGTGACAGCTCCTGTCAGCGGCGCTTATTTTGCAGCATTACTCCATTATTTTCCCTCGTTAATGGCACGAGCTCTGAATTACAAGTGAAGCCGGTTGTCTCACCGCAGACACTCACTAAAAACTACCAGGTGACAAGAGAAACCACGGCAGGAAATTTCTTTCGAATGTAAGGAAACCAAACTCGCATAATTCACAGTTTTATGGCTTGATCCTCAGCTGAGGCTTTCTGTAATACCCTGCTCTGCGTCAGAGGAACTGTCCCGGGAGGGACCGACACGCAAGAACAACTCGCTGTTAAGGAAACTTCCATGGAGGCATAGCCGAGTGTGAGAGGGAGATAAAAGGAAAAAATAATGTTCCATTACTGAGGGCATGCTGACATTCTGATAAAGGGGGTTATATATGAAAAGAATGTCATACAAATCAGCTCTCTAAAAGCCCAACCTGACTAAAAATCCCATCCACCGTTGTTCTTTAATGAAAATACTTGTTTTAAAGGTAGCTTTTAATGTAACTCTCAGTACTTGGTGCCTGTGCTGCTCCCTCGTCCTTCCCTGAGCGAGTCTTTTGACGTGTTTCTAAGGAAAGTAAGAATAATGAACTGGGTATTCTGTGTTTCATTTTAAAAATAATTTTAAATCACGGATTTTTCCTTCCTCAGAGGAAGGTTTCTGTTCTCCATGGCAGTGCCCAGGTTTCTGCTTCCCCAGGGCCAGGGCTGTGGTACTCAACCTGCCACCATCGAGCTGGTCCCAGCATGGTGCCTGGAGATTCTGCCACACCACTGAATCCCTTCCTGAAATGCGTGCTTTAAAGGACTCTGAACTGCAGCTGACAAATTAAAATCAGGGTTTTGGTTTTTTTTTTTCCTTTTCTGTATGAGCATAAAGAACTTTTCTTCCTTGCAGTTGTTTTTCCGCACAGGAACACATGGCAAACTGAGATACACAGAATCTTTCCCAAAGGGGAAGGAGGCAGACCCAGCAGGGAAGTGAGAATGCTGTGTGCATGCAGCCATTTCTCAGAGAGAGCTGTCACTTCACATCCCTCTGCCACCCTCTCTTCATTTCAAAGACTAACTACTTCCTTCTCCTCCTGTTCCCTAGAAGAAAGGTTTTCTTCCCTATTTTTTAGTGGCTAAGCAGTACAAAGCAAAGGATTTGAAACCCAGTCTAGTGAATAATAACTTAATGATGTGAGCCCTGTTCTGTTACTTTTGAATGGATGGCTGCTTTGGCAGGAGAGCTGCTGGGATCTGCTCCCTGCTGGGAGGGATGAGAGGGTGGAGAAACCTGGATTGACGCTGAACAGCAACCAGAGTGGTGTAAAACTGAACCAGGAGATGAGAACGAGGTCAACGCTGCGAGATTGTGAAACGAGGAGAAATTAAATGCAGTTAAGCTGAGTTCAGGAGCTAATAGTGAACACTGGGAGTATGTTTGGAGTTTGGATGTTTGGAGTTGTCTGTTAACTCCATTACTGCTAATGCCTGCCTGAGCTGTGTTTAATTGGCATGAAGCATGGTGCAGCATGGCAGAGGTTAATGACATGCACTGGCATCAAACCTTCTCTGTGTGTTTTCAGCATGCACAGTCACCCCCAGAACGAGTGGAAGCTCACTGAGCATTCCTGCTACTTTCACTGCCTGGCAAATGTATGAAACCTTGAAAATGTGTTTTGGCTCTCTAGCAAAGCAGAGTGAACCAAGCACATTTATTTCGTTGGTATCTGATGTCACATCTGAATGCAGGTCTCCAGAGGTGATCTATTAATGTCCTAAAGCATCGCACCATCTGGTTCCTCCTTTGATGCGCAACATTTTGAATGCCTGGTTTAATCTCTCTGGGTTTCAGTAAATTATGTAAACTCAGAGGCTTGGCAGCAGGAGATGGGCACCATGAGGAGATGATTCAGTCATCAATATCTACCGGGCTTCCATACTGGTGCCTTTACACTTCTTTCAGTGCTACTTTACAAATTTTGCAAGTGAATAATTCATCGCACTGGGAGCTGCAAGTTAGTTTTGAAATTTGCCCACCCTGAGATTAGCTATGACTAATCCATCCTTCCCAACACGGAAAAGCTAACTGGGTTTCTTTTTCTGCAGGGTTAGGCGATAAGTCAGAAATAAATTGCATGTATACATAACTGCTGGTGGTGACATAAATCACATTTCCCTGTTTTCTTCCTGGACAGAATCGGAGCACCTTGGAATAGATGTGAGCACAAGGCACTGCGTCGGATAAAGCTGCCTTGGAGCACCATGGCTGCCGCCCCTCATCTCAACTCGGACGCGCTCCGAGAGGTCCTGGAGTGCCCCATCTGCATGGAGTCCTTCACCGAGGAGCACCTGAGGCCCAAGCTCCTGCACTGTGGGCACACCATCTGCAAGCAGTGCCTGGAGAAGCTCCTGGCCAATAGCATCAACGGGATCCGGTGCCCCTTCTGCAGCAAGATCACGCGGATCACCAGCTTGGCCCAGCTCACCGACAATCTCACCGTGCTGAAGATCATCGACACGGCCAGCCTGGGGGAAGTGGTGGGACTTCTCATGTGCAAGGTCTGCGGGAGGAGGCTGCCAAGACACTTTTGCAAGAGCTGTAGCTTGGTTTTGTGTGAGCCGTGCAAGGAGGCTTCACACATGCCCCAAGGACACAGAGTCATTGCTATCAAAGAGGCTGCTGAGGAGCGTAGGAGGGAATTTGGGACAAGGCTTGCCAGGCTTCGGGAGCTCATGGGTGATCTTCAGAAAAGGAAGGCTGCTCTGGAGGATGTTTCAAGAGACCTGCAATCCAGATACAAAGCAGTTCTGCAGGAGTACAGCAAAGAGGAGCGCAAGATCCAGGAAGAGCTGGCCAGGTCACGCAAGTTCTTCACCACCTCTTTGTCTGAAGTGGAGAAGATAAATAACCAGGTGATGGAGGAGCAAGCTTACCTGCTGAACTTAGCAGAAGTGCAGATAATGTCTCGCTGTGACTATTTCCTTGCCAAAATAAAGCAGGGGGATATAGCTCTCCTGGAGGAGGCAGCTGATGAGGAAGAACCAGAACTGACAAACAGTCTCCCGAGGGAGCTGACTCTTCAAGAGGTGGAGCTCCTTAAGGTGAGCCATGTGGGACCACTGCAGATCGGGCAGGTGGTGAAGAAACCCCGGACCGTGAATGTGGAGGAATCGCTCATGGAAACCGCAGCATCCTCCTTTGTACCATTTCGGGAGCCTGACTTGGTGCAAGAGGAGCCCAGCTGCACCCCCAATTCCTCGCCAGCCAAGCCAAGGATGCCTGAAGCAGCCACAAGCATCCAGCAGTGTTCCTTCATCAAGAAGATGGGCTCCAAGGGCAGCCTGCCAGGGATGTTCAACCTCCCCGTCAGCCTGCATGTCACCAGCCAAGGCGAGGTGCTCGTGGCAGACCGGGGCAACTTCCGAATCCAGGTTTTTACCCGCAAGGGCTTCCTGAAGGAGATCCGCCGGAGCCCCAGCGGCATCGACAGCTTCGTGCTGAGTTTCCTTGGAGCAGACTTGCCCAACTTGACCCCCCTTTCTGTCACCATGAACTGCCACGGGCTGATCGGTGTGACGGACAGCTATGACAACTCTGTCAAGGTGTACACCATGGATGGTCATTGCGTGGCGTGTCACCGGAGCCAGCTGAGCAAGCCCTGGGGCATCGCCGCGCTGCCCTCGGGCCAGTTCGTCGTTACCGACGTGGAAGGGGGGAAGCTCTGGTGCTTCACCGTGGACCGTGGCGTGGGGGTGGTGAAGTACAGCTGCCTGTGCAGCGCCGTGCGCCCCAAGTTTGTCACCTGCGACGCTGAAGGGACCATTTACTTCACTCAGGGGCTGGGGCTCAACCTGGAGAACCGGCAGTACGAGCACCACTTGGAAGGAGGCTTCTCCATCGGCTCTGTCGGCCCAGATGGGCAGCTGGGACGCCAGATTAGCCACTTCTTCTCCGAGAATGAGGATTTCAGGTGCATTGCTGGGATGTGCGTTGATGCCAGGGGAGACCTGATTGTTGCTGACAGCAGCCGTAAGGAAATCCTGCATTTTCCTAAAGGAGGCGGCTACAACATCCTGATCCGGGAGGGACTCACCTGCCCGGTGGGCATTGCCATTACTCCCAAAGGGCAGCTGCTGGTGCTGGACTGTTGGGATCATTGCATTAAGATCTACAGTTACCACCTGAGAAGATACTCCACCCCTTAAAGGCTCGGTTGCAAGCAAAGCCTGTCTTGGCAGTGGAGATTCTTCCAGCCTCCTTGCAATCCGACGGGAACCAGTGTCAAGCCTTCAGGAAGATTGTGCCATAACTGAAGGGAATTTGGCATAGAGGCCATCATGTTCTGTGTTTAGAAACAAAATAGCTTTTGTGGTGGTGGTGGTCTGCTTTTTCTTCTTTTTTATATAAAACCCCTACAAATAAGAACAAGCGCAGGGGAAAGGATCCATCCTTTGCAGTCTTGGTTCTTGTGACTGGTCACTCCATAAACCTCCTCTCCTCCTTATGCCACATGTCCTGCACTTCCAACTTCAACCATTGTGTCTTTCTTTGTGCCATAAACGCTGACTGACTGCTCTAAATCACCTTCCCTTAGAGAACTAGCAGAGGCAATCCTGTGGTACTTGCAAGGAACTGGGTAGCAGTTGTCTGGGCAACTCCTAGAGAGAGCAATTTGTGCTTGCAGCACTGCATAAAATGAAATGGCCTCTTCAACCGTGCGGAGATGGAGCTTTGCTTCCACCCTGACGAGGCAGGGTTGTCTCTCCCATTTTTCTGGTGTTCAAGAGATTGCCCTGTCGTGCCATTTGTGAATTGTGTCTGTTCAATGTGAAGTGAGTACTGTGCAATTGTGGGAGACCAAGCTCAGCCACAAAATTGCCCTCTTTATTCCTGAGTTGTAAGAAGACAGGGCTTTTATTACTAATCAGAGTTCTGCTAGGTAGAAGGGGGTAAGAAGGGAGGGAGCTGGAGGTGAAAAAAAAGGGGAAACCTAGGGTTGCTATTTAGTGTTGTTTTATTATTAAATGTATCCTGGAAACTGTCTTTGGAAGGTCTATCTGGTATCTAAAACTTCCTGGGGAGGGGAGAAGAGCTGGGGGAATAAGACTGGGAGATTGTAGGAAATGAGATAAAATGCAACATACTGTATGTTCACCTGCACTTCACTACTCTGCATTCCAGACCACTGCATTTAGCAATAGGTTTCCACTCATCTGCACCTCTGTGCAAGTTACTCACTGCTGAGATAGGGATGGACAGGGGGGACTATTTCACTTCTATTTTTTTAAGACTTGGAAGCACATCCATTGGTGCACTGCCTTTTTTTCCCTTGCACAGCGAAATACTACATTCCTCAGATTTTTTTTTTTTGTAATTTTTTCCATGACACCAGCAGGCACCAGAGTTGCTGCTCATCACGGCTTTGGGCCAAATGAAGCACAAAACTGCAGCTGTGTGAACCAAGGCCCCCACAGTGCTGCTCTCCTGGCTGATAAATGTGTACCTCAGTGTGGTGCTGCTTGCCCGGAATAGTTTATTGAAGGAAAGATGCATTTAAATAGGGCACAGTGGTAGCATGTTAATCTGCCACAGATAATAGTTACACTGCAGTGCATTTATTTGTTGCCATCAACAACGTAGTTGCAAATTTGGGGCCACGACAGACAATATAAAAGCTGATTTTATGGTGGCTGCTGTGCTCCAGCAAATTGTTTGCTACTTGTCCTACAACATGTTTGCAACAGGTGATTTTTTGTTTTTTTTTCTAAGCCCATATACTTTTCCGTACTGAAACAGCAAAGAGAAACAGGCTGGTGAGCTCCTGCTGCTCTAGCTCGATGTTTGGCAGTTAAAGGGATTGCAGAAAAAGCACTGGAAGCAGATTTTGGTGGGATTTGGGGTTTTTTTCCCTCTCTTTGTTGTGCTCAGCCAGTGCTAAAGGAGCGAGCACACAAACACAGCTGTGTGATGGAGCTTCCTTCAGGGCAACTTCCAATTTCTCCCACTATAATGTGCTGGGAAAAGTTTGTGGAGAAGGGAGCTAAGACACGAGGTGGTTGATGGTGCTGAGGGAGCCCAGGGAACTCAGCTCCCCGTCCCTCCTGAGCTGCTCTGTGTGTTTGCCAAGGCTACCACCTTGTACATCGCTATTCCCATTCTCTGCTTCTCTTTCTTGGGTGGGAGGGGACAGTTGCCCAAGGCATGTGACAGCAATCTGAGGAGCCTTTCTCATCCTGAATGTGTATTTTGGGGAGGTGGTGATGATTACTGGGCTGTGCTGCAGTTCATGCCATTGTAACTGAAGGCATTTTTCCAGTTTTATGGCAATGGCAGTTCCTCTCCTTCTGGTTTCCTTTAAACATTTCTCCTGCTTCCAAGAACTGCTCCACACAGGAGGCTACCGTGGACCTGAATAACTAAAGCAATATTATCTATGATAATATGTACCTCTGTAATTTTCTGTTCCCGTAGATTTTCTTTTTCTGCAATAAACAGCACAACTACTAGCAATAACATTTCCTGGAGTGCTTGAAAAAAAATTTTAAAAAAATTAAAAAAGGAAAAAAGATAAAAGCTGGTCCAGCAAACTGAGCAGTTGGTTACTCCAGTCTGTTCCTGGTTACAGAGTTCAAACAAAGCATCTGTCATCTGTTTCTCACTCAGAGAATTAAGAAAAGTAACACCACCCTGGGAGGCACTGGTGGGCCAGGACACTGCAGTCGGCGCCTGGGGCTCTGTCTTGCCTGCAGCTCTTCCAGTCTGGGGTTTCAGGGAGAAAAGGGAAAAAAGAAAACCTGCTGTCCCTCACCCAGGGTCTGCACGTCCCCTGACAAATCTCGACTGTGAGATGATTTTACAGAGCTCTTCTTGCTGTGGTGCTCCCACACAGTCCCATGATTGTCTGCCAAACGAGGTGAAATGGAGTAATTAAGGATTATGTTGAAATAGTTTGGCTCCTGCTCTGTACCTGGAGGAAGAGCTTGTCTGGTCATACGTATGTGTTTGGTTTTTAAAGATTGTGTAATAAAGGAAAAATTGATCCAATTAAAAGTGCATTGCAAACGGCTCATTTTCTTATTAAAACACTTCATCTTCTCCCCTCGGTGGCAGATTGGATTTTACAGCCAGTGGGGATTAGATTGGGAACACAGTGGCTATGAGACCCTTTTTATGTGTCAGGTTGCCGAGGATAAATCTGATCTTGGCAGGCTCGTGGAACTTTTCCTGACGCTTCCCTACCCGCCTTATAAACACATGCTGTGGTTTTGCACCTTAACTTACACTGCCACAAGGGCAATATCTTTCTTGTCACCTGATGTTTCCAAAGTCTGGTTCGAGTTCACTGGCTCCGGGAGCTCAACGGGACGTGGGAGCCTGGCTGAAAACTCCATCCCCTGTGTTCCTGGCTCATCCCTGGTCTGCCAGCGGGGACCTGTGGTGCAGCCAGGGGACTGGCCACATCAGGAGCCACAGGCTCACCTAGAAGACCTCAGACTTTGGTGCACTTACACTGTGAGGGTATAAAACCCCTGGGTTTCCTTGGTCTGTAGTCCCCCTCCTTGGAGGCACCAGCTCAGGCTGTTCTTCTGTTGTCGCACCATGATTAAATTATTTAAAGGATCAAGACTCTGCCATGGGAGCTGAGCTGGTGAGGAAACCTGGTGTGACTGAGTGTGGGGGGTGTAGCTGTGAAGGTGCCTCGACCCCAGCTCGGGTGGTGCCGGTGTGGCTGCCAGAGGGGCTCCTGGATGGTCAGCAGGGACATTTCCTCAATAGGTACATCCACAGCACGAGCAGGTTCTCCCCTTGTCCAGCCACCTGGCTGATCTGGGTGAAGGATTTCATCACTTGGGCTTATCTCAGCTCTTTAAACAGGTATGAATTTCTGGTTTATCAAACACTATTCAACCCTTGCAGAACAGCGGCCATGTGGTGCTGTTAGACCTACCTGCAGCTTTATCACAAGTTTGGATTTCTTAGGGTAGAACAGCTAAGCCATGGACATTGTTCTGGGCAAAACCAGGAGCCAGGGAATGAAGGGATGAGGAGGAGAGCCTGTTCCTCATCAAAGGGGGCAAAGCCACAAAAGTAAAAATAAAGCCACATGCTTTGAGTCGTTTCTATTGTATAGCTTAAGTGATTTTTCTGGATCATTACTCAGTGCAAGGATTTAAAGTTATTTCATTTTGCACAACTAATTACTCGACTTGCCTGGCAATTCTGGATTACAATGAGCAGTGCATAAGGTCATTTAGCAGACTGAGTCACAGCACATGTTTTAGTCTAAACTAAATTTCATGGCAACCAGCTAGATTGTTTTTACCTCCTCCGAACAAAATGTTAAAATCTGAGGGTTTGAAATAAATGTAATGACATAATCCAAGCAAGTAAGAGTGTTAAAGAGGTAACAGAGTGGTTGTACAAAGGGACAGATCTCAAAAACAGAAATTCTATGTGCTCTACTTCTGACCAAGCACATATAAGGGAAATCCATTATGTCCTTTAACAGATGCAAAAGCAGCCTTACAGCTTTCTTAATGCACCTGATTGCATCTAGGAAAGGAAAACTAAAGGTTCCTGCAGACTAGTTCAATCTTAATTGTGTTAATGGCAGTATCAGACCTGAAGGGAGACAAACGGAGCCTCGAAAGGACAGGAGGGAGCCACAGGCCCTACTCAGAGGAATACGGACTGCGATTTCAGCAGAGCTCCAGGCTCTATCCTTACTTTTAGGAATGATATTTATGGAGATCTTCTGTCAAAACTGCTGAGCTCACGAGACAGCATGAAGACTGTCACCTCCCACAGGTAAATGCAATTCATGGAGTGTGGTCCAAGAGAGGAGAAGCAAGGACTGGGGAGGGCAGGGAGCAGAAAGGCTTAGGGAACATGACAGGGCCTGCCAGAACAGCCCCTCCACGGACTATTCCCATGAATGATCGATTACTGAGAGGGAACATGAACCTCTTTCCCATCTGCAGCAGCCACAGGCTGAGCTTGCTGAGCACTCAGCACGGCCAGGGAACCTCAGCCAAGGAAACTATCTAGAGATCATAGGAAATTCAAGAAAAACAAACATTTCCCTCACTGCAGACCCGAAGTAACCTCCCAGCTGGGCAGTGAAACCCTCTGGATCTCCCCCACCCATGCACACACATCCTGAGCCCATCAGCATCCCTTCCTGCTTCCCAGCTGGGCTTCTCCAGTGGGAATAAGCAAGCTGCATCAGCTCTTGCAGAAGTCTCACCAGGGCTGTCAGATTTTGCAACCAGAGCAGCTCTTCCCCTTCCCTAAGCAAGTTCTCTTCCTCCTCACCAGCCAGAATGAGGAACCACAGAGCAACTGGCTCTCTGATAAATTTTTGTCAGTAAATGAAGTGGTTCCCAGCAGGTGGATTTGCTGGATGGAGGGATGACTCTCTTCCCTGCTGTACATTTTCTGAGTCTCTGAGGTGGGGTGACTCCCAGCCTCCACTTCCAGTTTTATTATTATGGCACTGTGTGGTGAGGAATAGCCCAGTTTGGGTCAGCTGTCCTGGCTGTGTCATCTCCCAGCACCTTGTCCACCTCAACCTAGCGACTGTGGGGACAGAATGAAGAAAAAGAGGAAGCCTGGATACCACAGAGGCACTGCTCAGCAGCAGCCAGCACTCCGGGGTGTTATCCATGCTGGTTTCTCCAGAAACCCAACGCTCAGCACCACTGTGACAAAGCCAGTTCACTCCATCCCGCCAGGCCCAGCACATTCTTACACACAGCAGGAGCTGGCTGGGGACATCACATTTGTCCCAGCTGCCAAATGAAGGTGCTCACACAACTGCTACCAACTTAATGAGGCGCCGTCAGCGTTAAATGCCGGCTCCAACGGGGAAGAAACCGATGTGGGCTCCCGTGGCACAGATCAATGGCTGGGTCGATCTCAAGGTCCCCGCTTGGAGGCCACTCAGTGTGTTAAAGCATTGCTTGGCTGCACAGAGCCAGAGCAAGCAGCCCAAAAAATGGGCTTTTAATCACTCTGCATGAAGTAAAAGTGGAGTGTGCTTTGGTGTGCTCACGGACCGAGGCTGTTCCTGTGAGGGAGCCTGGGGGATGCTCCCATGCCTGCCCTGAAGGAGCACAGTGCTCGGTGTGCCGCAGCTGTGCCACCGTGCCTGTCTGGCTCTCTCTTGCAGGATTCACTCCGGCAAATCCTTAGGAACAGGGGCAGGCTGCTCTGTCACCTCGTTTCCCCCCACATCCTCCTCATCCACCTGCAGGAGGAAGGGGAACACTTGTCACTCCTCCAGGCAGAGCAGGCTGCCCGCTCTGTGCTGTCCCTGGCCGCAGGAGGATCCCTCTCCCTGCCCTTGGCAGAAGGAAGAGCTCTGCAGATACTGACCCCAGTCGCAGGCTCTGTGCTGGTGTTGGGGCGGCTCCAGCCCCGGCACGGAGCCAGCGCCTGCCCTGGCACTAGCGGCATGAGCTTCTCTTCAAAACTATGTTTTCAATTAGGGCACGACGCGCAGATTGTGCCTTTATTGTTGGAGGCCTCCTCCTGAGGCCCGGCGATTGATTTACGAAGTTGATTAAAATATTAAAATAATTTTGTGCGGTGCTGCAAACACCTCGTAATGTGCATTTTTCTCAGAGCTGGTGTCGTTCCAATTAGCTTGAGACTCTCCTCTCTCCCTCCTCTTGTGACCTGCTCTGTCCACTAACGCATTAGTTATTCTGGCCCTACTTTTATATTTATTAGAGCTGATGCATATGTGTGCTCACTGAGCAGTTCAGAACGGGCTGGTGAGCAGCGGGGAGCCCGGCAGGCCAGAGCTGTTGTGAGTGGAGAAGGCATCCAGAACTGTCTAGCTGGAGCTATTTATTCCGATCTGCCTTATGTCACTGGCAAAATGAGGGTAAACCAGTAGAGAAGCTGGGAATAAAATCCATCTAGCATGAACAGCAAGCTCTTTCTCTTGGCTAACTGGGAGCTCTCTGGGACGATGCCCGGAGTTTCCCATGACACTTCTCTGTCCCCAGGCTGATCTCTCCAGGAGCCCCGAACATCCTTAATGTCCTTCCAAGAGCATTTCCTGGCCATCAAAGAGCTAAATACAACACTGGTAACCTCTGCATTGCCCACAGCCCCAAAGTTCAGCCTCACCGACCCCACCAGCTACCGAAGCCACAGATAGAGCCACACACAAAACACAAGGTCGGGCCAGCACCCAGTGCCCAAATGCTGCACAATCAGGAGTTACAGGTTTATGTCCAGGCATTACATGCAACCCCCCAGAGGATCCCTGGAGTACCATGAGTGCTTTGGTGCTTCACAGGCAGTGGGAAAGGATGCTCTGGATGCCCCATAGATGCCAGGGCAGCCAGGCACAGCTCCAGGAGTGGGGGCAGGACCCGGGTGGGGAGCGAGGGATCCACCTCGGCCAGCTGCATACCATGGACTAAAAAGGAAATTATTCTGTCAGTGAGGCACTGCTTTGCCTTCAGGCCCTGTGCCACCACGGGGCTTTGTGGCTGAGCCCTGAGCCACCGCTGCCCCTGACATGGGGGAGGTGGGAGTGAGGGAATAGGAGATATTTCACCACCAGATCAAGTGCTGTTCATGTCCCCTCTGGCCCCAGCATCATGGAACAGCAGCAATGCTCGTGCCAGGCTTGGACTGCGGCAGCTGCCTCTCATTACCACCTCTCATTCTCCTGGGAAACCCCTGTCTGAGGTGATGGTGCTGGGACCATGAGGCACTCGGGGCCTGCTCCCCACCAGCACATTGCCCCTGGATTGCAGGGAGTGCTCCTGAGTGATTAATAACATCATGAGTACATAAACAACCCACCTCCACGTGCCTTCTCCTGCTAAACAGGGGCATTGCTATGGCAAACTTCATTTATCACTATTTAAAACCCAAACAAGTGAGTACAGGGTGTTATAAATATGCTTACAAGATGAGCCGCACTGGGGAAACGGAGAAAAAAATGAGCCAAGAACAAGGGAGGCGGCATGTGGGAGAACACCTCTCTCCGCCAGGTTCCAGGGAGCGAGGCTGCTCTTGGCAGTGCCACCAGGGCAGGATGCAAGTGCCCTGATGACCTCTGTCACCATCAGCCCTAAGGTGGGCTCTGTGATAGATCACAGATGCTTTTTGAATAGAAAAATATCAGATCCAGGGAATATCCCCAACTCCCTGGAGGAGAGAGATGAATTGGCAAATGGAAGGCTACAGCGATAAGGGAGTTTTTATAAACATAACCTAATTGTATTACTTCAAAGTCCTGAAGTTTATTGCCCTGTTTAATGATGTGTCTCGTTATTTATGGTGTAGCACAATGAGTCTGCTATTGATTTAATGCACTTCCTTAAAGACTGTCATTGTCACAAGCAATAAAACAAAGCCATTGTGAGACAGCTCATTTATGTCACATCTCCATCAGCTGACCCCCGGCACGAGAGGGCCACCATGGGGAAGGGGGTCACCCTGGGGAAGGATGGGGCCAGAGTGTGGAAGCTGAAGGGCAGGAGCAGCAGGGTGGCTCAGGGATGCTGCCAATGACACGTGCCACCTGACCCTGGGCACTCAGTTTGGGACAAGCCTCCTGCCTGAGCCCGCTGACCAGTGTGGGGATGGTGAATGCAGGGAAAGGGGGTGATGGGTGGAAACCAGCACGTGACACCCGGTGTTTGTGCCCCTGCCCTTCCCGTCACCCTCCTCACCTTTCTGGTACTGGAGCCAGAGCTGCTGCTGGACCTTCTTGCTGGGGAAGTGGATGGTGCAGCTGAACTCGGAGCCGTACAGCGCCTCCGCAATGTAGTGGGAGCCAAACTGCTGGATGAAGGAGAGCAGCTCCTCCCGGCTGCTGTCCTTGTTCAGGATCTTCAGGATGTTTGCAAAGCCTGTGGGAGGAAGGCAGGAGCTGGGCGGGTCGGCCAGGCAGGGCTGGCAGCCACAGCGCAGGCGAAGGAGCCCCAGAGGTTCCCTGCTCAGGTCATACAAGGCCCCACACGGGCGCAGTTCCTTCTCTTTTGCCTCCACCTGATCCTTTGGAATCCACAACCTGTTATTACCCCGGGCTGTGGCTCTGACTTCCTTCTACGATTCCTCTCCCTCAGAGATTTCTCAGATCATTTTACAGGGATGTGCATGTGAACATGTGTGCACGCACACACACACTCCGTCCTTGCCAGCTCCAGTCTGTTCTCCAGGCTGCTGGCACATCATGAACGCTCTCCCCACAGGATGTGCTTGGCCTTTGCTTGGCTGTATCCATAACCAGAGATGTTCCATCCCTACTGCAAACACCCAGCACAACTGGTGACTATTTTTAGGGAAGTTGGAGACAGCCCAGAGGGACACACAGGGCCGGGCTGGTGGCAGCTCCGTGGGTGTGCAAAGGTCAGGGCATCACTTGAGCAACATCCACACAGACAGCAGGGACCTCTGGCATGGGATGAGGACATGGACCCTTGCTGCTCAATGGAGGTGAAATATCCTGCAGACACTGGTGACTTCACAGCACCTCAGCATCACTGAGAGCTGGATGAAAGCACCGTTTTGGTTCAGTGGCGGAACGAAAAACATACTGCAAGAAAATACGTCATAACTGTCACCAAAATGAGATTATCTGGCTGGTTGGTTGGTTGGTTTATTGAAAGAGAAGGCTGGTTTAATAAAAAAGCCAGAAGAATTCATTTTGAGCTGAACCCACGTATTTTTTTCAGTTCCAAGCAGGTTATTTCATTTTGGGGCTATGCAGCCTGCTAGCACTAAATCTTTTTTTTCTTTCTCTCTCCATTTAAAAACTCGTTGATTTTTAAATAAAAAATGCTATTTTGAAATGAAAATGCAAAACATTTCAGGTCGCAACAAAACGTTTCAGCATTTCTGAAACAAAATGTGTAGCTATAAAAACATGGCAGTGAAATGTTTTGACATTTGCAGGATCCTCCCACCCACCCCTTCTTCATCTGTGACTCCCTGCTTTATATGACCTGCTTTTCCAACTGCTTTGGTTCCTTCTGAAACCACCTTTTTTAAGGGACTGACTGGTTTTTGTACATACACATATACACAGCCACCCCAAAACAAATCCTTCCTGCCAGTGTTGTTTACTGGCGTCCTTCTGGCTTTGACCTCACCTCTTGCTGCACAAACTCCCTGCCTCCGTTTCCCCCTTGTAAAAAGAAGGCAAATCTCCCTGCCGGCCTCTGCAGCAGCGCTGGGAACAGAGCATGGAGGTGGGAAATGTCAGTGGGACACTTGGGGCAGAAAACCACCACCCACCCACGCAGACACGCATCTCCCTGTTCATGCAATCCCTCACCTGCAGAGAGGGTGATGGAGCTGAGCTTCACTCTGTAGAGGTTGCTCCGGACCCGCCAGTGCTGCACCATGGGGTACCCCATGGCCTCGTCGTACTTGATGTCCCCTGCAAAGAAAGAGAGGGTGGGTGACACTGCTGACCATGCTCTGGGGAATGCTTAATGCTCCCACCTTGCTGCCTGCTGCAGGGGTGAGAAATGGGGCGCTGGGAGGGCTGGAAACCTCAGTGGTGATGCCGTGGGGTCCCCGGACTGCTGGCAGGACCAGCACTGGGACGGCTGTGGCTGCCAGGAGCTCACAGGGATGGAGATGCTGCTGGGATGGGCTCACACATCCCTCAGAGTATTTCTGCCCCAGGCACTCAGGAAAGATGGCCCAAAGGGGGTGATGATGCCCCTCAGGAACCACACTGGGACCCAGGGTGGGAGAAGGGCTTGTTCCTCCTGCGCTCTCCCCAGGGACACTGAACCCGGGGCCAGCTCGTACCCGTGAGAAGCTGGAGATCAGGAAGGGGCTCCGAGAGGACGCCACGGCACTGCTCCTCCACGGGCAGCGGGATCACCAGGAGGCCGTCAGCCAGCTGGGGGAAGTCCTTGATGAAGTTATTCTCCCTGCAGAGAGAAAAAGACAACTGCAAAGCAACGATGCAGGGCACGGCCGGGCAGCGGGGCCGAGCCGCCCTGGTGGCACGGGGACAGGAGGCTCAGGAGGGCGGGGGACATCCCCTCGAGCAGCAGCCCTGCCAGGGGATGGGGTTTGCAGCCTTCCCACCAGCCAGCCCTGGCTGTGCAGCCCTCTGAGGTGATGCTTAATGAGCTCCCCAGGGACCGCAGCTCCATTAGCGCTCGGGAAATACGGAACTGCTCCCAGCTTGGGGACCCGGCCACTGGGTTTGGCCCAGATTTTCAAAGTGGGCCACTGGAGAGGGAACAAGGAAAGAGGAATGGCTGCTACACCCCAAAACTGCCCCTTTCCACACGTGCAGCATCTTTGTATGGACAGCGACCTGCTGGCGCTCCCCACCCCAGGCAGCATCATCACCCTCACCATTTTCAGCCCCCAGTGACTCGCTCTCCAGAAGGCAGAAAAAGTGCATTTTACAGACAGACACAAAAAACCCCACTCTCGTGTACAGCTCACAGTGCAATTTTACCACACACGCAGGATCTTTTCTAACCTTGGCAGGTATAACATTGTATAATAGGCCCCTAATGAATTGTTTCTAGAACAACGGTACCAGGGAAATTATTTGAAATGGTGAACAGACAGGTCTCTGGGAGACGAGCCTCCCCCGGTAAGCGAAATGCCTCGCGCCTGCGCCGGGGAAACAGGAGGGGGGATTTTAAATATTGATCTTAGAGCCAAAATATAGGCCAGGAGGCTTTGCATCCTCCAGGCGTGGAGACAAAAGGGCAGCAGAGCAGAAGAAAGGGAGGTTCCTGCAAAATCAGGTCAGCCCCAGGAGTTTGAGGGAGGTTCAGGCTGGCACCGCCTGCCCCAGCTGCATTTTTTGGAATAGATTTTCCTTTAAAAAGCTGCTGATTTAGCTCACCTTCCCTCGTTTTACCCCCACAGCCTGCCCCTGGGGGGATGACCCATCATCCTGTGGTCATCTCGGAACTGAGGCACCCTGGCCACCTCCATGGGTCCAGCACAACGAGATGCTGAGTTTGGGGAACACTTCCCTGGGGTCCTCCCGTTGCTCTGGGGCCAAGATGTGGCCACTGCAACCTGCACCAGAGGTGAGCAGGAAGCCATAGCCCTGGCAGCCAGCCAGGAAATGTTCCCAGCCCCAAGGCAGGAGAGGAGCACAGGGATGAGCACCTGCAGGTGGGGACACATGGGTGGGGCACAGGAAGTGTTCAAGGCCAGACTGGATGGGTCTTTGAGCAATATGGTCTAGCGGGAGGTGTCCCTGCCCATGGCAGGAAGGCTGAAACAAGATGATCTTTAAGGTCCCTTCCAACCCAAACCATGCCATGATTCCTGGGCTGCACAGGCAGCCTGCCTCATGCTGCACCCCCATTTCAGAGCCACCAGCACCTGACTGCATCTCAGGAGCTTCACCTTCTGCACTGCCTCAGTGCAAAAAAGAAAAAGTGCTTTATTTGTCTGAGGGTAAAAGCCTCTCACTCACAGCATGCTCACAAATCTCCGATTGATCCCCCTGGGCACGGGATCCCCATGGTGGAGCGTTCTGCTGCTCTGAGCCCTTTGCTGTCACAGCAATTCCAAATGGGGAATTGCAATTACTGCCAGAGCTGGGAGCCGTGTGGGTGGTGGGAAACAGGGCTGCAAAATTAGGCAAGTGGGTAGGGAACAGGGGAAGAAGCATGTTGGTGCCTCTGCTGCTCTGCCTCAGCAGAAAAGGGAAAACATCAGCGCTGCCAAATCCCAAAGCTGTGGAGAAGCATGATGCTGTGCTGGGAAAGCGGGATGCAGCTGCACTGAGCCTGCCTGCCATCCTGGAGCGCGGGGACTGTCCCTTTCCTGGCAGGTCAGCCCCGCTCCTGCACCAGGGGTGAGCACAGGGTCCAGGAGGGTCACTGCCTGCCCAGCCCCATATCCCACCTCTGAGAAGACCGGGAGGGGATGCCCAGGAGGAGGCTGGTGGAACCTTCCCAAGTGCTGTCCCACATAAGGGGACAGACCTGGTATGCCCCAGGGGACACAAAGACATGGCATGACAGATGCCAGAAGTTCATGTTCATCCAGTGCCCTGCACCCCGACACGGGGCAGAGGAGACAGAAAGAGGCATCTCCTCCTGCCTCCTGTTATCCCACCTGGACCAGCTCAGCAACACCCACCCGTGCCATGAGCCTCTAGAACAGCTGTCCCTGGGCATATCCCGGCTCATCCATGAGGCAGGACAGCCCCAGGGACCGGTGGTCCACAGCTGGGCAGCTCAGGAGGGAGAAGCTGAGGCATGAGGGGACCTGCACACAGCAGCTGCTGCTCAGAGCTGCTGCCTCTATGAGAAGGTATTTACCGAACAGCCACGGTCCGCAGGACCACTCCTGTAATCCATTTGTTCAACTGTTCCACACTCAAAAGGCCAAGGAAAAGCCAGGGGCAAGTGGGAGCCAAGGAGTGGGCACAGGCATCAGCACGTGCCCACAGTGTGCTTCCATGAGGGGAAGGAGCAGCAGTGCAAGGCAGGACTTCAGGAGCACTTCCATGATGCATTCTTGCTCCCAAACCCTTCCTGCATCTCTTCCAGCTCTCCCCACCTCCAGCCTCCTGCTCCCGCCATCCCAAGGCAGGGATGAGCCACAGCCATGCAGGGGGAGCACCCGCTGGGCACAGCCCAGTCCCTCTGCAGAGTCCTCACTGCCTCTACAGGGGCAGGATGGTGATGGGGACACGCCAGGCAGGACTCTGCTGCTGGGGTGTGCCCAGGGCACAGCATTCCATGGCTCCACAGCCGGCAGAGGGCTGCAGCTCCTCTTCCACGGGGCCTTTTTAATAACCCTGTGGCTTGCAGGCTGCTCGCTGTGGAGGCACAAAGAAGAGTTCCTGCCAGACTCTTTTGCTCTCTGGAAGCTCTGATCAAAGCCATCGGGCTCTGTGCAAGGGGCAGGGACACAGATGAGGGGAGGGATGTGACAGCATCCCTGTGCACGTGTTGCCACACGTGCCTCCAACTGGGGCACGGCCAAGCCACCGGCAGCTCTGCACGGGTGCAGGGCCAGGTGTGGGGTTCACAGGGTTATTCCAGTTGGGTCAGGTGGGAGCTGACAAACCTGCCAGCCCCACAACATGCTCCTGTGTCTTTTGTTCTGCCCCTGGCATCTCCCCAGTGGAGCAGCTGCCCAGGACTCACTGGAGCAGTGAGCACGCTGCTCTCTCCAGCACCGATGCACACGGAATCCACTCCCCGGCACTCTCCTGCTCCTGCTGGGGCTCTGAGCATCTCCCGAGGCATCTGCAGATACTGAGTCATTACACGAGGAAATGCAGTTTCTCCCAGCAGCATCCGACCCAGAGCACATGCCTGCCTTGGAGGGAACCGATTCCATGCAAACGAGCCTGATGCTGGGAAAGGTCAAATGGCCAAAGGCTTTAGCAGATACTGGCAAGGTGGACTGAGGAGGAAGGCAGTTGCCTGGATTAAACTGAGTTCAAAATGCTGGCTTTGACGGACACTCAGCGTATCCTCGGCCGAGTCCTACAGTGCACCCATTGCCTGGGGTGACACAGACAACTGACAGCAGCTCCCACACCTCGGGGTGCTGGTGGGGTGACAGCAATTAGCGGCTGCTCAGGTACCAGGAGCAGGGCTCAGGCAGCAAGAGCTTGCTGTGCCACTGTTCTCCTGTGCTCCTGAAACCAGACACTCAAACCAGCCCTGGTTTTGGGGACTGTGACCTTTAATAACACACCCAAGGTCACGCAGCAGAGCCGCGGTGCAGCGCTGGGCTGCGTCGCTGTGCTCCGCAGTGCTGGCAGCAGCTCACACAGCCCATGGGAAGCCTCCAGAAAGGACCAGCATCCCAGGGCAAAATGGGGTTTGGGGGGAGCAGGAGAGCCCAGTGCAGGCGCTGGGGAGGAGATGGAGTGCTGTGGTCTTCCATGGTTGGGCCACGGCTGCCGGATCCTGCTCCATGGCACGATGCTGACCCTGGGGCACTGTGTCTCCTTGCTGAGACGCTCAAAGCCAGAGCTAAGCTGGCAGTGGGATTTTGGCCTGCAGCAGGGAAAGATCAGCTGGTGGCTGACACGCATTTCACTTTCCTGTTAGCAACACCGCTGGGTGAAGGAGCAGCTTCTCCTCCTTAGCTCAGTCAGCTGTGGCTTCCTCCCTTGGCACTCTGCTCCCACAGGACATGGCCTTGAGGATGGACTCTGCAAACCAACCCTTCTGGAGACCTTCCTTGCAGCTGTAAAACTCCCACTGCACATTCCAAGCATCGACTAACACGGGGCTTCCTGCCTCCACCCACCACTGACAGTGGATGCACACCCTGCATCACAGCGCCGGGGCAAGTATATCCATGAAGGGGTAAATATATATATATTATATATAAAATGACCCCACAAGTGATTATCTTATGCCCTGAAGCGTGAGATTTAATTACCCTTATCTGAGCCAGCACAGCTACAAATGTTAATCACATTATCATCCAGCGAGCTTATGTTCAGCAAAGTGCCTACGCCAGGGCCGCCCTTTCTGCTATGCAAGCCTGAGAGGACGCCTGCTCTGGCAAAGAAGTAGTTATTAATCTTACTTCTTTCTGTCCCACAATGGCTCAGGGAGAACACGAACGATTTGAGGTTATTTAGTGACAGCTCTTCACCCAAATTTCCTTGGAGAAGCTGCCTGCTGGGGTGGCTGAAAGATCAGCAGAGCCCAGCCTGACACAGGGACATTGAGAAATAGCTTCCTTTTAGCTTGTCATCACCAAAAAAAAATTGATCTGGAGTCACTGGGAAGCAGAAAAGAGGGTGTCCTGTTGCCACAGCCACTTAGGAGAAGGTAAGCACACTGTAAATCTCCCCCATCGTGTCTCCATGGCCTCAGGCACTGTTGAATTATAAAGGTTTAATGCAAACCGTCTGAAGCAGCAGTTACTTACTCCAAATTTACTGAGCATTAATTTCAGCGAGGCCCCACTCCTGTAGAACAAGGCAGGATAAAAGAGGAGAGACCAGTCGGGTTTTGCCAGGTTCTGGAGCCCCTTCAGCTCCCCAGCTCTCAGCCTTAACCGCTGTTTGCAATGAAGTGTGGTTGGGCCAGGCTGCAGGGAGAAAGGAGAGCACCAACAGCACCCCTCCACCAGCCCCCGATGCTGTGGGCAGGACCTGTCCCTGTGCTGCTCATCCCTCCACGTCCCCAGCGTGTCCCACTTCAGTGCCAGCAATAAACAGCCTGACAATATCCAATTGCTGCCTTACCCCCTGGTTCAGGGAGAATTAGCATTTAAATTGAGGTGTTTCAGGAGGTAAATCACGCCAGCGCTGGGGCCGCAGGGGCCGCAGTGCCTACGGAAGCCCTGGTGCTCCTGGGCTGAGTGAGGTGCCTGCATGGCTGCTGCTCGGCACCATCCCCTCCACGCACCCCCAGACTGAGCCCCCAAACCCTCCATGGTGCTGGGAGCTCCTGTGCCCATTCCCATCAGCTTTGTGCCCTGCCAGCACTGAACCCGATTTTCCCACAGAGCATCTCCAAATATCCCCCAAACACTACAGCCCTCCTCTGGGCCACACCGTCCCAGCAGCGCCACTGAGCACCGAAGGAAACTCAGCCAGAGGTGCCCACCACTGTGGCCCTGAGAGCGAACACGAGGTTCATGATTCACCATCGTGGAGAAAAAGCACATCCTCTCCCGAAGCCATTCCTAAAGGAAACACAAAGGAATTTGCTCTGAGGTGAGAGATGGAGAAGCTGTGAGCAACAATCAGAGACAGCCGTGGCTGGAAAAAAGGAAAAGAACCATAGCAACACAGATTTGTGATTCCAGCAGGGTTGGAATGGACTTTAAAACTCATCTCGTTCCAGCCCCTGCCCTGGGCCGGGACACCTTCCTCTGTCCCAGGTTTCTCCAAGCCCCGTCCAACCTGGCCTTGGACATTTCCAGGGATCTGGGGGTGGCCACAGCTTCCCTGGGCACCCCGTGCCAGGGCCTCCCCACCCTCACAGTGGTTCAGCAGCCTTGTCCTGAGCCTAGAACCTGGTGGCAGGGCCACCATGACACATCTGGGCCGTGTGCCATCCCTCCTTGAGTGGAAGGTCTGGAGAATGCCCAGCACCTGTGTGGATGGAGAGAAATCTGCCCATCTGCAAAGGGCTGGAGCTGCTGCCAGGAAGATCCATGTCTTGCTCCATGTATCTGCTCTCCAAGGTGTCTGCCTCCATTAGCTTTGCCGTCACTGACAGCTGAAGGCTCTGACTTTGTCAGCTTCCGTAAGTGCAGCAACTTCCAGCCCTTTCACGATTTGATGGAGAAGACAACAGACAGACCTCCTGGAGCAGCTCACGGAGCTCCTGCCCACCAGGCTGTGGCCACTGCGAGATGACCTGGGCATGGTTTCCCTATGAGAGTGATTTGTCCAGAGCCAGGCTGGACACGTCCTGTGGGTGCTGATTCCAGCGCTGAGCTGAGGCAAGGCTGCGGATCCTCTCCCGCGGGTTGTTTGGGTGCTGTTTCTGATCCTTTCCCAAGTGCTGCTCCAGCAGTTCCATGCCTGGCGCTTTCCTTGGCATTGTTTGTAACGAGGCAACAAATGCAAAACTCCCACTGGCTCCAGAGGAGCCAGGACTCCCCGCTGGGGCTTCCCAAGGAGGCTGGTGCCTGACTGGCATCCAGTTCCTCTGGGATTTGGGCACGGCCTCCTGCAGCCAATGGCTTCTCTGTGCACCAGCAGCCCCAGTGTTCCAGGGAAACCCACACCCCAGCTGCAGTACCCTGGGAAGCACAAGCACAGCCTTTAATATTAATATTTGCCTTTCCAATGTAAATGCAGACGCAGCTCTCCATTCAGCACACACATCCATTCTCTTTAACAATTTGAGATCTTAAACATTTCTTTTTTTTCCCCTCTCCTAAGCTTCATTGTTAACCTTTAAGATGAAGATAAGGCGTTAGGGTTTGGAAAGGAATCAGGAGGGACCTTGGAAATGAGCCAGGAGCAGTGCTAATACTGGGCTGCACATCATATCTCTTCGGTTCTTCTCTCCCCCCAGGGTGACTCGGACTGCTCTTGACTACCACCATGGTATTACAAACTCTAATGAGGTTTGGAAAATAAGAAACCCACTGCGGCGTGGGAGAAACTAATAGAAATTGTTTTGTCTTCTCTCTATTAGTCATTAGAAGCAGAAGAAAAACAGCCACAGGCAATGGCAGGGCTGCAATACCACCACACATTTCATATGCTGGCACTCCAACAATGTCATTTCAGCGCAGTTAACGCTCCCACTTCCCCTCCCCACCAGACCTCCCATATGCCAGTGTGGGCTCCAGCTGTGCCAGCATCCCTGTGCCACCATCCCGAGCCCGGGGTGACCCCAGCGCCTGCCCGAGGTGCCCATGCAGGGTGTTCGGCCAGCCCATGGCTCTACCAGCACGGACCATTGCCAGCCTGGTGTCCCCAGGGGACAGGGACAGGCAGAGCCCAGGCAGGGGACATTTCCATAAGCAGCAGCACTGTCAGGCAGCCAGAGCACATGGAGAATTAGCTGGGATTTGCGGCTGCAGCTGCAGTTGTTTCTGTGTGTAAAGTTAATTACAGAACCACAAAACGATGCACGGGGCAGGGTGACAGCACCTGCAGTGACCTCACCCCTGCCACCCTCCCAGGGAACTGTGGTGCTAGGAGCCAAGCCCCAGTCCTGGGCTCAGCGAGGTGCCCGGAGCACTTCCCACGTTCCTTCCCTCCTCCCATGTCTGCGGCCGTTGCACCCCGGTTGCCTGATGACAAGTGGCAGTGCTGCCACACCTTCCAGATGTTTGCCTGCTGCCCACGGGCACGGGCACAGATGGCGAGTGGCAGCATTCCCTGGAAGCTGGGGCCAGGCACGCAGGCTGTTCTGCCTGTGCTGGGCTCCTTCAGCCCGTGCTGGGGGAGAAATGAACCGGCACAAACGCCTCGAGTTTCATCTCCAGGGCATTGTTATTGAAGGCAGCAGCCCACAGGAGATTCCTCCTGCAGCCCAGGCAGGGGGAGAGCATGACAGCAAAGAGCACCACTGAGGCACAGGGAGGGGGGCGAGGGATGCTGCTCCTGTCCTCACCACCTGCTCCAGCTTTCCTCTACACAGAGCCACCAGCATCCAAACCAGGTCATGCTGCCCAGGAACCAGGTGCAGTGAAAGATTCAGGGGATCTGGAGTATGCCACAGAGCACAGGAGGGCTCCCAGCATAGCTTGTCCACCACTTTTGGGACACTGGGAACAACTGATGGGGCCCAAGCCCAAACCCAGCACTTGCTTTCAGATTTAGGCAGGCATGAGCTACACTGCAACAGGCAGAACAGCAAATCCTCCACCTCTGGAGAGAACACTTGGGATGGGAAAGAGGAAGACAAGATTTTCTGCTGCACTGAGGACTGCATCCAAGCCCTGCTGCTACCTCGGAAGCAGGTATGGCTCGACAGCTGGCACAGCCGTGGAGCGCTCAGATATCCCCACGCTGGTGACTGTTCCTGACTGCATTGCCTGGAGCAAGGATTCGCATTGCTAAGTCAATGTCAAGCTGATTTAGTCCTTGGATGGGGAATCTCCATCAACCAGTGCTTGCACTAGCAAGGAGGAGCGGTGACAGGCTGCTAAATGTCAGCCTTGTCCCTGGAGGTGGCACTGAAGGGGCCCCGTGGTGTGAGCAGCACAAACCCACAGCCCAGCTAATGGGAACCAGCACAGTGCCCATACGACGATGGAAAAATGCTGCTTTCATGTCCTAAAGCTGTGTGATCACAATTTACCACCTCAAACCCTCCTGTCTCGTTCTCCTCTTGCTTTTCAGCTGAACATAACCCTTATTTTCACATGTCCCGAGTGGGTGCAGAGCTCCCATGGCCCAGGAGCAGCTGCAGCCCTCATGAGATGAGGAAGGAAGAAGCAGCAATTCCTCTCTGCAAGGCTATAAAGCCAGTAAGGACCCCCTGGGATGAAAGGTACTCCATAAATCTGAGCTGTTATTATAAAACCAATCTCCACAGCATCTCTTAATAACGCAGATTAACCGTGCAGTAACAGTAGCTATAATTAATATCATAAAAGTCAGAGATGGGAGAGGCCTGCAGGTCAGCGAGGCCATCCCATGGACTGCTCCCCACAGCACAGGGAAAGGGGAAAACTCCTGGGTGCCACAGGAGCTTGGGAAAGTGAAGGCAGTGCCAGGCACCATGAAGGGAGAGGTGACAAGGAGGGGGTGGCACATGGATCTCCACATCTCTGCCAAACCCAGGAGGGGAGCAGAGCCTAGCTCTTGGTTCTGCCAGTACCCAGTGCCAACCTCTCATCCCTCCTCTCCTGTCCATAGAATCATGGAATTATTTCGGTTGGAGAAGACCTTTAAGACAACTGAGTCAAACCATTAACTCAGCACTGCCAAGGCCACCACTAAACCTTGTCCCCAGGTGTGGCACCCACACGCCTTTTGAATCCCTCCAAGGATGGTATAACTTTGCCACTGACCTGAGCAGTCCATGCCAGGGTTTGACACCACTTTTGGTGAAGAAATTTTTCAAATATCCAGTATAAACATCACCTGGGGCAACCTGAGACTGTTTCATCTTGTCCTATTGCTTGTCACCTGAGAGAAGAGGCCAACCTCTCAGTGTCTCCCCTTGAACCTCCTTTTCTCCAGGCTAAGCAGCCCCAGCTTCCTCAGCTGCTCCTCATGGACTGTTGTGAGGGGCCCAGAACTGACCCCAGGATTTGAGGTGCCCCTCACCAGCGCTGAGTACAGAGGGACAATCACTGCCCTGGTCTGCTGCCCACACTATTGCTGGTACAAGCCAGGGTGCTACTGGTCTTCGGGGTCACCTTGGCACACTGCTGGCCTCTCTCTCAAACCCTTATGGGTGTCACCATCAACTTTTCACAAGGTGGACTCAGAAGACTTCGGGGAACCCCCTGACAGCTGTGTGGGGACATGGGTTAGGGGATATGAGTGTCCCTTGAGGGCCACAGGCTGACCATGGCAGGGCAGGCTCTTTTCAGGAAGAGCCCATGTCCCGGCCCACCTTCCGATGGGATGAGCATTCCCCCAGACCCAGAACCTCCCGTCCCACAAGAAGCTTCCAAGGCAGGAGACACAACCCTCCCACAGACACACAGACACCTCAGCAGCATTTCCAGACTGGGATCCCCCTGCCTGCTCCCCCCTGCCCAGGGACCAGCACTGCTCCTCACTGCCTCCATACCCAGCTAACACACAGACCAAGCCGCGGTGCCCTCTGCCTTCCTCCACATCCCTCTCCCACTTCCTCCTGTCCTCCATGCCGCACCTGCATGGCGCTGGCACTGCTCCCTGCCGCCCTCCCGGGCCTGGCAGCGTGGCAGTGGGCAGGGCAGGAGGGACAGCTCCCGGCCTGGGCACGGCCCTGCGCTGCCCAATTAGTGCTGTGCGCGGCAGCTCCGCGTGCACTGCGGGATCAGCTGTGGGAATGCAAATCTGCACTTCCCCCGCCGCAGCAGCCGCTAACAAGATAATGAATATTTTCATCAGCTGCAGAGAATACAAACATCTGCGCAGGCACCGGCACTGCCGGGGCTGGGGGAGAGGGGAGCAGGGGTGCGGGGGGAGGAACAGCTCCCTGGCATCCCTCACTGTGGGGGCAGAAGCTCCACTGCCAGGGAAAGGAAAGTTCTGGTCCCTGAGCCAGCAAAAGCCCATGGCTGACATTCCATCTGCTCCAGTGGGTGCTGGCACCGTCTCCGACAGCAGTGCCTTGGCTCTGGACTGTGGGGGTGTCTGCAAGAGCTTCCACCCCCTGCCATGGGCAGGGACACCTCCCACTGTCCCAGGCTGCTCCAAGCCCCGTCCAGCCTGGCCGTGGACACTTCCAGGGATGGGGCAGCCACAGCTTCTCTGGGCACCCTGTGCCAGGGCCTCACCACCTTCTGATTGAGGAACTTCTTGCTAATGTAAATCTCACAATCGTGGATGTACAATTGGTTTTGGGCTCTGGCTGCAGCGGCAGCTTCCACCACGGCCATCCCTCTTCCTCCTCCTCCTCCTCCTTCTCCCTAGGGCTGAGACACATGCTGGGAGCAGTGGGGTTCTCACAGACAATGACCAAACAGCAGAGACTGACTCTGTGTGAGGTTATTCCACTACCCGCACAGACAGGAATGAAATGGAGCAGCTCAGAGGTGCATCCGGAGCTGGGATGGGGCAGCAGGAGCAGGAGGTGGCTGCGATGGCCATGTTCATGTTCACCAAGGATGTGATGGCCCATCCCTGAATCCTACCTGCACCTGGTGCAGAACCACTCTGAGAACCTCTAGTATTTGAACAACCTCTGTTACAAAGCATCTCTTCCACCCCGGACCGCTGCATTGTCTGACACTACACGTGCTCTTGTTTTTCTAGAATAAACTATGCTTCCAACCTGCTGCAGAAGCATGTGGCTGCAGACTGGGCAACACCAGCTCAAAGCCACACAATCTGTCGTCCTTTTTGGTGGGGTGAGAACTTTGAAATGGAATGGGATGTAACAGTGACCTAACTGATGGAATGCTGTGCTAATTGCATTAGCCATTTATACACTGGATTGGAAAAAACCTCACTGCTGAGCCTGGCCAGTGAAGATGTGCTCAAAATACACGGTGTGTGTCTGTGTGCAGCCTGCTGTGGGCTCTGAAACATCCCACAGCAGATCCCACCTCCACAGAGCTGCTAAACTCCTAACAGCCCCTTAGCTGCTACTCAGGACCACAGCATGAGGCTTTAGCCCGGCTTGGAAAGACATCATTGCTTCCAACTAGCGTGTCTGAGGCCTCAAAGTTGTGAACAGGTAATAGAACTGCAGCAACAAACAATAAAAAGATGAATGAAATGGAAGGCAGCCACTGGAAAAGAGATCCATCCATTATCCCGGCCTGAAGGGTAATAGGTAAACAAGGCACTGGTGCACTGGCTGGCGCCGAGCTCGCCGGCACGGGAATAATAAACAGCACAATTATAACTCCTGTGCTTGGAGGTTTCAAAGAGAGGGAGAAAAGTAGGGGAAAAAACGACGGCGTTAATTTAACCACCTACAGGCAGTACCTTTGTGTTGCTGAGGGGGAAGCAGGATGTCCCTGCCAGGGCTGGCCTGTGAGCCCCAAGCCAGGGACACCAGCAAAGCCCGTCCAGCTTCACACCCAGATGTGATGCTGCACCCAGCTGAGCCCCAAGCCCAGTCCCTGGCAGCACCCAAGGGTGGGAGAGCACCAGGTGAACAATGGATGGGTGGAGATGTTTCCCAAAACAGCCCTGGCAGGGATGGCACTGAGCTGCCAGCTCACCCTGCTGGTTTATTAAGGGCTGAGAAACATCGAGGGGAAGAAGAGACAGATTTAAAATTAACTTGCCAAACTCCCCCATCACTATGATGACAATTGCCCACATCAGCTCCGTGACCTGACAGCATGAACGGAGGCCTCTGTGTGGAGGCAGAGCCTACTGGAAGCAGCTGGGGCAGTGCCCATCCCTCCCTGCAGCACCCCCGACACCTCAGGCTGCCCTCAGCACCACCTCCAACCTGCCCCTGCCCTTCCCCAAGGCTGGAAAGAAGCAGCAGCCCCGATTTGTAAGTGGGAATGGGGGGAACAGCATCCTCCAAGGACGGAGTTGCAGAGGGAAGGGTGATTCCAATTTGCAGGAAGGTGCTCGGCACGGCACAGCACGGCAGCCCCGGATCCTCTGAAGCCATCCTCCCCGGACATGGAGAAGGGAAACCACTTGGTGCTCAGCAGGGAGGGAGCACCAACACGAATGCTCTCCCTCCCTCCACCCACCAAACCATTCTGGCTCCTTATCTGCCCTCAACACCTCGGAACTCTCTGGACTCGCTGCATCTCTGCTGGGAAGAATCAAACTGGGGCTGTGTGGGTGCTCCTGTGTCCTGGGGCTTTGCCAAGCTGGAGCAAGAGCCAGGATGAGAGGCAGAGCTGGAGGTAGGGATGGGAAGGGACTCTGGTCCCAGCTGCTCCCAGGGAATGCTCTGCCATGCATTGCCCTGACAGCCCGTTTGCCATGCAGCAATAATCCAGCAAGTAAAGCTGGCTCCACGGGCAGTATTTTGGGATTTCTCCATATTAATGGCACAAAAGCAACAGTCTGAAACTGCAAACAGCTCTTAAACAAAAATATCTATTCCCTCATGGCAAAGAGACGGCACAAAAACAGATAAAGAACGAACAAACAATCCATTTGGAAAATAATTCCTCAGTGATTTGGGAATGGCACAGAGTTCAGACTCTGCCCCACCGTGAGGCAACGGGGGGAAAATCGCTCTAATCTAGTCTTTAGTGAGCTGCATCCATTGCTGAGCCTTCCAGCTAGACCAGGAGGTGTGACTGGAATAGATCAGCTCCAATCCCATCTACTTATTAACCCCACTGAGCATTTTGCCAACGGGAAGAACCTTTTTTAGAGAAAGGAGCGGGGTGCCCAGAAGAAGACGGCTCTGAATGTGCTTTTGGCTCAGCAGTGGAAGGACCAAGAGAGGCTTCTGGTGAGTGATGGAAGATCCCTCTTCAGTCCCCTCCCAAAGTGCCCACAAGGGACTGCACAGGAGAAGCATCACGGGAAGAGTGCTTTGGTTTAAATCCTTGCAATAAGGCAGCAGCAGCAGCGATGCCATGGTCGCTCCTCTGAGCAGGAACCTTGATGCTGCCATGTCCAACAGAGCAGTCGAGCCCCCCAGCCTCCACAGAAATAATTAGCAGTTATTAAGCCACCTCAGCACAGAAGAAGCTGCCCATGGAGCTCCTAACTCCTGACGGCTGGAGCAGAGCTGCAGGGATGCTGTGGTGCTCACATCCTGCTGGGCTGTGGCTTCGCCGTACTGATGGATGGGGAAAAGGGTCCTTGGCACCAGCCCGAGGGGCCACGTGAGCAGGGAGAGGCTCTAGGCAACACAACAAGGTGTTCCATCAGTGCTGGGGAATATGTGGAGCACGTATGGAGCACACAGCAGGAACCAGTCCGGCTGCTGCCCAGCCCTGCTGGGGTACACTGGTCTCAGCAGCCAGTATCTGCTTCCTCCACCCATCCCCTGGGTGTTACCATCTCCTCACTCACACAACTGAAGTCCTTGCATAAAAGCCTGGGACTCTTGGATAAAATGACATCTACTAAAGGGGAAAACCAAAATCTGAAGCAGCACTGACCAGAACCACACGTTGGTCTGAGGTCTGGGACCTCCCAAGCTGTGCAGCTGTGCTGCATCTTCACATCCATCTGTGCTCTGCATCCTGAAGGCACCCACTGCACATCCCCAGCCCTTCGAGCTGGTCAGATACAATAAAGCCATCATTGCTACACCTGATACATCCACTGATGTGCTGAGCATGGCCAGAAGGGTGCCAAGAGGATGGACCAGGCTCTACTCGGTGGTGCCCAGCAATGAGACAAGAGGCAATGGGCAGAAACGGATGTCTAGCAAGTTCCATCCGAACATGAGGAACAACTTCTTCACTGCCCAGTGACCAAGCACTGGAACAGATTGCCCAGAGAGGGTGTGGAGTCTCCCTCACCGGATTATTCAAGAACTGCCTGGATGCAATCCTGTGCCATGTACTCCAGTTGGACCAGATGACCCAAAGTGGTTCCTTCCAACCTGGCCCATTCTGCAGCCACCAGAAGGGCAGAGACTCTAATTTATCAGTGCCGCAGCCCCTTAGGAAGCAAAGAGACCTCCCTGACCCCCAGGAGACGGAAATTCTGCAGTAACTGGGACATGTTTCCCAGGCCAGGGTGTGCGAGGCAGCTTTTCCCAGCACAAAGGCTCCCTCCCAGCCCCATGCTGACATGCCTGGCAGATTGAGACTATCCTATTTATTAAAGACACTGAAGATGCGGCAACATAGGAAGCAGACACCATTCAAAAGATTGTCACATCTGCATAGCTAAAGGATCCCAGCAGTTATAAATCCCTCTAAAATACTCAGCCCCTTGTTCTGATAGCAGGTTCTTGCTCCTACTTCGCAGAAACAGGCTTTTAATCCCTAGTATTAGGCAGCTTCCTGCTATGTTTCAAATGCACCAAATTAAGGGCTTCTCTAACAGCTGGTGTCTTAATGCTCAGAGAGGTTCTTGAATATCTATGAAAATCAGAGGCAAATTACATCTTTTACTTAATAATTTCTTCTCCATTAACCTCCTTCTCTTCCCTTGTTAAGAGATGATGTAATGGTGCTTCCACACCGTAACCTGCTGACACCCCTGGCAGCTTGGCCATGCAGGGAACTGAGCCCTTCTCATCACTGCCTGGTGCTTTTGGAGCCGACAGCCTACACTCAGATGGAAAAAGGGCAGCTGTGCTGACCTTCCAGGCTGCTGGAAGCATTTCTGGAGCAAGATGTGCTGCCTCCCTCCAGGCTCCAAGCTCTGCGGAGCCACTTCATCGCACGCTACAGCCTGCACCACGTGGGCAGCTTTGCAGGTTGCTTTTGTTTCAGACCTGCTTTCTCCTGCCCCTCACAGCTGTTACACCTGGGACTAAAGAGACTGAAACTCCTGTTTGTGACAGCAGGTTGTGCAAAGAGCTTGGCTGCCACTGCACAGCCCCTCACTGGGAAAAGCTTCTCCCCACTGCGTACCCCAGCCAGCACGGCATGAGTGGTGCCAGCCCTGGGAAGGACGACTAACAGCCCTTTTTTTAACCACAAAACCTGTCAGGCAGAGCCCCAGGGAGTGCTTTTCGGCCCCTGGAAGATGCCATCCCCACACCTCAGGTGTTTTATTCCAAGGGCAACCCCAGCAAGAACTGCTCCTGGTCCAGCTCGGGACTGCCCAAACCTGCCATCCTCAGGACGCCCTCAGAGGGGAAGACTTGAAGAAGCCACGTGTCCCAGGATAAACCAGCCCCACTGGTTTCCAGACGTGCTTTCCAGATGGAATTTAGCCCTGAGGACAGGAGATACATTTGCTACCTGGAAGCAGCAAAGCATCCCTTAGACCCACCAGCTCATGGAAAACTTCATCTCTGCAGCCCTGGCTCTGCTCTGATGGACCCAGTGACAACTGTAACGTGAGGGAGAGAAAGCAAAGAGGAGTCTCCTGGGAAAATTGCCTTTGTGTCCTGTCACTTCTGCAGCAACTTCCAGCAAAAGCTGCAGCTCTGCTGGCTCCGAGCGCTCCGCCGGCTGCAGCTTTCCCAGCACCTCTGTGCAGATGGAGCCTCTAACGCCTCTGTCATCAAAAGAGCAGAAAGCCAGAGCTCAGCTTGAATCCTCAGCTGGGCAAAAACACCTGGAAAAACTCTGTGGGCAGCAGGGATGAGGACCCACAGCTTCAGCTAAAATCAGAGGCAGCAGTGAGGTCTTGGTGCCTGAACAGGAAAGAAACGGGTGCTGGGCAGGGAAGAGCCATGTGTGGATAGGATGTGGGCTGGATCCTCTCCTGACTGTGATTAGTGCTGCTGCTTCGAAACTCACACAGCCACCCTGGCTTACACCTGATCAAAACACAGCTGCATTCAGAAGACCTGAAGAAAAATAACTAAATAACTCATTTGCCAGCCCTGAATTCAGCAAGCGCTCCTCTGTGAGCCCTGCAAGGTGAAGGCATTTGCCTTCAGCTCATTTACATTATTTATCATGCTATATCCACAGCTCCTCCCAGTGCTGTAATGGGGCACTGAGTAAAACCAGCTGGCACAGGCTGACGACTAAAGGAAATGCTTTTTCACACTGCACACAATCAAACGACTCATTGTTGCAGGATATCACGGAGACGAAAGACATCAGTGTTCAGAAAGAGATGAGGCAACACTCCTGAGAAAGTCCCATGGAGCACAGCTAGATGTGTCTCATCTGACAAAACACACACTGGCCCAGGAGGCTCCTGTGCTGCTGCCAGAGGGAAGGACAAGCAGGTAGGAAAGCCATGGATGCTTGTTGTCCTCTTGCTCTCTTCCCCTCATGAGCAAATCAGAGATGGCCCTGTACCACTGGACCTTGGTCCCATCTCACCACCTGGATATTCCCAGAACCAGGAGCAGAACCAGGACATACCTGAAAGTCATCTGGAACACCTGCCCTTGGTTGACATGCTGGCTCCTGTTGTTGTAGCCATGCAGCATCTCCCCAAAAAGGGTCTCATTGAACTTGGCATCCGACTTCAGGCACTTGGGGCCCTCGCAGATGTCAGACAGCATCAGGCACGACTTCCCATCCGGGGCCAGCTTGTACTCCTCCACACACCTGTGGGGCACCACAGGCCGCGTGAGATGAGCCAGGCACAGAGCAACCCACCCCACGAGCCTCTGCCGAGCCCAGCCAAGCACCACCAACGCCTGCAGCAGTCGTTTGGACACGGGAAGGGCCACAGAGCCCGAATCCTCTGCCCTGGCTGGGTTGGGTGACCAGTGAATGGGGGTTTGGCTCCCAACTCCCCTCCCTCCTGTAGCAGCACAGCCCAGCTGCCTGCAGTGAGGTTGGGTGGGGCTTGGAGCACCCTGGTCTGGTGGAAGGTGTCCCTGCCCATGGCAGGGTGGTGGAACAAGAGGAGCTTTCGGGTCCCTTCCAACCTAAACCATTCCATGATTCCAAGCTGTCCTGCCTGGAGCTGCCCCCGTGCTGGAGAGCAGAGCTGAGCCCACTGTGTGTCTGCTGCTCAGGTATGAACATTCCCCAGGCCACAGCAAAGCAAAATCAAGCTCCTGCCCCCTCTTCCACCCAGAAATACCCTCCTGCAAGGAAGCAGCTCCAGCCTGGCTGCTCTCCTGCTCTTTGATCCCACTTCCAAGCCTGTTCTGGGTAAGATTCAGATGTTCATCTTCAGCAGACAGGAAGGGAAACTGAGGCAGGCAGCAGGGATGTGATTTAACTACAGACACTGGAAACCTCGGTGGAATCTTTCGTAAATGTGCCATCCTGCCTCTCCTCCTCTTCCACCAGCCTTTTCCTCAGCTCCCAGCTTACTGGGAAACCTCTGTTCCCTGCCTGCTCCTTCCTCCCCACAGCCCCACCTCCATCCAGGCTTGCTTCCCTCTCCCCTTCCTCTACTGCCTTTTACTGCAAGTAAAACTCCCACCCGTCTGTCACACTTTTCCTTGCCTGCTCCCAAAGTGCAGCTCAGCCTTGAAAAGGGATTATTAAAAAAGAAGGGGGAAAAAAAAAAAGGGAAACAGCCTCTGTCCTTGGGGATGCAAGGCTGAAATGCAGATTCATGTGGGTGTGGGTGGAGACCATGGAATGTCCCAAGATTTTCTAGACCCTCCCCACAAAGGGTGCTGTGCCCACATGAATTTCCAACCCCTGCTGCAGGCACAGAGCAGAAAACGTGCTCTGTTTTGGTGACTCAGTCACTCCGTGCTGCTAAACAATAATAAAAAAATAGAAGGTAGTGGAGGGAAAAAACAACAAACCAGCAAAAAACGGATAAATAAAGGAGAAGCTGACACAGGCAGAGCTCCCTGGGCTGCTCTTCCCAGAGACCAGCAGCAACCAGAGCTGCATGAAGTCTTTGCTGCACCTGCAGGCATCGGGACTTGACGGATGCTCCTTGGAGTTACTGCTAGGAATTCACTCCCCTTCTTGCTTGTGGGCATTTTCTTTCCAAAGGGGCTTTTTTTCCTGTTCTTCATCCTAATCTGTCACACTGGGACACGGAGTAGGTCCTGAGTGTGCCTGAGAGTGTGAACCAGCCGTGGGGCTGGGGCAGGCGATGGATGGCTGCAGCTGTGCAGCATAAAGCCAGATAATCACTGAGCTCCTTTTAGAGCACACTGCAGCCAGGGAGATTTTCCTGAGAGAAAATGCTAAATTGTGTAGGATTATAAGATCCCGGCCAAAATCAGGGATGAAATTCTATTTTTAAGAGAGGCACAGGGGAGGGAAAAAAGTAAATTTTAAAAGTAGTATTTTTTTAAACAAATCCTACACCTTCCCCTCCAACACACAATGTACAATTTTTGGGTCCCTTCACAGTGAGTCACAGATCGAACTGTACTGTCACACAGTGGGGGAGAGAAGGAAGGTGCATCTGCTCACACTGCTCCTCACACTTCCCTCAGACAAACCAGGTGCCCCTATTCCCTGCTGGAAGCCAGCTCCATCAACAGCCTTTTTCTCGGACACCCAGCTCCAGGCTGGGTTGGGATGGGTGGCACAGGAGGCGGCAGGGATGGAGAAGCGCAGGGGCTGTTTGTCTGCTCGTTGAGAAGCATTGGAGGGGACTCACCCACAGAACATGAAGATGGTGCTGGACGAGGGGTCGTGGGGCAGAGGGAGGGTCTGCTGCAGGCACAGCTGCTCACAGCCACCGTTGAAGCCATCGGAGCAGTCGATCCCTTTGGAAAAGTCGTAGCAACCGGTGCCATCCTTCATGGGCCGCAGGTCCTCGGGGCACTGCAGCGAGAGAGGACACATGGAAAGGTCACCTGTGCGTCCTCCCCCACCCTGGAGCCCCTGTCCAGTCGGTGCCCTCCCAGGACACAGCCCATCCCAGAGCCAGTGCTGCTGAACTCCTTTTCCATCTGAAGGAGATGAGTTTGCCCTGAGTGATGGATGGGGTTGCCCTGCACCACCTCGCACAGCCCTTGGGAAAGGGGCAAGGGCCATCGGTAAGGATTTGGTCTGCTGCCAAAGCCTCCCCCCTCATCCTCCCTCTGGAAGAGGGTGAAATCCTTGAGGCAGCAAAACTACATGGCAATAAAGCCTCAAGCCAGTGTGGGGCAAAGTGAGACAACCCGCTGTGTTTGCTACCTCCAGAATGCAGAGGAAACCAGTGCAACCCAGAAATAAACACCTCACCACCGGGGACCAGCCCAGAGAACCATCTCAGTGCTTGGGGGTGACCCAGAAATCCATTTCAGTGCTTGGGAATGACCCCAAGAACCATCTCAGTGCTTGGGAATCCATCAACCCATGCCAGGCAGGTCAGCAAGCACGGCCTTGGCATCATGTCCAAAAGGATCTTGATGCCTGCTGTGATGCTGGACCAGCCCATGGCAGAGGCAGGTCTGGGGGCAGCCAGGAAGGCAGCCCAGGCTCATCAGTTTTCCACAGCCGAGGGAAATATGGCTCTAATTTCCAATTTCAATTCCCCAGCTTGTTTTCCTGGCCCCAAAAAATAAAAGCCAGCAGGTGGCAAATGCCATCGATAAATTGTCACCCAGATTAAAGCACACTTCCGTTATTTATCCCTTTTCACCAAACACACATGCACACAAACAACAGAAAAAGGCCAGTCCTTGAAAAAATAAATAAATCTTGTCTAGGACCAGCTCACAATTAAAAATGCATTATGGAATTTCTTGAAGATGAGTTAGACTGGAGACGGCACAGGTAGTGATGAGGCAGGTTATAAATGGCCTCTGTCGAGCAGAAGAAAGGTTATAAAACCGCTATACTTTGTGCTTAAAAAACAGAATCAATTTTCCATGTGAGCAAAATGCTGTACATATTAATAAAAGTTCAGGAGACCCTGGACCCCGCGCTCACTGACACCAGCAGGGTCCTGATGGGAGATGGGCTGCCGAGCCTCACTCACTCTTGGCTACTTAAGAAGCAAACAGGGACAGCAGAAAGGGGCTTTAGGGAGTCCTGGCCCACCCCGAGCCATCACAGAATCCTAGAATGTTTGGGTTGGAAGAGAGCTCTCAAGACCATTCAGTTCCAACCCTACTGCCACGGGCAGGGACACCTTCCACTGTCCCAGGCTGCTCCAAGCCCCGTCCAGCCTGGCCTTGGGCACTGCCAGGGATCCAGGGGCAGTCACAGCTTCTCTGGGCACCCTGTGCCAGGGCCTCCCCACCCTCACAGGGAAGGATGTCTTCCTAATATCTAATCTAAACCTCCCTTGCTTCAGTGTAAAACCATCACACTTGTCCTACACTGCTATAAGGTTCTTCCCCATCTTTCTCTCCACCTCCTAGAAACCCTGTGCCACTTCCCCACAGCAGCAGCATCAAAACTGCTTCTGCCCTGCCTGTAGCAACTGGGATGTGCTGATCTCTATGCCAGTTGTCCCTCAGACTCCTCACTGCCTCCCGTGCCCTCAGCTCTGAAGCTTGCAAACCTCAGCACCACCCTTGGGGACACTGAGTAAGGCAAGAAGGGAAGGCACCAGGCTTTCCATCCAAAGGACCTTGGCAGCAAAGGGCTCTGGAATAGGATGCTGTCCATCTCTGCAGAGCAGGCAGGGTCCCAGAGACACAGCTCTGGAATTAGTAGGAGGAAGCAGCAGAAGACATGGGAGCAGGAGGCTTTCCAGATGCACGTACAGAATAATGAAGGAGGAGAGGATACTGAGAACAATCTGTGCTTTTCAGCGCCCCGGAGCTGCCTGAGAAACAGCACGAGGATGAGAGTGTCTGTGAATCTGCAGATACAGCTCTTATCTCCCGTGGTCTCCTTGTCTGCCAGCCCCGCTGTAAGAGCAGAGCTGTGCAAATTGGCACAGAGGCTCTCCCTGGAGGACACGGGGAGGGCTGGCTGCGAACAGCATCTCTGCTTCACGGCACCGCATCCGCCTCCCTGCTGCTCTCCCCACATTCACATGGACAGCGGGGTCCAGGGCTCTGCTCAAGCTCCCTCTAGAGATCCTGAGGGATCTTCCAGGGTGCTGAAGGCAACTGGATGGGACTGCAAAGCAGCAGGAGCTACAGGACCACAGCCAGAGGATCAGTCACGGCTTTTCTGCTCTGTCACTTGGAATTGTTGCCTTGGCACAGATCTATGAGCTGAGCTCAGCACCTTCTCCAGCCCACAGAGGAAGAAGATGGTTCTTTCCCTGTGACTGGGTTAGTGGGTCACCAAAGCCCTCCCTCCCTCCCTTCATCCTACTCTGCTTGAGGCCACCCTTGGGATATTCCTCCAGTTTTGGCTCTTAACCACCACGAAACATGTTTCCTTTCAGTTCATAATTACGCATCCTAATACTCATTAATTACAGCAGGCAAATAGCTCAGCACAGCATTTGCAAAAGAAAGCGCTCCTGTCTCTCCACATCCACCCCTGCTCGGAGCAGAGCCGGCTCTCCAGTCAGCTGCTGTGCTGCAGCACGGAGCTCTCCAGGGACGGAAAGCTTTGGGAGCCAACGTGAGAACACGGGATGTGTCCCTGCTCAGGAGAGCCAGGGGAATCAGCAAACTTGGCAATTAGTACTGGCCCACACAACCACCAGCAGAGGCAACACCAGCCCCTGCACAGAGGGCTTTGCAGGGATGAATAGGTGGATGAAGCAACTACTGAGCACAATAAATCACAGAATGGTTTGGGTTGGAAGGGACCTTAAAAATCAGCTTTGCCATGGGCAGGGACGCCTTCCACTATCCCAGGTTGCTCCAAGCCCTGTCCAACCTGGCCTTGGATGCTTCCTGGGGCATCCACAGCTTCTCTGGGCTTATAAATCTTTGTAACACAGCTCCCTGCCCCTGGAGCAGAGGATTTCCCATTGGGATGTCCCACCAATAGATCAGAGTTTTCAGAGGGAAAACTGAAGTCCATTTGAGTGCAACTATGTTCTTGCCCACAGGAGTCAGAAATGACCATGGAAAAAGCCAGTTTGTGCTAATCGTGACTCCTGACGGGTCAGTTTGGGCTTCTGGATGGGCTTGGAAAGCCAGCCCTTGCCCTGTGTTCACTGGGCTTTTATAAAGAAGCAGATCTGTTCTTGCTGACATTGATTTGCCTGGCTCGGGCAGCAGAGAACCAATAATTACGGTGAGTTTTAATCAATGCCCCATCAATTTAGGTGCAGTTCAATTTGTGATCTGCCTTGGCAGTGACACAGGACAGGGGGCTCTGTTGGAAAATGATTACAAAATCAATAAGCAACTCGGTCAATAACTCTGTCTGGGCGAGCACGGGTGGCACATCCCACCCTGGTGGGAGGAAAGCTGGTGAGACATGGTGTCCCAGCAGGTCCTGGTCAAACACCTCTGCACATCTCTCATCCACACATGGCATGGATTCATTTAGCCAGGGAAGCCAAGGGATCCCCCACTGTTACCCAGCAATTCAAAAGAAAAAGCTGTTTGTGGTTTCCCACATTAGACTCGCGTTGCATGCGTTCCCTTCCAATTCCCAGCTCATCCTTTATCCATGCATCTGACCAGGAAATATGGCTCAGAGCTTGGGAAAAGGGTCGTGTTTAATCCATGCTATGGAGAGGAAAAGGAGATGTAGGAGGAGACTCCAGCTCATGGTGTGCTCAAAATCCAAGGAGAAGCTCTTACCATACAAATATAATTCCACGGTCTTGCAAATCCACTCTGTCTATGCAGAAGTGAACTGATTTCTCTGTGCCAACAGATAGCCCTGAAAATCGCCCTTGGCATTGGAAAAGAAAACTTTCTTGCCTTGCTGAAAGGGGTGTTAGCACTGCTAAGACAGGTCCTGAAGGCTAAACATGACCCTCAGCTCCCATGCTCCGACCCTGCTGCTGCCAAGGGGCCTGAGGAGAAGGAACCAGCAGCAGCTCCACACAGTTTGGCTGATGGCACAGTTGGACACCAGCCCATCCTCTCCCATCCCAGAGCTCCCAGGTCCTTATTCCCCTGACTGCAGTCGGCAAATGAATTTTGAGTACACACGGGGAATGGATGTGCTGAATAGGAAGTGCTATTTTTATCTGCTGTTTTGCAAAACAGGCTTTTTTCCCTTTTAAATGACATCTCCAAAGTGACACAGAGTGGCAGATTTTGCAGGGCCTGGTGCCACATGCCCACTGCCACCCCTGGGAATACACCAGATCCAGCCTCACCGATACACAGGAGCCGTGGTTTGGAACAAAATGGGACGCCTGTGCCCCCTGCTGTCACCCCAGCACAGCATGTGGCACCGTGTGGCCTCCTGCCACCAGGGCTGGGCACAGCTCCTCTGCCGCCACCACCACCCCCAGCACGGCCAGAGCAAACGCCACGGGAGGAGGATCATCTGCAGGGGAAAGAACACAAGCACACGGCAGAAGCTGTGCGAGATTGTGCCTTAGGAAAAGAAATACCTGGACAAGTCCCTGCTCTTGTAAGGTAAAAGAGGGGCCTTTGCTCACTCTCTCGTTTGCAAAGCTCATTAGCGGCCAGAGAGGCGAGGGGTCACCGGGAGGCAAATCATTACTGACACGGATCCCCAGACGGGAGCACACCCGCTCTCCTCCATCTGAGCTGCCTGCCAGAGCTGCTCAGTTCAGCTCCTCTCTTCCATTATTAAGTTTAAAAAACCAGAATACTTAATAAAGTGTTTCTGTAGAGAGTAAACTGCCCTTTTTGTTATTCCACTCTGATTTCTCAACGACAGCAGCAGCCTTCTAGTCAGACACATCTGTGTCAGGTGCTGGGGGTGATGCTCTGGATACAGACGAGTCTGAATCCCCCCAGCTCTTAAAACCACAGAGGGAAGCTGCCACCAAACCCTGCTCCCAGTGCTGCTACAGGTACCATTCTCATGCCTGGATGCCTCCAGAGGTGAGACCCAGGACCCCAAGCTGCATCCCCAGCACTGCTGGCCCGAGGCAGCACGATCGGCTGGTGGCTCAGTGCCACAGAGCACCGAGAACCATTTCCAAAGGCCCTAATGACCCCCCTTTGTGCCAAAGCATCCTCGCTCCTCACCGAGGAACCTCCTCAGCATGAGACAAAAACATTAATCCGAGGCACTGCTGAGGTGCAAGCAAGTGCCAGCATCTTAATGAGCTCCCATCTATGCACTGGCATGTATTTATTTGCTTGTTGGAGCTCAGAAATGATACAAATGCGGTAAACCCCTCTGTGTCCATATATATATATATGTATTTGGACAATTCTACCTTATTCTGCCTTCATTTTCTTGACCCAGAAGGCCCCTGGTGAGCAAAGCTCCTCAGCAGCAGCAGGAGAGAGCCGGGCTGTATGCAGCCCAGACTCTGTGTGTGAGATTTATCCCTCCTCTCCCAATATTCTGATACAACAGGGCCAAAATGCTGGTTGCTAAAAGGCTCTCCAGAGCCACCCCTGCTTCGCCTCCTCGGGGCAAGGATATCCTCACCAACCCCAGCTGTGGCAGAGCCCTTCCTGACACCCTGCTGCAGGGGAACATCCTTCCCAGAGGGGAACATTACAACTGTTTTCTGAAATAACAGTCATTATCTTCCCACTCTTTCCCCCCTCCCTTCTTTTCCCCTGCTTCCTTTTCCCTTTAAAGATCATCAATCATTATTTTAGCCTTAGAAAATCAAACCCATCTGTCTTGCAGGCTCCTGAGAACATGCTGCTTGTGCTTCTCAGCCTGGTCCCTCTGTGAAAGTGGGATGGGGGATCCATGGAGGAGATGGAAGCTCCAGGAGATGAGGCAGCATCTCCTCACCTCTGGCCACCACACCAGTGAACCCTCTCAGTGAAGTCACTCTGTGTATGTCTGCGTCTCAATTCCAAGAGGGAGGGATTTGTTTCAAGCAGCTGCTGGGATGCCTTGCACACAGAAAGAAGTGTTCAGAGGTCCTGGAGCAGGGAAATCTGCTTCCCTTCCAGAAGTCACCAACAGCCCGTTTCGGGGTGTGCTGGCATCTCCTGCCTGTCGGGGCATTTTCAGTCACAGCAGAAGCTGGAACCTCCAAAAACCTTCAGGAAAACAGAAATTCAACCCCTGCCCCACCTGACTCACCCTCCAGGGTGCAGCCCAGCCACAACACTACACACCAAATGCTATATCCCAAACCAGTCCCAAAGCCCCAACCCAGATGTGACCACAACACACGAAGCATCCCAGTCTGGTGAGGAGCAGAGGGGCACCGGCCAAGCCCTCAAGGAACGCCGCTGAAAAAGCCACCACTGCAGAAAACAGGGCTTTTATCATCCAAACCACTCCTTCCCTGTGCAGGCAGAGACCTCCAACTCACCTTGGTGCTTCCTGAGCTATTCCACTTGCTTTTAAACCAGCTGCCCCTTGACCACGATGTGCAAACTCCCTCTGAAGGCAAAGGCAGGTGGGTGGTTTGCTCCTACCCACCACCAACACTGACCCCAACAGCCTTTGCCAGCTTTTCCTCCTCAAATCCCATTTTCAGCACAGGTATTTACCTGGAGAGATAAAATCCAAAACCACAGGCTCCTTGGAGGGGGGATTGCTGTTGAGCTCAGGGGGCTTCTGCTTCCAACCACAATGTGCAAAAGGAGTCAGCTCCTGCTCCAGGGAGCCAGCGAGACTTTAAAGGGATTAGGAGAGACCGGTTTCCTCATCTCCCTCCCTGGTGTGTGCATCTCTCCCATAATTAGCTAGGTGCCTCTCACGGCAGGGACGGGTAAGTTTTTATTTTTCAATGAACAATCATCTGTCAGAAAAATGCAGATTTGATGAAGCTTAAGTGCTTTGTGGGATCCCATCAATTACATCTCAAAACTCATTGGGAAATTAGGAGAGCATTTAATTTTGACAAGGTTGAAATGTTTTGGTTTCCACCACCTAATTTTGTTTTTATTTCAGGCTGTACACTGGGATAAAGCAATATAAAACAAAGCTCCAGATGATAATGGTGGAATTGAACATTTCCCTCTCCTTTATAGAAAGAAAATATTTTGAACCACAGTATTTTGGAATTTTCACATATGTGAGGCATTTCTGCACAGCATTTTGGTTTGGGCTGATACTCCCAAATACCCCAACTTCCCCCCAGAAAAATAAGTTCCCAGCATCACCCACATAATTTCAAAGCATCTCCCATGGTCCCTAAGCCACCGCTGTGTGACTTGTGCTGGGAGGAGGAGACCAAAGCAGTAGCCACTGCCCTGCTCCTTCGTTTCTAATCCCATTTCTCCCCGAAACGGTTACACTCCCAAATTAAGCCATTTCTCTGCCGCACTCTGCAGCAGTGAGGAACAGCCCATCATTCTGACTGGGAGACAGCAAGGGAAGGATTAGCCCCAGACAAGCTGTGCTAAGGCTTATACGCCTGTGTGGACCATGCCAAATTTCTCCTCCTTCTGTGTCTAAAGAGGCTGGGACCAACACCACACCAGTGCCACTGCGGGCCACAACTTCATTAAGTGACTCTGGTAGATGCTCTCCCTCCTGCATCCTGCTGAGCCAGGCAAATTCCCTCCTTCCTGACAGGCTGACCCTACCATCGCAGGGAGGAACAGCTCAGATCATCCTCGTAGGCAAACTGCACTTTTTTCCTGCTCAGACTAGAAATAAATCCCTGCCAGAGGGACCCGAGCGTGTGAGAGGGGAGCCAGCGAGGATCAGCAGGGTTTCATGTCTGTGCAGAACCGCAGCACCCCGTGCCCGGGCTGGACAAGGCTCTCCAAGGTGGGTTGGCTCCTGGAGCACAGCCATGCTTTAGCCCTTCCACATCCACCTGCAACATCCTTGGCCCCTGTAGCGCTCTCATGTGCCTTTAAGAACTAACTCACCAACATCTGCAGGCACACAGACGTTGCAGAGCCATCAGACCACACCACCTGCCCCCCAACCCTGCTGCAGTCAGGCCTCTCACATCTTAAGCAAATGAGGGGCTAACTCTGATAATTCTTGGCCCAGGACCTCGAGCTGCCTTCCTCATCTCCAGTGAGGCAGCTTGTGCCCTTCTGCTTCTCCAGGTGGTCCTCACAGAGAGGAGACTCCATCCTGGGAAGCACCACGGGGCTCAGACATACCTGTACCTGCTGTTGTCTCCTCCCACATCAATGCCGAGGACGCCCAACCTGTACTGGAAGAGAACAGAGCGCCTCCTTGCCCAGCTCATGTGGTAAGACCAAAGCTCCCATGTCTTTGGGAAAACAACCCTCACCCCCCTTATTTCCCTGGGGCTGCAATCCTGCCTTTCTAGGCTCAAAAATGCAGATGGCCACGGGGCAGCACATGGAAGCAACCCCCCTTCTCCTCAGGTGGGCAAGAGGACTGGCACCAGTGAGCAAAGCCAACCTGAGAGACAGCTGGGGAAGGCTGAATTCAAGCCATGATGCAGGTGTTTTCTTCAGTCTCTCTGGGCCAATTCACAGGTTTTCATCTCAAATTATAAATCACCAACACATGAGGGTTAAGCATTTTCCCTCCTTCAGCATCCTCCCTCTAGGCTGTGCAGCTACCACAGTGCCAGCAGCAAAGATCAGTGATATTTCCTTTATAGGATGTAGTCTGAATTATTCCTCCAGCACACTTTCTCCTGGTTTGCTGTGATCCCTGCAAGATGGTACAAAACACACGCTGGACTCAATGTGCAGAGTCACCAGATTCAGAGAAATTCATTGGGATTTTGTTTTCTTGGGAAATTCCCACAGCTTGACCAGATCCATCAGCAGTTCTAGGGCGCAACGAGAAAAAGCAGCATGGAAGCAAGTGTTCTAGAGCTTGGGGGCTGTTTGGTTATGTTAGGGCTCGAACACGAGGCTCCAGTTAGCGATGCCAAGGTCTTGGCAAGGTTGCAGCTGTTAATTCTTAAAATTACCTGAATAAAAAAAAGCCTCCGATAAGAAAAGAACTGCAGAAACCCTTTATGCACTCATGCCATCTACTGGGTACATACAAAACTAACAGAAAACCATGAAATGAGGGGGAAAAAGGGATCCCATGGGAAGTGGGGGATGGCAGGTGGGGAACTGCCACCCCTCTGGGTGGGGACCTCGCTGGAGAGGCTTTAGGGTCTTCAGGTGACGCCTAAAAAGCAGGATTTTAATTGAGCCAGGCGACGCCCTCTTTTCTCTCCATCATCAGCCCAAGGAGACTCAGCCAGACTCCAGCACAAGCTTCGAGCAATCCGCCCTCGACTTTCTAACCAAGACCTTTTAAGGCCAAACAATTCGGTAATGGCAGAGCCCACGCCGCTAAAAACCCAGAGATAAATGCATCCTAGTCCTCGCAGAATTACTGGAAGCCGTATTAAGGGCACAATGGAACTGGTAACAGATGATGATTATATATAAAAGGAATAAGAAATCTTTGAGATTTGTGCTGCTCCCTGGTTGAGCCGCTCGGCTCCAGCTCTGTGGTGTATTAATTGCTTACAAGGCTGCATGTATATTTTATGCTCAGTACCTGCCTGGAACATTTGTTGGATTTAGCCTTGATTGATGAAGCACTGATTATATACTTCTGTGGTCCTCAGCAAATTAATAAACTGTTGACTGGTAGAGATTAACAACATGTCACGATTTGTGAATCTGTGTCCAGAGTAAAGCTGGAGCAAACCTAGTGCTAAAATTAGTAGGCAAATGCTCCCTGAACTCTATAAAAAGGGGATAGCTTAATTAAATTACATCCCGATATTGCCCATAGCACTTACCAAATTGGCAAATTGAGTTCACAGCAGTTCAGCTTCAAAACTAACTGACATCCCTGAAAATTTGCAGCACATGACCCCATCCCTGCTTGCACTGGAAGCAGGCTCCAGGAGCAGGAGTGGGATGAGGAGGGGCAGGGCAGGGACAGGTGAAGAAAGTACCAGAATGTCCCAAAGTGGGGCTGTGCGAGCTCTGAGACTCCACTCCCAGCCCCTCTGATCCCACTCGGCACCATGAGCACCACCCAGGGCTGGGGGCAGTGCTGCCAGCCCCCCATTAGGCTTTTCCCTAGACAGTGGCCACAGAACATGGTCAGAAACATGGGGACAGTTCCTTCCACACCTCTCCTCACACCCCTCCTTGCCAGGGACCTGCACCAGGTGACGAGAATAAAACATTGCACAGGGCTGGGAGAGCTGGGAAGCAGCACTGGCTGGTGTCAGTCCAAAGGGAAGCAGGGAGACAAGGGCTGGGGCTGGGAGGCAGTGGCTGTCCCCACACTCCCCCTGGGCAGCTCAGCTATGCTGTCCTCAGGTTGGGACTGGGGAGCTGGGGGGCTTCACCCCAAGACTGGGAGCTGTGGAGAGGGACAGAGCAGCCTCCTGCTCCTGCAGTGGGGAGAAAAAGGAGCGAAGAGCAGAGTGGGGAGGGACTGTCTCCCGTGCCCATGGGATGCACGGCCCCAGGAGCCTGGTGTGATGCGTAGGATGGGGGTTGCTGTCGTCCCCGTGTGTCACCTCTCACCCACGGCTCTCGGGGAGGGGACGCACTCCAGGAGAACGCTCCTGCTGCTCCTCCCTTCTCCCCACACTGTACGTGGTCCATCCTCTTTACACACGGCCTCAGTCGGGCATTACAGAAGCTGGGGGGTATTCTCCCCAGGTGACACAGTTTTCCTTTTCTGCCTCTCCACATGCCAGCACTAGGTCCGTAATTTATTGACAATTTCCATCTTAATATATCCTGACTTTAAAAAGAGGCATCACTTCCCAGAGGCGTGAGGTGATCAGAGCCCTGACTGCTTCTGGCAGTGCCTGGGCAAGCACGTCGGCATTCAGAGCAAAATAACACCCAAAAAAAAGGGGAAAACACCCCAAAAGACTAGAAAGGCAGTTGATCCCTGGAAAGGGGGACAAAGAAAAAAAATGGCACTGTGAAAAGAAAGGAAGAAGGGGAGAGGAGCGGCAAGGGGGAGATGGCAGCGGGCGTTGCTGGTGACACATCAGACTGTTGTGCTAAATGGCCTTAACAAGCAACCTGAGAAGAGGATAATGAAAACGCCTCCCCCCTGGGACAGCGCGGCTCCAGCCTGACCTTTCCCAGCTGCCGTGTACAAACATCTTCAATAAATAAAGAGACACTTATCTCCTGTCTGCTGAGATGGGAGGGATGGGGTGAGGGGGCTCTGCGGCAGTGAGATGAGGGCTTTCGGGGGTTTAGGAGCAGTGAGTGCGTGGTTGAGGGGCTGGTGGAACGGGTGACAGCTCTGGACCCCCTCGGGGCTCACCACGGCTTCCTGGCAGGCAGGGGCTTCAACAACAGACAAAGAGGGATGCTCCAGGTTTCCCCCACTCTGTCGTACTGGATTCCCACAGGCTCCTCACGAAGGGAAAGGAAGACTTTGATGTCAAGGTGAGATGGGTTAGAGCTGGGCGAGGTGCTGAGCTCTGCTGCTCCCACCTGGAAGCACAGCAAAACCTCTCTGGGCCTCAGTGGCTGGGAACACCTCTGTGGAACTGTTCACAGGGGGCTGGACCAGGCTGTGAGTAACCTGCTCTAGTGGAAGGTGTCCCTACCCATGGCAGGGGGTTAGGACAAGATGACCTTTACGGTCCTTTCCAATCCAAACCCTTCTAGGATTCTATGCTTCAGAGCCACTGCCCGAAAATAATGGTCTAGGGTCTAGAAGATCTTCCGGACTCTGCAAAACCTGGGACTCAGTAGATGGCTTGGCAAGACATGAGCATGTTCAGAAACAAATCGAGACTCTGAGGGTGTCAGAGATGCCCAAAGGTGGATAGGATAGGGGGGCATGCTTCATCTTTCTTCTGCACTGGGAAGCACAAAGCAGGAGAAAAAGAGAGGCAGCTTTCCACCCCTGCTTCTTGACAAGCAGGAAAATGACCACCAGCCTCAAGCCTTTCTTCTTTTGCTCATCTGAGCACCTGGGCTGCTTCCCTGGAGTCCTTAAGGCATTTGTGATTTGCCATGAAGGCCCCAGGAGTGGGGGAAGTCCACCTCCAGCACACGTATCCCCTCGGCCAGAGGAAGCAGGTCACGTCTCCCTCTGGCTTGTCCCCAAACCAGAGGCCAGCCCCGGGGACCCTACAGCCCCAGTACTCACCCCACAGCCCCAGCACCTACCCCACAACCCCAGTATGTACCCCACAGCCCCAGCACCTACCACACAGCCCGTGGAGTCCACCTTGCNCCACAACCCCAGTATGTACCCCACAGCCCCAGCACCTACCACACAGCCCGTGGAGTCCACCTTGCGATCCGAAACACACTTGAAGTTGCGGGTGCAGCCGCCGTTGTTGCGGGAGCAGTCCCGGACGGGCCCGAAGGAGGAGAGCAAGTCATTGATGGTTTCGAAGTAGGTGGACAGCATCGCTTCTTCCCTTGGAGAGAAAAGGCACCGTTAGGGCTGGCAGGGGGCTGGCAGAGCATGGGCACGAGCAGGGCAATCCACAGAGAGCTGCTCTGGCAAAATCCTTGCATCCTGATTAGCGATACCGAGCCAAAGGAAGCTTCCCAAGAAAATGAGGGCTTTGTGATTATGCTATACAATAAATTTGCTGCATAACTCTGGCATCCTTCATAGAATCGACCAGTCATGGGGTTTCAAAGATACTATCCACCAGTTTTATGCAAACTAGCAACTAGGAGATGCTTTATTAGTAGCCCGGAGCTGGGCGTGAATCCAACCCTACACCAGACAACAGCAAATCCAAAGCCATAAAACTCTTCCTGAATGTTTCACAGCTGAGCCAAGCCTCCCTGAGCATCCACACCCCGTCCATCACCATCACCCACATCTACCCCGGGAACACTGGCAAAGCTGGAAAGACACATGAAACTTGGCTTCATGCTTGCTGGGATGTGGATGTGGAGCAGATAATGCAGGGATGGAACCTGGAGCAGATAATGCAGGGATGGGGGCAGGCACAGCTCTGCTGCTCTGCTCCAGCCCATGGTGTGCAAAGCCCCAGGCAGTGCTGTGCTGTGACACCCCTCTCCTAAGCAAGCAAGAAGCATGAGCACCTAGGAATGATTCCAAGGCCACGTGAAGCCTCGGGAAGCTCCCAGCCCTGCCTCTCGGAGCTGCACACGCAGCAGATTTCGCCTGTGACAAAGCATTCAGGCACTTCGCCTTCTGCTGGGTTCCTGCAAAAGGAACACAGATGCTTGTCAAGAGCTTTAAGCATCTCCAAGGTACTTTTCATCTTCAAAGCACAGTTTATATGTTAACCAATACTCACAACCCATCCTGGGCAACAGAACCTGTCACCCTCTCACCGACAGGAGAGAGACAAAGTGATCAGAGAGAGAAAGGTCACAGAACAAGTCACTGATAGTGACAGACGTGACCTCCACAGGCTGTTTATTAGATCTTTACACACAGGAGGCTGCAAATTAACCCTGACCCCTCTGACCTCAATACCCCCGAGGCAATGCTGGGAGTCACAGCATGGTTTATTCTCCTTGAGCCTCTCCCCTGCTCGGCCATCAGCGCAATGACTCAATGCCCAGCGCTGGTGTCCCTTTTTTGGGGGGTTTAATGTGAAAACAGTCTGCTTGGCAATGAAACAGCAGGGAAGGAATATTCATCAGCCCTGGAGGGCCGCGGCAGCGCTGTCTGGAAGCAGCCCTGCGTTCTATATCAGCAGAGGGCCCCTGAGCTCACACGCCGTCACACTCACGCACACAGCCCTGCCAACACTGAGCGCTCGAGAAAACCATGAGTCAGGCATTAAAAAAGAATATAATGAAACTGGCACCAAAATGATGAGATTTTAAAAATAAATCAATTGCTGTGCTGTTTTGGTTTATATATATATATATTTTTTCCTCCCTTAAATTTGCTTTCTGCTTTCTGAGCCTTTAGGGTATAACCAAGCTTTTCCCTGCAAACTCGAGGGCTAGAAACTCCTCAGAGATCAAACCCAAATAAAGCCTTATGCAGTACTGACATCATGATTTTTCAGATTCTGGATTTCAAGGGAATCACAGGATTCCAGAAGTTGGGACTTTCAGCATGGAAAACACCACTAAAAGCAGCAAGAAACAGTAAATTGGCACATCCCCATGGGCCGGGGTGGATGAGTTATCCCAGCACTGGGGGAGCTCCGTGTTCACCATGGTGCTTCACCCAGCAAATTCATGTCTGTGCTGCCTGCTCTCACCCCAATTAACGCTTCCCAATTAACTTCTCACTCTTAGCAATCAAGCTCCTGATATTCTCCCTTTCTTGGCCCACCTCCTAGATTTTCCAGCATATTTGGAGATGAATCTCCCTCTGTCCTTTCTTGGTCATGTTTCAAATGCCTTTAGAGGCCGTTTTCTATTAGCACTCTGTTCCCACTAGGATCTGCAGCTCCTCTGAAATGAGGGAGTGAGAAAGGCAGGATATATTAGATCAGGGCACATATTTCTGCTGGAGAGATGGGGGGGAGGAAGGGGATATTATTTACTAACTAGACACACAGTTTATTAATGTAGGGAGAAGTATTTTTAAAAAGCCAAAACCAACAAACCATGACAGCTCCTCCACCACCCACCCCAAAAGCTCAGCCCCATCTGGTCCTCCCAGGGGGTTTCTCAGCGTGGGTGGACAGCAAGGAGAACCACGCTCCCATCCTCTCTCCTGGATTTTCCACTGGGCCACCAAACAATCTTCCTGCAGCTCCCATGTCCCTGGAAGGAGAAGGTGAGGAGCTACAGCTGCTTTGGGTGGTGGAAAGGAGATCCTGGGGCTGGGTCCTTGCACAGGATTGCTCCAGAGAGACAGAATTCTGTGAGGAGACACCAGCTCATCCCACATGGCACCAGGCTGGGGCTGGCAAGAGCAGCTCGTCATGCTTTAATTAAAACTTGGAAGCACAAACCGACCTCCTGCCCTCGGGAGGGCTGAGGATGGGAACGGGAAACTCGCTCTCCGAAGCCGGGCATAATGGATGACCCCTGCCAAAGCCCGGGCAGGGCTGGCGAGCTGGAATGAGCCATTAAGTGTATTAAAATATTAACCTCGCTGGGAGGTTGGGCAGCGGAGCCGCAGGGAAGTGTTCAAGTGTCACCTGTGAGAGGAGTGGCGTGGGGGCAGGCGCAGGGAGGCTGCTCGGCCGGATCGGTTCCGCGTCAGCCGTCCTTACATTAGAGGAGCTTCACTTCAACACAGAGCCCTGATACATGAGAGGCTGATGTGCTGCTCGCAGCAAGCTGGGAGCAAACTTCACTTTCATCTGCCTCTGGAGGGGCTGGAGGAGGCCGGCTCAGTGCAGGCAGGTGCTGCCGAGCCCCTGGCACTGCCAGCCTCCGTGGCTCCATTTAATTCTGGGAGTGAAGAGCAGTCATTAATTACCTGCCTTCTGCGGTGACACGTGGCACGGAGCAGATGACTTTCCACCCACACAGCTCTGGCAGTGACCCCTGCCTATCCTTCCCTGCCCACTGTATGGGGCTCCTGTTCTCAGACTGCAGAGCCAGCCCTGGAGGGAACGCAGTGCCGACAAGGCAGGGGACACTTGAGGAGCGATGGCAGCATCTGGCCACCACTGCAGGGGGCCCACGGGGGACAGCCATCCCCACCACTGCCCGGGTGCCGGATAAGACCAGCCCTGATGGATGAATCACTCTCCCTGCGGTAACAAGCTGCCCGCAAAAGAACAGCTCTTGTTCTCCATCTCTCCGAGGTGGATTTCAGTGACTAAGCCCCGGATCCGTTCTGACAGGGCGGGATGGAGAAGGACAGGCTCCGCCGTTGTGCCGTGCCCCGAGCACATCAGAGAGCCCAGGGAAGCTGCCGGTGGCCCTGGCCGGACCCAGGTGCCAAAAGCCCCGGGAGCAGGCAGGGCTCAGCACCTGCTGTACTGGGAGGACGGGGCAATCCATCCCTGACCCGAAGCCAGGTCTTGTCAAACAGGGCATTTTGCAGAGAGCGACCTAATTTCTAATGCCACATCCTCCCCCCAAGCACATGAACAGCTATGAAAACACACACACACACACACACACACACACTCTCTCTCTCTCTCTCTCTTTAACTCTCCAGCCCTCCAAGGACACCTGCAGCCACCCAAACGATACAGTTATAAATGAAACACATTCCCCTCCCTGCCAGGACCCACTGAACACAAACCCAGCAGCAGTAAAACCCAATTTTCTATCAACATCTCATGCCACAAATGCCTGGCATGGTGCAGCACAGCAGGGCTCCCCTCCTGACTCTGCTCCCATGGTGCAGACCATGGCACCCATCCTCACCCAGCCCCATCCCACCTGCCACCACCTGCACTGGATTCCCTCAAAAACACTTTTCTCCACCCTCCCGCTTTGTTCCAGGTCTCATTAATGAAGCAGATTCACTGACAAATACCGCTGGGGGTTATTTATTCATGAAATACCAACACCATGCAATTCTCAAAGCCGCCAAAGCACTCATCCCAGAATAAGCTCCAGAGCTTTGCAGTGGCTCTTCTCTCCAGCTCATCCTGAAGGGGATTAGGGGTGTTATCCAACTCTGCTGCCCCTTTTTATTGCCTGCTAATGGTTAAAGACTTCAGTGCCTTACAAAGTTCACCATCGCTGAGAAAAATAAAGAAAAGAATGCGAGCTGGGGACTAAGCCAGTGCCATCTGCTCCCTGAGCTGGGTTTGGAGAGGGATCAGGGTGGGAGCTTGAGGTTCAGGAGTTTCTAGAGACAGGGCCCACTAGCAGCACAGGCTGTGATGCTGTGTCACCTGCAGCTTCACCCAGAACCACCCAGCACAGCCCAGCCAGGAGGGCTCGTGCCCAGCACCTTGCACTGCTTCTGCTTCCACTGAACAGGGAACTTCAGAGCTGCTGCACTTGCAAACCAGGACAGAGCAATTTACACCCGGATTCTGCACTTTTCAGCCCAGCTGCTGCTTGTCTGAGCAAATCTGAGCCGCTCTCCCACGATGCCCTGCAAAATTCATCACAGAAATGGGCACAAAGGGTGATCGACACACAGATCCCAGCTGAAGGTGTACTGCAAAACTCAAAATCACATTTTTTATAATTATATATAACCAATAAAACCCCAAGCTGCAGCTGCAAAGCCCAGATTCAGAAGCAAAGAATTGATCAGCACATGGGACTGGACCTTGGCTGCAAGTAGAGCCCTCAGGACCCCTTGGTGCCACCACCTGCAGCCCCAGCACCACACTCAGCATGTGGCATTCCTGCCATCAGCAAAGGCAGAGCTGCCCCTTCCCCAGGGGCGTCCCCTCCCAGGACCCCCTGTGTGTCACAAACATTCATTTTCACTCCCAGTTTCTGTACACTGGGGGGTGATTTTCTTCCCATTTAAGACGGGCAGCCAAGGCAACAAGAGAAGAGGATGAAAAGTGCTCACTGCTGCTGGATGGCCAACTGAAGATGTTTTCCAAGTTATTTTTAGTACTTTTCGCACTTCCCACACTCACACTACAATTCCAGCTGGGTCTGCTGCACTACAGGCTCGGCTGTTCTGCGCTGAGAGCCATCCAGTTAAACACTCAAATTATAATGAACATGCAATAAATGATCACCTGAGAAAAGTGGTCTCCAATTTAAATACAACGGAATATGTTTTTTCTGGGATTTCAACCCTTTTAATTTTTATTCTGCCTGCAGCAAGAGGCTGTTCTCTCTACAGCCCTTTCCTGCATTCCTACAACATTCAATCATGGAGTTGCAGAACAGTTTGAGGTGGAAGGGACCTCAGAGCTCATCCCATTCCACCCCCTGCTGTGGGCAGGGACACCTTCCACTGTCCCAGGTTGCTCCAAGCCCCGTCCAGCCTGGACTTGGACACTTCCAGGGATCCAGGGGCAGCCACAGCTTCTCTGGGCACCCTGTGCCAGGGCCTCCCCACCCTCCCAGGGAAGGATTTCTTCCAGATATCCACATCTGTGGAGAATGCAGCAACCATCTCCTACAGCACTGAACCATGAGCCAAAGAAGTGTGTCTGCACACTGACCAAGCTGGAATGCTCTGGAAAAGTTGATCTCCATCCCCAGCACTGAAGGAGCTCATGAGGTGGTGGCAGCTTCTTGCCTGGGGACTTCACAGCCTGAAACTTTGGCAAACGGAAGCTCCTGTCTTTAACCAGGTGTGCCAGCTGGGCCTGCATCAGATTTAGTATTTTATGTAGGAAAAAAGTGATTTTCTGCCCACTACACTGACAACCACTCTTCAGCCACTGTAATAGTGGTGGAAGATTTGAAGAAAAAACACTATCCAGGTCCTCAACTGGGAGAAATCATCCTCACTTGAGTGATGCTGGAGAAGGCATTTCAACGGTGCTGTGCTGACATCCCACAGCTGATGAGCTGCTTGCTATAAATTTTCTGGGTAGTCTCGCTTCTTGTGGCAATACTATAATAAACACTTGCAAAAACGCTCTCCCAAAAACCTTGAGGTTGAAAGTGTGAAAAATTCCCCACCAAGCTTCAATAATTTGCTGGAGATTCAATAAAACCACCCCTCCACCGGAGCGTTTTCAAGCTCACTTCTGCAAGCAGAAGGGCCAGGAATTTAATTACAGCAAAGCGAAGCGAAAACAAACACACCGGGATAAAAGCTAGCTGAGAAAGCACATCCCAAGGGATGCTAGGGTTCACAAGGACCCGGCATCCCGCTGCAGCCCCCTCAGAGCCAGCACAGCTCTGCCATATGAAGGACCAGAGCATCACAGATGAATTAAACAAGATAGTTTTATTTCTGGGTGTTTTTCTTGTTTCAGGGAAGGCCATGGCTGCGGCTTCAACCCTGCATGAGCCAAAGGAAATGCAGGAGGTGCTGGCTTAGTCTCCCAAGCAATGTCAGTGCTGGGAGGGTTAAGAAAAGGCACGTGAGCCTTAAGAGGGATGGCAAAGCACGGTCGAGAAGTGTGCTGGGAACTACATGTGTTGGTACCTGCTTCGCTGCGGTCTCTAATCCATCCCAAACTCAGCAGGATGCATTTCCAGTGTGCTGGATGCTCTTGTGTATCAGGAACCTCAGCAGCAAAACGTGGGATGGGACGGGATGGGATGGGATGGGACGGGATGGGACAGGGGCTTGGAGCACAGCAGGTGCTCTCAGTGGGAGAGAAATCCCACAGCCAGCACCTGGGGACACCAGCCAGGAGGAAACCCAGCCCTGACAAGCACCATGTCCCCCCGACCACCCCAGCAGATACGCTGGGCACTGCCAGGGAGACACCAAGGTCCATCAGGCATGCCAAGAATGGAGCCATGGCCATGTCGTGTGGGTACACACTGGCCTGGGCACAGAGAAAAAGTGCAATGCATGAAATTATAAAGGTTGTGAAGTCATAAAGCCAAAACTTAAGGAAATTAAGAATTAAGGTTGCCAGGACAACCTTCATACAGTCTCCAGTAATTTTGCCTTTCATGAGGGTGTTGACTCCAAGAGCACATACAGGAGGGTTATCCTAAGGACCTACCTCTCCCCAAATGCCAAAGGGGATGGTGCCAAGCTGCAGCCAGGAGCCCCTGGAACAGTCCAGAGCTCATCCCAAAACCCACCCCTGGGTACCTGTGAACATCCACAGCTTCTCAGCCCCTGCAAACAACTTCATCTGCAGCTTCCCAGTATCTTGTTTTCTCTTCCTTGGAGGACACATAGCTCCTACTTTATTGTACTCTATCCAGGCACTGTTCTGCATGCACAATTACTTAGCTCCTCATGGCTTGCTTATGCTTTACTCAACACCAAGAAACAGCAGTATTTCACAACAAATAAAGTGATTAAGTTCCCAGTCTCCCTGTTATCACCCCCATTTTACAGACAGGGAGCCAAGGCACAGGCACAGTGATGTAAAAAGCATCCACTCTGTTACGTGCACCAAATCTGAGACATTTAGATGTGATTTTTCAGAGTGCTTAGCATTAAATGACACTTTCCCTGCTCGAAGTACAGCTCTCATTGACTTCAGTTGAAGTTTTTACAGCTTCACATTAATGCAGATCATTCCCAGAGCAGGTTCATCAGCTGTGCTGAGCGAGGCAAAGGTGAAAAACTAGGATATGATCATGCCATTAAAGACGATTCCATAATGCATATGCACAGAGGGGCTGCCTGAAGACTGCACAGCAAACCGGCCCTGGCACCTCCCAGCTCCAGAGTTCTGCAAACTTGGTAACATTTGCTGAAGAGGAGCCTGTTGGGGGTTTTATTCTAGGCAGGGAGGGAGGTGTTCAGCCTGGAAAAATAGGACATTTTCCAGCAGCAGCTGCAGGACACAGCATCACTCAGCCTTTGGTGGGCAGAGCCCCCCTGGGGCAAAATCACCTGGGCAGGCTCCTCCCTGCTCCCTCCCTGTCTTGTCCCAGTATAGCCCATTCCCCTCTCCCGTTCTCCCAGTTCCCCTTCCCCACCAGCCCCAAACTCGGTGTTTTTGGCCAGCTGCTGCCTCTGTGCTCGGGCACGGACAATTGCTGCCGGCTCTCACTGCTACAACCAAACAGGGCTTCACGCTGTGTGCAGCAATTCAAGGTTTTCAAAAGCACTTTTGAGCTGGACAAATTAAGGCGGTTCTTTGCCTCTAGAAGAGGGACCCTCCACAAAACGCCTGCCTCAATCCTCTGCAACAGAGTTGCCTGGGGGGAGAAACAGAAATCGTAGAAAAACAAGCAATCAAACAAAAGCCGAGACTGAAGGCCTGAGATCTCTCGCCCTAAATTATTAAAGGCTGAAAACATCCTGAGCTGGGTCAGGCCACCCCAGTGCCAGGCAGTGATTGCAGCCCTGCCTGGGCTGGTTCAAATACAACACAGCTTCACATGGAGTCTACATGACATGGCAAAAAAAATGTCATTAATGGCAAAATTGCCATTAAACTCAGTGCTCTGACGAGCTCTGGGCATCTCCTCACCACCTCATCTCTATCCACTCCCAGCATGGGAGGTCACATGCTGGAGAGGACGGGAACATCCAGCCACCCTTCTCCTGTCTTTGCCCTTCCAAGCCATCAGAAAACCAGGATTTCAGGTCCCGGCTCGTTCAGCATTCCCAAGGCAGGAGCTAAAGGATTTTCCCATTTAAACCAGACATATATTCTGGCCCAAACAAGAGCTTGGCTGTGCCAGTTTCCATCTCTCCACCCTGCTTCCCTGGCCTAGTAATTGGGAATCTGCTTGCTGATGAGGCCAGAAAGACAAGAGAGGAGGTGGAAGGACCCCAGGCCATGTGCAGGCTCCATCCCCTGCTTGTGGGCCCCATGGCTGCACAGTCCCCAGCCCCACAGAAGCGGAGATGTCCTACGCTGCCCCACGGGACAGATCCGCTATGGGGGCTTTGGGCATCCCAAGCATTTGGCAAGGGACTCAGACTTCAGCCTCTGCTTAGGCATGAACGACTCACTGGGGTTTTCCTTCCCTTTCATACCCTTACGGGGTATTTTGGACAAGTTTTTTGTCCTAGTGGGCTCTTCTGGGTCTGATTTTGGCGCAATTCATGAGGGTCACGAGGAAAAGCTGGATTTTGCAGGGAAACTGGGAGAGGGAGAGGCCACAGCCCAGACTCAACCCCTCTCACTGCCCAGCGACTGGGGGAGGTTTCTGATACACATATAAAGTGCCAAGATGTGCTGCTGATAAGGACTTCAGAAATGCTGATAGAATTAGATTAGACAAATAGGAGACAGCCAGGGCTGCTGGATCAGATATCCATGTCCTGATTTTTCACAGATGTTCCTATCGATCAGCTTGGAACAGAGAGCGCCAAGCTCCTCAGAAACTGGGTGCCAGGGACCAGCCATCCCCACAGGCAGGGGTGAGTGCTGGGAATGCAGATTCCTATGGAATGCTGGCTGCAGGCAGGACAGCCCCAGAGGAGCGAGCTCTGAGCGCCTCGTGCGGCTCCAGGAGCAACACCAAGCTCTGCCATAAAGCTCCACCCAGCTGAACCCCGCTGAGACCCACACGTCTGGGCGACCTTCACACACCCCTCTGCATCCCAGGGGTCACCAGATCCCAACCTGTGTGGCTCCCAGCCACGGCATGGGGTGAGCAAGCAGCCCACACCAGAGGACTGCACACGGCTGCACAAAGAGAGGGGTGAGAGCCCATGGGAAGCAAAACTGGAGCTTTTTTTGGGAAAAAAACCTGTCAGCTGTATTATAGAAAACATCACACACCTGGGTCAGTTACTAGGGATACATTTATGCATATGTATCCATATATGCATAGCTTTGCTGCTATATATAGCACCTTCCATCAGCAACACTCAGTGGCTCAAAAAAAGCCAGATGAATGTCCACAGACAGAGGAACTGAGGCACAACCAGATTATTTACAGCTCATTTCCAGAAGTACTCTTTGAAGTTAGAATCCAATTAATTTTATACCTGGGGAGAGATTTGCATTGGGTTTTCCATCCGTCTGGGCAGGTTTTTCAAAAGGGCTTGGCTGTTATCTAGGCACCCGAAGCAGACTGTGTTTTCCAAGGTGCCCAGCATCCAGGAGCAGCTCCGTGGAGCGCAGGTGGATTTGTCACAAGGGCAGCACTCTGCTCTGGAAGCCACTGGTCACAGAACCCTTCTGAGGACACCACCTGCATGGGTCTGGTCTCCAGAGGTGAGGAGCATCCTGATCTGCTGCTGCTGCTGCCTTTGGTAGGCACCCATCCCACCCCTGCCTGGGGATGTGGGCACCTCAGAGCAAATAATTTCCTGCCCTAGAGAAAAAGAGGGGTTTGTGCTGATATAAATCCCTGAGCAAGCTCAGCGCAGGATCAGAGAGACACCACTGCTGGCTCAGGGGAGGTGACGGGGATTGGTGGCTGGGGGAGGTCTGCACCACCCTGAGCAGTAGCCACATCTGCTAAAATGACATTGGTTATTACCTAAAACTGCACCCACATCGCCAGGAGGGTTCCTCTTCTACCTCCCCTGCAAAGCTGTGCCACTGTGGCAGCGGGCACTGCCTGGACAGACCTCAAAGCTGCTACACACTGATCCCACCCTGCAAACTCCTTGGGGCCGAGGCTGTGTTTAGCTCTGCACTCGGGGCACCTCTTCACTTCTCTTCAGCGAGCCTTTTCCGATCTGTAGTGCCGTGAATATCTCATCAGAGTGGGAATATCCCATCAGAGTGTCATAAATATCCCATCAGAGACACACCCCACATCCCACCCCCAGCACAAACAAGGCCCCCGAGCCCACAGCCTGGAAAGCTCTGATCCAGGCAACGGCTGCAAAGCATCACCTTTGGACTTCTGAGGAAGAGACAGAGCTCCAAACGCACATGAAAGCCCCAGAGGCCAACGTTTCCCAAACAAACAGCCCCTACCAGGAGGGCACGGGCAGCCCTGGCTGCAGCATCGCCTGCCTGTAATGAGCTGACCCGCAGGCTCCCTCCTGGCTCTGCAGCTCGTGGGGTAATTGCTGCACATTTTTAGCCTTGCCTGCAGCCATATCGTACAGCAAAGCCTGCCAAGCTGTGTCCAGGGCCAGGTGTGTTCAGAAAAAAAGAATAATCAGCATCTGAAAAAGAAGGAAAAAAAAATAAAAGGAGAAAAATCTGACGCTAAACTCTGTTGCATCCTTTTTTTTTTTCCGGATGAACCAAATTGGCTGCCATTGAAGCAAATGGCAGATGAAGAAAACATTGACTTTCTGCTTGGGTCAATAAACAAGATAAATTGAGTGGGGAGTTGGATGTGGAACAGGGAACATCATCATTTGCCTGAGGAGGAGAGAGGGTTAAAGGCAGAGAGGATGAAACAGGGCATGGTTGTATCTCATGCAAGGGTGTTTCACCTGGGAGCTCAGCACTGGGAGGCAAGAATTGTGCTGGCTCTGCCAAGGCTGGGGACTGTGCCATGGGACTGGGTCTGATGTACTTAGAACAGATGACCCCAGACCCAAATCCTGAGGTGAGATGACAGGGAATTGCATTCCTGCAACTGAGCATCTGCTCGTGCCAGGGGCTTTGTCCAGAACGGGTGCACAGCCTGTGCAGGGCTGAGACCTGACTGCTGCTGGTCCTGGAGTGGCCAGACCAACCCTGCCCCAGATCTGAGAGGCCAAGCATGGGATTCAGCTCATCCACCCCACAGATATGCATAGCACTGGTTGCTTTGGGCTCCTCCAAACTCACAGGGAGAAACTGGCTCATTTGTGGATCATCCCCCTGCCCAAAGGCAGTGCAAAAGAGCTGATCCATGCCCTGAGCCCCACAGACCAGATCTCCAATGGTCAGAGAAGGCTACCTTGGGGATTAGCTTGGATACAGACCATGGGACGCTCTAAGCTACTCCTGAGCACAGTCAAATCAGTGCCGGCCTACAGCCCCCGGAACGACCTGTAATTGATGCCAGGGAGATGGTCTCGCTGAGGAGGAGGAAGGCCTTGAGATCACCCCCAGAATTAGACAGGTAAAACACCACTTGGGAGAGACATTAAAGGCCTGCAGTAGAGCTGCATGATGGCAGAGGGGATGCACCAGGGACCCAGTCCCACAGGCAGTGATGGGAGCTACAGGCAGGTGTGCATGTGATGGGAACATTCCTCCCCTCAGGCCAACCAGATCTCAGCCATCAGGTTCATTTCAGTTGCCACAGTGTGTCATGGTGAAGGATATTAGGTTTGAATCACAATTCACAGCGGTGCAGGACGTGATCGTCACCATCCCTGCCTGATTAGATCTGTCAGAATCCATCAGCGGGAACTTTGCCTAGGAACCCTCTCTCCAGCTGCACATTTAGCAACAGGAGATTGATGACAGGAGATTAAAAAAAAGGGTAAAAAAGAAAGACAAGAGCAGCGTTTGCACACTGCAGGACCACCCTCCTTCTCCTGCTCATCATACTTCACTCACCACCTTTATTTCAGTGTCTGTCGTAATTAAGAAGACTAAACGGAAAAGCCTCCGTGCTGATCCATTGTCTACCTCGAGGGGCTGAGGAGGATGCCCAAAATGCAATTTGCTTCCTTTAAAAGACATTAGAAACAGCCACACAGACACACGGCCTTCCATGGTCCAACAACAAACCCTGCAAACCACCGGAGAGCAATTGATGAAGGTCTGATGGGTGCTGGGAGCATCCCTGAGAGCCGGGGCAGCCTCCAGGTAGAGAGGGGAGCTGTGAGCATCAGGAGGGCTCTCAGAGTGGGCAGGGGGCAAGGGAGGGCTGATTCCTCCCCAATATCCACGGCAGGATGCACCCCACTCCTCTTCAGGGGGGATCCCTCAGCCTGACTCACTTCACCCTGCAGCGGCGGGAGAGCGATGCCAGCCCGGCGCTATGCGTGAGGAGAGGCGAGGATTACCCAAAGCCTCGCCCAAAATACAAGCCAAGACTCCCCTTTGATTACACACACACGGGGCCAAAGCATCGATTTTTCACCCAATAAGCAGCAGGCGAAGCAAACCTCTGCAAATGTGACCCTTGGAAAAAGAGTCAAACTGGAGGTTTTTGGAGGCAGAGCTCACTGGAGAGGCAAACCTGGGGATTTCTGAGCAGGAAAACAGTCAGTGGTTGTATTTTTACTGTTTCATCCAAACAGGCTTCTCCAGACATTTTAGCAAAAAGTGGGGATCATAGCAAAGACTGAGCTTTACACGTTTCTCCAAGTTTTTCTCCCGATGGAAGGAGCACTGCAGAGCTGGAACGCTGCCCGGTCGCTGGCCCGAGGGCAAGGAACTTGCTTTCAGCATTTGGACTAATTCATATTAGCAGATTCTCATTTGACTTCAGGAATATTCACCTCCATCTATCCAAAACCAAACTGGTTGTAAAGAAATGCAAATGACATCAAAACTCCTGAGGGTCCGCCCTGCCACAGGAGAGCATTCCCAGGGATAAAGCTCCGAGCAGGAGCTGGCATTTTGGGATCGTCTGCAGACTCGGAGGGTGAAATACTGTCTGACTGTGGGCAGGCTGCGGGATGTGCCAGTGCTCCAGCCTCCTCATCTGTAAAACGGGGACAACAGCAGCTACCTGCCTCCCACTGTGCCACACAGTTAATTAATGTTCCTTTGAGTTGTGAAGATTAAAAGCGGTGTAAAACCGCAAAATAGTGGTTTATTATTGCTATGAATGAAGCCTCCACTCGTTCCATCAGTGCCCCTTAAAGCAGTGCTGCTGCAGACACTGCGAATTGCTCCCAGCAGCTCTACTACCGCTGGCATTCACAGGGTTTGACTGCAGACTTCGAAGTTAAGAGCTTTGAACATGTTGGGGAAGAAGAAAGAGAGAGAGAACAAACAGAAATTTCCACCACATTTTGTGCTTCGCACTTGGAGATGATGCTTCCACAATGCTCCCACCCTCCCGGGAGCTGGAACAAAACAAACCACAGACAACAGCATGTCTTCACCCCCTGTTCTCACCTGTGCTTCACCTTCACAGGCTGCCGTATCCTGGCATGGGGAATGGCAGGACAGGCCGTGCTGCGAGGGCACAGAAACACCAAACTGGGATCACATGGCTGCTTTAGGAAGAGTTTAAGATATTGTCTATCTCTTTAACAGGTGGGAGAGGTTTAGCCCAAGAAGCAAACCAGGGGCAGAACAAAGTGGCCTAATTATGCAGGGGCATGGACAGACCCCTTGTTCCAGCTGTTCCCAGATGATGGCACCACCCAAATCATGTCCTGTCCTCCCAGGTGCACTGGGGGGAGGGGCCACAGGAGCCCTCCTCACTCATCCCCTCACCCTGGGGGCTCTCTGGCCCCTACAAACCCTCGTTTACCCTTATCCAACGCCATAAGCATCACACCTGGAGGAGCAGCTACCCAGTGCCCATCACAACCCCTGAGCCAATCCCCAGTCCCTGTCCCCGTCCCATTCTCAGTCCCTGTCCTGCCACAGGTGGTATTGAGTTGGTAAAACCAGACTAACACACAGGAAAAGGAAGTTCAGATCCTGGCTCAAGTACTTCAGGCAAGTCTCCTTTTTCCACCAACGTTTCCTGCATTATTTAACAGAGGACCAGCATTATTTCCTTGGCTGCCCCTTGCACATCTTCAGCCTGCATCTCCCCCAGGTAGAACCCCCTCCTTTGACGCCTCTGCAGCACCTGGCATTCTGCTTTCCCGACCCTGCAGCTGGTCTCTCCGTGCCCTGGCACTGCAGTCCTGACCTGGCAGAGCAGCTTGTGGCTCCCCCAGCACTGCTATTCTCCCTCTCCAGACCCCTCCAGCATGCCTGGCTGAAGGACTTGGATGCCTGCAGCACACAGTGGCTGTGCTGCTCCCGACAGGCACCTTTCATGTTTAATTCAGCAGCTGGTTTAGTTAATCTATTTTTTAATAATTCATCCCTTCCATCTTAATTTTGGTAGTTGTTGAAAATCTCTAATAAAACATTTAGGGGCTCTTTTACGGGAGCAATGGCATGATTTACTTGATGGAATCCAGTCTTTGATGTCCTGTCTTAATTCCCTCCCTCCCACCGTGCCTCAATCCTGTTTATCACTGTGCTGGAGGTAAGAGGTTCTTGTCGACTTTTGTAGCACTTGAGACGCCTGGTCAGCGTTAATAATTCAGCTGCCCCGCACAGCTTAGACAAATCATGTAGCAAAACAGCCTCTTCCCTTTATTAACAGCTCCCTCTGCCACCACGGACCCAGGCATGGGCCGGGATGTGCAGCAGAGGGACCAGGCTGGGCATCCCGACCTGGCAGAAGCGCCAGCAAAACTTCACGGGTGCCAACTGCATTGTTGGGAGAATATACACCCTTTTACAAGGCTTGTATTTCATCCTCTACAGCCCGAACGGGGAAACATGCTGGGTTTTTGCATCTGTAATTGGAGAAGAACAGATGGTGGAGGCACAGTTGGAAGTAATACGGCCATTAAAATAATCTATACAGCTTGTAATTCCCCCTCATGTGGAGAAAGAGGAGGGCCTGCCCCTGCCCCAGTGCCCACCCAGGCTGCAGGAAGAGTGGGCACAGGTTTGGGTTTTTTTTCTGTTGTTGTGGTATTTTGGTGGGTTTTGATGGCTTTTACTGTTTCCTTTCCCCTGAGATGCTCCTCGTGCTCCTCTTGAAGTGATTTGAGGAGCCAACAGCTGAACCAGAGCCGCTTCCACTGGGTAGTATTTAACTGCCATGTGCCATGTGGAGCACATTTTCTGCCTCTATCACCCAGTTAAAGCAACTTCTAGCTTTATACATACCTTAATGATAGGAAAAGAGCAGCAGAAAGCCCCAAGCACTTCAGAGAGATCAGGGCATCTCTGCAGTTAAATTTCAAATGGGGATGGTGTGAGAAAGAATTATGGAAAAATACTCCTGTTGATTCACGGAAATTGAAACCTCTCAGGGGAACACACAGGCTTTGCCATCCCCTCTGTCACCTACAGATCCTCAGAGTGAGAAAACGTAAAATCAGAGTAGGAAAGTTACCCAAAAAAGCCGAAACATACAGCCAGTATATGGAAATTTATGTCCTTGTTTTGCATGATGTAGGTCATGGTTTCAGAGACCTCTGTGCCCTCCAAACACCCCAACAACCACCTTGCTTGGTTTTCCTCTAGGATTTGATTACTGCTTTGTGGCCAATTGTTTTTCCACACAGTCATACTGTGGAAAAGGTCCTACTTCAACACAAAATTGAGTAAATGGATGAAATCTATTATTTTCACACTGGAAGGTGTAATCCCTTCCCACTCAGACCCAGAGGAATCCACATCCTGATTGATAGAGGGGAGAAGGAAAGGGAATTGCAGCAGCATCCCCTGGCCCTGAACCCAAGCACCCCAGGTCCCTCGGGCACCCTGCTTCCCTGCAAGACCTCCCCAGGCTGGACCCAATGATTTTCTCAGGTAGAAACCTCTCTGTTGGGCTTAAAATCTTCCCCGTGCTCACAGAAGCAAGTACCTCTCCAAATCCTTACTCTGCGCCCGGAACACGAGGGAGCCAGCAGGACATTACCTTGGCAGCTGGCTTTGCTTTATGGAACTGTAAATATATTTTTTTAATGGGCTGGCGGCAAGAAAGATGTGTTTCCAGGCTCAACAACATCCAAAATTAACTGCAATTCATTTCAGAAAGGGTGAAGGGGTGGAGGAAGTGGGAACGCAAGCCTGAAACCCGCAGAATATAAAAGCCTTGAAAGAAATTGCCAAAAATCCCCTGCATCGCTTCCTTCTGGCTCTGGGAAAGAGATTAAAAACCTGAGCAGCATCAGGCTGGAGCAGACGTCACGGAGGCCACCCCGGGCCATGCTCATGCTCAGATAGGACTCTTTCTCATTATTTTCCCGGAGACAATCCAGCCTTTGCCAGCACAAAGCTCTGCCCCGCTCCTCGCATCTCCTGGCACACCTAAACCAAGGAGATGCTGGTGCCTCGTCTGACCAGGGATTCCCACCTCTGCAGGGTCCCTGGGGATTTCTGAGGGACTCTGACTTCAACATCAGCAGCTCACCCTCCTCCTCGTGCCAGAGCATTTCTCCTGACGCGCCTTCATTAGCCCCGGTGCCGCTCTCCGACACCCAATTTGAGTGACCCTTTAGTGACTAATTTAATTACCCCGGCCCACAAACTGACAGACAGCTGTTAAAAATGGTTATTGCATTATTAATATGCTCCAGTAATTTCCCATTAAAACTATACTGTTAATAATTTTTTCCCCTGTATTTCTTCCCTCTTAATTAGTCTATTTAAAACTTTGAAGGAATATTCTCTTTATGGTAAATGGGAGCGTCAAGAAAATTACATTTTTGATTGAATACTTCTGTGATAGGCCAGCAAATAAGACCGTTGAGTTGTTAATTATTGTCAGAGTTTCACACGATGCCTGCTAATGAGGCAGTCAATCTTCTCTGCCATTCCTAGAATATTAATGGAAGCCGTTGGTATTGATTTTGTCACCAGGAAAAGGTAGGAACTCCTCCTACTTGGGGGGCTCTAGGGAGGGCAGGGGGGGATCTGCACTGGGAGGGGGCACTGAGGGGACCAGAGACCTTGGGATGGGGTGAGGCAGGAGGTGAGGAAGAAGCTGATGGAAGCTCAGGAAGCTCTTGGATGTGCCAATGGCAGCTTGTGCAGCCCATGGACCCAGTGGCGGGGTTGGCACATTCCCACAGGGATCAATCCCACAGGACAGGTGACAGAAGGGTGACAATTCCTGCCAGACACGCTGGTTCCTGTCCCCTCCCTCTGTGTCTACTTCTTGATTCCGAAGAATATCAGATTCACCCCTTATCTTTCAGTGATAAGACAACTTTTATCTTTTTTTTCTTTTTTTGAGGAAAGGAAAATACCTGATCTGTCTGGACCTCAGCAGATAACTTGATAGAGTGATGCACGGAAATTATGAGTAAAGCAACCATGGATAAGGATCGACACGAAACCACGAGGTGGCCCAGAGACTGTACAAAAACAGCCTTTGAGTTGTGCTGGGAGATGTGACAGGGAGTTTTTGGCACCATTTCTCAAGCCCTTTGTGCCCTGATCCTGTTTGATTTTCACACTAATGTTCTCACTGGAGAATGGAGGAGTCTGGCAGCAGAGTCTGTCCATGTCGAAGTCACAGGAATTCTTTTCCCCCTAAGCTCCCACCGCCCAGCTCAGAGAGCAAGCGCAGTGTGGGGCCGTGCCCGGTGCCATCCCCAGTGCCAAAGCCATCTCTCTACTAACAGCATCTTGGCCAGCCAGAAGGAATCCCACCAAAAAAGGTTTTATCACAGGATAACTGAGACAGAGTGAGGCAACAGCCACCCCAGAGCTATATGTGTCTGTGACTGATATCCTGGCTGTCCCATTAATTCCATCCCCCTGCGTGGGCACAGATCTACAATTCCCTGAGCTCCCCGGCACATTTGTGCCATTGAAAGATGTCACATGTATCCTGCTCCTGCATCCAAAGCAAGGATGAGCACCACAGAGCCTGTTCCCCTTGGGCCATGGAGGCTGTCCATGGGGCAGAGCCCACACACAGGCGGGGCCTCCTCTGCCTTTGGTGGCCACATCGCCCCCGAGCTCGTCAGCCTGGGAAATGTGGGGCTGACTTTGCCAGGACTGTGCAGCACCGAGTCCAAGCAGAGCCCTGGATTTCCTAAATAGGTCGCCCAGCACTTGCTGTTGGGTTTTATTTCCGTAGCTTTGCTCTGAGGAAGCGCCTGTGTGAGTGCTTGACCCAGAGACCTGCAGGGCTGATGCTGAATGCAGACACCGTGCTGGCCCTGCAAACCAGCTCAGCTCCCTCTGAACTGCTCCAGCCTTCCCAGCCCAAACCTCTCCCAGCCCTGCTCCCACGGGGAAAGCCAGGACAGACTGGATGAACCTTGCAAAATTCACAACCCATTATAGCAGGTGACATGCTGACACAGGTTGTACTGTCACAGCTGCTGCCAGGAGGCCAGAGCTCAGGGACTTCACTCCAGCTACTCCTGTTGGGCTTTGCACAGCCAAACCCACACCCTCCCCAGAAATGAGATCATTTGGGGCTGTTCTGGGAATACTCTGCCTGACCAGGTGATTCAGGGAAAGATGTGTGTGTGTAGGAGGGGTGGTTGGAGCACCTGTGGAGATGCTCCCAACTCTCTGCATGCCCTGTCACCCACAGCTGCACAGCTGGAATGACACCAAGAGACAGGGACAGATGGAGGACAATGTCCAGCCTCCACAGGAACAGCCTCCCATCCCTCCCATTCTGTGGCAGGAATTTCTGTGGTTTCTTTCCCACCCTGGAAAGCAGCAGATTTGCATGGCTGCTCCCCAAATACAGGTGGTGTCCCCCCACCCAGCCACCCCTGCTGCTTCCAAGTCCATCTGCTGCCCACTTGTGCTTTTTAAGCAAGCCAGGTGCTATTTTTACCACAGTGAAGTTTTCCATACTAAAAGCTCCTTTTCTTTTCTTTTCCCTTTATATAAAGCAGGCTTCAATAATTCCTCAGGGTCCCCTTCCAACCTGGCATTCTATGATTCTGTAAAAAGAGGAGGTTTCCATTTATAATGAATTGCCTGTGATGCAGCATATCCCAGTTTTACCTGGAAAAAGGGATTCTGTAACCCGCCCTGAGCTCCCAGTGAGATGCCATGAAAAGCCCTTCAGGTCAATAGCATTGCCAGTGTTATTCCTCTGTCAGTATCACTCACCAGCTGTGCTTAGGCACAATTTATGGCTTTTACCCCCCAAAAGAGCCATTTCAGCCCCTGGTCTGGTACTGAGGCAAATCAACACAAACCCAAGAGTGCTCCTTCCCCTTGGACCCAGCTCCCACCACCCAGGCAAGAGAGGGGGAGGGGTTGGCTTGGATTTGCCTATGGTCACATCAGGTAGGAAAGATCTGCCCCTACCTGAAGTCCTTGAGAAGTTCCTGTAAGGAAGAGAAGCAGCCGGGTCTCCCAACAGGCCCAGCGCTGAATCCTTGGCTCAGATAAGCAGAGGGCCATCCCCGACCCCAAAGCTCTCCCTTTCCTCACGGAGATGCGGGATGGTACCTGGAGCCACCACCAGCAGGAATGGGCTGTGTGAGCCACTGTGGGCAGGGGGTTGGACAAGATGATCTTTAATGTTCCTTCCCACCCAAACCATTCTGTGATTCTATGATTCCGTCAGCTGAGGAAACATTTATTTATCCAATCACAACTTTATCACAACCCTTTTAGAACTCCCCAGCTATGGCCCCAACCTGGGTCCAAATCCAGAGAACCCACAGTCCAGAACTAACACCTCCAGCTCTGGCCTGTGTTTGATACACACTGATTAAAAAAATAAAGAAAAGGAAATGTGGACTGAAGTGAATGAAGAGAGTTCTCCCTGCGAAAGCTCAGTGCATATTTACACAGCATCCTGCCTTAATGCTCAGCTGCTTCATTTGTGTCACTTTAAGCCCTCAGCAGAAGCAGGGAAGTATTAGCTGGGGTTTAATTGTGTGCTGCTGGGTTCTGCACGGCTCCCCATGAGCCGCTGCTGGGAGAGAGCCCTGTGGCAGGGCGGGGATGGATGTGGCAGGGGGACAGCCACCAGCCAGGAGGGAGAGCAGCAGCAGGGACAGGCCGGGGCAGATGGAGGACAGCTCTGCCTTACACATAAGGTGAAACATCACTTTGCACGGAGCTACCCAGCCCTGTGGCATTTGGGATGAATTCTGCTGTGCACTGCCCACACCTCCTGTTTGCAGGTGACAGGAGGACATTCTCTCCCAAAACTCATCCAGCTGCTGAGCCAACACTCCTGAATGTGTCCCAGTGCAACTGGGGGCTCTTCCTCCACTGCATGCCTCCTCTCCAGTCTGCTCCATACGAGCCACGGCTGTTCCCTCTGCCGGAGGTCAAACAGGCACTGGATAGATTATACACAGACTGTGGTCCATCCCCATCCCTCCTTCCCAGCACTGCCATCCCAGCTTCCACTTGTGTCACCAGTGCTGGAGTCCAGCCCTGAGCGTGGCACAGCCCACAGCAGTGGGTCCCCAACTGCACCCATCTAACTTTTCATAAAAGGCACTTGGTTGCAGTCAATAGCGTCTCATAATATCAAAAACACCGCAGGAAACATCAAGAGCTGAATTGATTATGGCACAGTAATTCTTCAGGCAGAGAAAGCAGGGCAATTCCCAAGACGGGATTATTTTTTTGCAAGGCTTCACCTAATTTTCTTGATGTTATTTTCCCCCTGCTCACTCCCCAGCCCTCCTTCCAAACCTCTCCAGCTTTGCAGTGCTCTTTGATTTAGTCCCTGAAAACAATATTTTGCTTAACACAGTTAAGGTTTCCAGCAAAGTGCCCGGGAAAGCATCACCACCACCCAGATCGCCGGGACTGGAACATGTGCAGCAGGAAAAAGTCAAGGAAGATTTTGCTTTTGGCTCTGTAGTCAGCAACCCACTTTGGGGAGACTAGAAAAAGCCCTGACAAGACTTCAAAACATCTAAATCAGAAAAGGAGACCAAATACACAGACCAAAAGGGGAATAATACAAAACCTGTGCAGAGTGGAGGCAAAGGGCAGTGGATTTTCACAGCCTTGATCCAGCCTTGATCCAGCATGGAAAGGTTTTCTGAGCCAGTGGGCAAGGCCACATAGGACACACCATCCCTGCTCTGTGCAACGCTGGCATTGCCTGTAAACCATGCACTGAACTTTTTGGTGCTTCTGAACTCATTTTGAGCTGATTTTGCTCCTTTGCCTGGAGGTGAGAGGGCCAGGGAGGGTCTGCAGAGCATCCCTCCTGCATCTGGAAACTGTGGAATGAGAAGGACAAGCATTGCATGAGCAAAGTTACTCTGAGCTGCCTGGAAAGTGCTGCACTAAAAGCACAAAGGGCATTTTTTCCTAATAAATCACCCCAAGAGCCAGGGTGACAACCTGGAGTGGTAAAAATCCCTCGAGGGCAGCAGCCAGAGCAGCGGGGCACTGCACCAAGCAGTGGAAACATCACCCTGGCCCTGCTGCTGAGGAGCAGGAGCCGAAACTAATTAACTTCACTTGTCTTCATGGAGCACAGCCGTCCTGGGTCACTGGTTGTGCCCAGCCCTGGCTGCCCCAGGGTGAAAATCAAACGGGAGCTTTGCCCCTTGGCCTGAGCTGCCATCCCTCATCCCTCCACAGTGAGACCATGTTCCTCTGCAGCAATATGTGCATCTCCCCTTTCCCTTTAGCAATTAAAAAATCCCCATAAAAACCAACCTAGAGGTCTCTCTTCCACGGTGCAGCATATCCTGGCTTTACCAGGGAAAAGGGAGTCTGGGACTCCCCCTGAGCTCCCAGTGAGATGCCCTTTCCCAGAGCCCTTTCCACGCCTGCAAGGGACTTCTTCTCGCAGTGCCCTAGAGGCAGAAGGACAAAGCTGCCCTGTTTGTGTCCATCTCCATTCCTGTCGTCTCCACAGAGGTGGTTTTTCTTCCCTGGCTGTGGAGCCTGTCGCAGGTCCCTGGCACACTCCCAGGAACATTTTGGCTCCGCTGAATTTTATTAGTTTTGTCCTTTGGCTGAAGTGATCCAGCAGTAGTTAGAGGAGATAAAAACAGGAAAGGAGGAGCAGATCCCATCCACATCAGGCAAGCTTTAGGCAACTGAAATCTCATCATAACTGGTTTTTGGACAGTGCCAGTTCTTTCCACTGAGTTATGTTAAGAAATAACTGAAGAAAAGGCATTTCCCAGTGTCACTGCCCCATCGGGCATCATCCCAGCACTGTCTGGGCCAGGGTATGAACCGCCCGGTCCTTCCTCTGCAAACCTTCTAGACCCTTTCTCAGGCTGGAGATACACACAAAAGCAAAGGTAATAAAACTCAAATAGGGGTAAAAAATTGTAATTCAGGAAAAATAACACAGAGAGGCTGTATAAACAGAGAGGCCAAAGGGCTGCGCTTTGAACAGGCAGCTACAAAGCACACTCCAGCCGCCGGTTAACAGAAAGCAAAGGCAGCAGCACGGAAACAAATAACAACATCAAACAGGGAGGGAAAAACACCTTTCAACACAGGAACCCAAGGTCTGATTCTGCTGCCTTGCATCACCCTTTCTGCTAAGCATTCACAGTGTGTTAGAGCCCTGCCTCCCGCTCCAAACCCTCAGCACCGCTGCTTGTTTCAGTGCTGGCAGGATCCTGCTCCACACAGATCCCACACGGACGGGTGGATGGACACACAGCTACATCAGCAGATCCAGAATACGGAGAAGCTACAGCATCCAGTGCCAAACCCTACTCTGTGACGGGAGATCCCAGAGACATCAAAGGGAATCATTCTGGGTGTGAGACAGCGTTTGCATATTTGGCAAGTGCTGGGTATTTTTAATTGTCTCAATAAACATATAAACAAAATCTGTTCACTCGCTGGGGTTTTTTCCCTCCTGGGCTCTGCAGCACCATGGACGAGAGGAACTGCAATCGCTCAGCTGCAAAACTTGTAGCTGGTGCTGGTGCTCCCTGCGATGGATTTGCCTACGAGCCAGGCCCAAATTTACATCCCCTGTCCCTAAGAGGTTTGATCATTTTCTGTGCAGTTTTACAGCGCAACATTAAGACCTCAAAAATGCAGTGGGTTCACACAGCAGAGCACAGAGAGTGAAGCTCAGCATTACTGCAGCAGGAGTTATTAAAAGCCCAAGATGAGAAAAGGCTGAAATGTTCCCTGGATTCTGGGCATGAAAGATGCCATGGCTGCTGAAGGACCAGGAAAAGACAGGTTGAGGGCAGTAAAGTCTCTGCACTGTCCCAGAGGTGCTGGGTGATCCACATTTCAGTTCTGACCTACCCCAGATCCTTCCCGGGTGATTTCAGCTCCAGTTTTTTGGGAGGCTTTTCCCCTCTTTCCCCATCACACTGCTCCCCTAATTCTCTTATTTTGCTGCTCACACCCTTCAGTGGCTGCCGCAAGATTACATCTCCATTTAGTCACCCCGTGGCAAAATGAGACGTACCTGACTCTTTTAACCTGCTCTCATAAATCACAGCAGGAGGCAGGGAGGAGGAAAAATCCTGGTAAGCAGCCAGGACAAAGCTCAGTTGACAGCTGCAGGGCAGGGGCTGGTGGCTGCCTCTCTGTAAAGCACCTGTCCCTGCTCTCCAGAGGATGAGGCCAAAGGCTGCCTCTATCCCAGTGTTAAGCACCAAAAGCTGCTTCTCCACCACTTCTGAGAGACAACAGCGTCTCGGGGTGATGAGAAGCCCAGGCCAGAGCACAGGGACGTTATCTGTGGGGATGACGGTGTCGCTGTGATGTGCACAGTAATGAACTGCCCTCTCTGCAGAAATGAGTAAGTTGTGCCTGCTGACACAATGATCAATTTGCTCCATCATGCAAAGCTGTCCATTCATCATGGCCATCGACTGCAGCCACTCACACCTTTTACTGGCCCCAGCGGAGCAGGAGGCTCTGCAGGAGCTCCACGGGCCCCTGCCCAGGAACAGCCTCAAAAAGGGGCTTCCCCTCTCCCCCGACCTCCTGGCTGAGGGTCCCTGTGGCACTGAGCACCCAGAAATCACAGCCTGCTCTGCTCCAGGGGGGCAGCAGAAAGAAAAGAGGAGAAAAAAGATCAAGTTCTCATGGCACCCCCTGAACAAATGGCAAGAAGAGCTGGCAGGGTGCCCTCTGCCTGCATGCCACATCCCATCCCGCACGGACCAGCCCAGCCCACCTCCTGATCTTGAGGGATGCTCAGCTGCAGCTGCACCTATTCATCTGCGCTCCTGCAGATCAGGCAGGAGGTTAAGGCACAGACAGATGAGTTTTGTTGCTGCAACATCAAGGGACCGCAAAGCTGTTTCCACTCTCCTGGCCCAGATTGCCTTTGCCTTTCTCATCCACTTCACTTTTCATCCTCCTCCACTCCCAGGGAGCCTCACACCACAGTGATCACCACTGACTTGCAAAATCACAAGTGCCCAAATCACTGCAAAACCCCTTCAAAATATCACTGCAAATCCCCTGTAAGGCTGGGGCAGCAGTGAGGCTGCAAGAGCACAGCTGGTGAATGCCACAGGCAGGGAGAAAAAGCCTTGCTCCCATCCTTGACAGAAGACGAGACTCATGAGGGCACAGAGTGGGGGAGCAGAGTGTTCTGCCTCTGAGAGAACTGAAAATAAAAATAACAAACAAATAAAGAAAAAGTAGAAATAAAATCTAGTTGATTGTACTTTGACAAAGAATTCAGAGAGCAAAGGGGCTCACTTGGGAGCAAAATGAAGATGAATCGACAGCGAGTTCAAGAGAATTCATTCTGCTGCTGAACACTTGTCTCTCCATCAGGACATCTCAAAGGCTTGTCAAGCGAAGGCAAGGCTTTTATTTGTTTCTATGGTTGCCATAACGATAGAGCTATATGTCATGTCAGGCAGCAGCTGAGGCTCGTGCCTCTGATTTATAGCTGCTCAACAGAAATTATCAACTTTTCTGCAGAGCGGGTGGCACAGTGAACCACGACCACCGGGCCTCTGCCAGTGCCGTGCTCTGCCCCCAGGGCTAGCTCTCCTCTTGCTCCCCCACAGCTGAGTGTGTCCCAAGGCATGCTTTTATTATCCCCAACAGGGATACTTTCATTATCCCCTGCAGGGATGCTTTTATTATCCCTGCAGGGATGCTCAGTGCTGGGGCAGTAGGAGCTGGGGGCTGTGGGTCCTGCCCATACACTGCCACAATTAGAGCAATTCCTGGACCCACAGGACAAGCTGTACCTTCCAAAGGGTCAGACAGAGATGGCAAGGTGTCCAAGGAAGGCCAGCAGAAGCACTGAACACCTAACAGTAAATTGTTTAGCAAAATTTTATAGACTACTGTGTTTAACACCAGGTTATGGGAGAAATACAAGTAAGAGAGAGGGATGGCAGTGGAAACAAAGAGGGACCTTGAAAACAAGCAAGACAAGGTGGGACTGGGATGTACTTCTTGTCCTGGCAGGGGATGTCCTGCAAGGACAGTCTGCCCAGCCTGGGACCCAAGGCAGAGGCTGCCCAGCGTGGGGACAGCCCTGCAGCACTGCTGGCCAACCTCACCTGAACAAAGACGTCACCGTGAGCGTGGCTGTCGCAGTCCCAGGCATGCGACTGAAGCGATCGTTGTGCGGAGGATCAGACTCTGGGGTCGAGGAAGGGATGCTCAATATGGTCACTAATAAATTATATATGCAAGTTTCATTAACTCTAAGCACTCTCATTCTTAATTTATGACACACAGCCCTAAAACCTCCAGCACCGAGTCTTGCACACCCCTGTGTCCTGAAGCCCCTGGAGCATCCCCAGTGGGATGTTTGCATGAAGCCCGTTGGCTCCTGTCTGGATGAAGTTTCTCTAATGACTTGGCTGCAGCCAGGGAAGGTTTGGGCCCTTCATCCCCATCCACCAAAGTACAGCTCGTTGCACTGCCCAGCAGTGAAACACACGGAGAGCAGCACTGGAGTCGGCATTTCCCCAGAGAGCTGCTGAAAGGCCGAGCCCCACCTGTCCCTCTGCATCTCAAGCATCTTCATAAAAACGCAAGATCACATTTGAACCTTTAACCCTCTGAGCTGTAAAGACTTCATCACTTGTTTTCTCCAAACCAGTCTTTCTGCAATTTCCCTCCATTAAACTCTTCGAGACAAGTGACCCCGGAGCCAAAGGTGTCAGACTAATGAAAGGTCTGCAGGAATGCAGCACGCTCGTTATTACAGACACAGGAGAAACACAGCCCATAGCCACCATCACGGTGATACAGGACAGCAAACAGGGCACGCCAGGTGCTGCGGCACGGCTGTGCTGCAGCTGGTGTAACACAGCCCAGGGTCTGCCCTGTGCCATGGAGATGTGACTGTATTAAAGCCCGAGCACCGCAGGTTCAGGAAGAATTTCTTCACTGGAAAAGAGCTGTCAAGCATTGGAAGGCGCTGCCCAGGGAGGTGGTGGAGTTCCCATCCCTGGAAATATCCAAGAAATAACTGGACATGGCACTCAGTGCACTGGTCTGGGTGACAAGGTGGGGATTGGTCACAGTTGGGATTCAATACTTGAGGTCTTTTCCAACCCAAATGGTTCTGTGATTCACCTGTAGGAGCTCCCAGCACGGAGGGACAGCAGTGCTACCACAGTCCCAAAGCCAGGAAACAGGACCCCTCCAGGCAGAGGGATGGATGGCTGTGTTTGAACACCTACACCACGGACAGCACGTGCTCACCTCTGATGTTGGTCTGATGTGCTGGATCACCACCTGAACATCTGAACTACCAAAACTGCTCCCCTGTGAAGCTGCTTGTGTCAGTTCAGAAGGAAAAAGCAAAGAGGCTGCAAGATAAGCAGCTCTGAAAGTACCTTTCTCACTGCATGAAAGTACCCAAGAACCTCAGAAGAGGGTTCCACCCATCCCAGGGTGCTGAGGACCCTGAGCTTGCAGCTCCTCGTTTGAGAAGTGCTTCAGTCCTAATGCAGAAATAATAGATTGCTTTTCGCTTCTCACTGTATCTGAAACCTTTCGTAATTCAACATCAAATATTTATTATTGCGTTTATTAAAGTTTTAATAATTCAGCAACTCCTGTGTGTAAGATACAAGCGCCATGAACTCCCACCTCCCCTGTTCTACCTGAGCCACTCCAATATTTATACCTGGAATTCTCAGTTCAGGTTCCATCTATGAGGAGAGCAGGCAATAGCCTTCTGCCAGAACCTCCCCTCCTCCTGCCTGGCATTCTTCCATCCTAACAGAGACTTTTCCACAAGGAGCAGTGCCCAGAGACAATTACTGCACTGGAGCAGAAAACAAGCTTCTGAGCCTCTACCTTCACTGAGGTACTTATAATGAAGATGTGAGGAGGAAAGAAAGAGATAATGTTCTCTTGGCACTTTGGCTTGGAAAATGTTAGCATAAACCAAGGGAACTCTTCCCTTTCTCAAATGAAAAGCAGAAGTTGCAGACAAGAAAAACAACGCTCCTAAAAGAGCCAGACTGTGATAGATATGTACCGCCGGTCTCTGTTCACAGGAAAGGGAACAAGCACTAATTAGCAACAAAAACACACGCTTGGAAGTGAGGACATCTTGGATGCCAGTCCTGGCTCTGCCATAGCTCTTGTAGGCACTTGCTTCAACTATGGCCCTGCCAAGATGATGGGACAGAAGAAGGGAAATCCACCACCTCATCACTTTGGGAAAAGACAAGACAGAATGGGCTGGGGGACACAAGGATCCTGCTGGTGCCCAGGAAGGTGATTCATAACACAACCAAGAATTTTCAAGTCAGGAAATTGTGTCTGGAGTCAACGGGAGAAAGCAGCAAGAAGGAAGGAAGAGAGGGAGCGAGGGAACACAGAGTCTCCCTGGCACCCAACAGTCACATGTTCAGTCTTAATTTAATGGGAGAGAAGGGAATACACACCAAATGCCTTCAGAATTGAACCCCTATAGTTTACAGTTAAACCCTAGTAAACCAGACCAAGGAGGACAACCACCACCAAGGTGATCAGCAAAATGTCCAGGCATTCACTGAATTCCAAAAAGGAAAAAAAACAAACCTCTACCTGTATAATTACTGGATGACTAACATGGCCTTTCACCCTGCATGAGCATCCCAGCAGATGTCAGTGGCCAGGCGGATGCGATATAGGTATGAGTTTCAGACAGATGATAGCACCTCCCTCCCAGTAAATGCATCCATTTAAGCACTGCAATCTAACATTACATTTAAGCCACTTCCAAATTGCCTTGCCACAGGTTCCTACCGGTTCACCTGCCTGTACTGACAGACCTCAGAGTTACACATTCAGGCCTGGCCTAGACCCATCAGCCCAAAGAGCCTGGAGAGCAATCACATCAGATTTCTTATTGGAAGGAAATTAATCAAACCTCTCATCATAGAAATTACTGCATCCTCAATAACAATTTAAAGAGCAGTATAGGCACTCAAGCATGAAGAAAACGAGAAATCTGCTTCCTACCTGACATCTGCTGGATCTTCCGTCACCAGAACATCTGTCTTGCAGCTGGCAAGGGGATTGATGGAAAGCTCCACAGGGGGCACCACGAAGCTCTTACTGACTGGCAGCCACAGCCCCTGACCCAAGCTGTAGGTGGACCTGGAACAAGCACAAACACGTCACACAGGAAGAGAGTGTCCACGGGGAATGGTGGCCCTCCACTGCCCACCCAGAAGTCAGAGCAGTGGTGGCACCACGAGGTAAGTCAGCGATTTGGTCTTGGCCAAATCATAGCCAAATGACACTTGTCCCCTTGCCAGCACAAGAATGAGCTGGGAGTGACCAAGAGGTTGCATCCACTGGGATGTCCTCATGGCTCTCCCTTGCCAAATGTCCCAGCCGAACCCTCCTCTGACTCACCTGAGTATCTTCTCTGGTGCCTGCTCTCCTGTGACCAAGTCATATCCCCGCTCCAGCGTCGTGTAGGGCCAGGGCCTGGGAGGAGAGAGGAGAAAGCAGATGAGCACATCGCTGGGCAGGGCAAGGGGCACAGTGATCACCCAAGGGGAGGACAACTGGGCTCCTCAGCACCGCGGGAGCCGGGGCAGATCAAGCCCAGCACCACGTCCCCACTCACCCTTCGCTGTGTCCCCAGTCGCTGCGCACACACAGGTGGCGATGGACGGGGTCCGGGGCGTACCCTTCGTGGCAGCTGCACTCTCCTAAAGAGAACAGGGAAGGATGAGATGTCTCTGGCCTGCAGGCATGTCAGTGACTGCAGAGTCAGGCCCTCCTCCCCGGCTGCCCATCTCTGCTTTGTCACAGCCACTGTGGTCCCTCCTGTGCCTCTGGAGCACTTTGGACCCCAGAAACCCCCAGGAGGTGTGGAGAAGGAGATGCAGAAAGCTGTAAGAAACCTGTAGTTATTCTCAGGGAGGGGATTACATGAAGCAGCACCCATAGCAGCTGGGGATAGGGTTTCATGATGCAAAGGTCTGTCCTTAACCAGTGTTCCTGTGCAGCCCTGCAGCCAGGGGCTCACTCCTCAGCAGGGATCTTGACCTCGCTCGAGCAGAGCAGTGTCCACCCTGTGCAATCCCCGAGGTGGACACCACAAACCCATCCCACATCCCCTTCCCACCTCTGCTCTGCCATCTGGCACCAGGATAAGAGAGCAGAGTCTCCTGCAGCCCCAATTCCCACTGAAAGATGCAGAACCCCCCAGCTTCCATCCTCCACACACAGGTCCCATGCTGCATCCCAACCCTACAGTGAGGGGGCTCTCAGACCCGCTCCCCTCCACTCCCTGGGTGCTGCCTCACCATACTCCTCTATATTGACAGAAGGAGAAGACATTTCCCGCACCAGAAACTCGACCACACTTGGCCCAAATTGATTTAGTGTTTGGTAGAAATACATAACCCGGAGCAAGAAACAGCAAAATCAAAAGATTAATTGGATTTGCACGTGGAGTTTCTGCTACAAGCTGCTGCCAGTGTTTCCCCCGCCTCCCCTCCTCTCCCCATCGTGCCTGACGGTGCAGCAAAGCTGAGCTGTAAACACTGGTGAGGTGAGGACCTGGGGAGGATGCTGGGGAGGTGGGTACCCCCCTCACAGTGGCAATGCAGACTGGCAGCTACCTGCGTGCTCCTCGGGATCCTAAGCAAGTTCTTAAAATGCCTCACAAGGATTACAGTAAAGAGCTTTATTGTCAGGAGGGAGCGAGATGGGGATTCAACCGCTGAGATTTTTGAGGAAGAGACGCCTGGGAAGGGAGAGGCAGCAAAAAAAGGAAAGAGTGGGGGGGAAAAAGAGACGGCTAATGATGTGCTAAAATGCAACAGCACCTTCATGAAATATTCACTGCCTCAAACGCGTCTAATATTAAAGATTAAATGTCCTGGGATTTGTCCTAGCGACTTCGAAGCACTGATTTATGATCTGTCAAAAGCTGCTAACCTCATGATTCATAACAGGAGCGGCAGGAACACTGCTGCTCCAAAGGAAAAGAGTTGGGAGAGAGATGGCGGCGCTCGGCCCTGCTCAGGCTCTGCCGTGCCTGGGGGCTGGGGCGGTCTCGGTGCAAGAAAACACAGGTCCTAATGGCTCCATCAGTGGTTTTAAAAAAAGAAAAGTTATTTTTTCCTTGGGTGCTTAGTACGCAAGTTTCCCCAGCCGTGCTGTGGATCATTAATTCCTGGCGCTTATTACATAACAAATATATGCTCTGCAAATGAGAGACATCTCGAAGTGCTTGCGAAGCAGAGCTGGGAGTCTTGGGGCACCGGCTCACGCTCAGCTCCTGCCACAGAAATTAGAGCAAGTAAGGAAAAAACACCTAGAGGTCAGCGTCCCATGGCCCAAACGCCTCCCCCGTACCAATGGCTGGGGGTGCCGGGTGGTGAACCCCCTTCCCATGGTGCAGGAGGGTTTATTTTGTCTGCTGGCTTGTTTACTGCTCCATCAGTTTGGCGTCAGAAGGAGGAACTCTATCAACCTGCAGAAATATTGATTTTATCGACTCCAATCCTGGAGTTTCAGCAGCTACAGCCAGTGCTTGAGGCTTTATTGGGAGGTTTATTGGGAGGTTTATTTCAGTAAGTGAGAGGGCAAGTGGTGGCACCAGCTGGAGAGGAGATCCAGGGCAGGAGAGAGCGGGGATCAGCTTTCCACAGGTTTCCCAGGGTGATCTACACCCCTTCGGCAGAGCTTTGGAAATTGGATAGGAAGGCTCCCAGCACGGGATCAGCTGAGAGCTGCAGTCTGCTGGAGGAGTGAGGACTCCATCGCCTCAGGACAGATGGTTTAGGATCTATTCCTCTACCAAGAACCATGAACAGACAACTAGTGGGGCTTCCAAAAAATCTCAGCAGAACCTGCTGTGCTCTTACAGGTTCTCAGGAGCTTTTGCCCTCTCCCCAACAGCATCCACCTTCCTTCTTTGGCCCCTCGAACTACTCTGTTACTTTCAGTCTGTCCCCATCCTTTCCAGAGACAATGCTGAGCCAGGGAGGATGCTGAGCCTGGCTAACCCTCGTGGAATGAGAAACTCCGGATAAAGTGTCTGGACTGGGGGGAACAGGGGTTGCCACACCTCTAAGCCCTCTTTAGGGTGTGATTTTCAACATGCTACTAAAATAAATCAAACCATCAAAAGGCCAAACTAAAGTGTCTTTGTTCAAAGCAACTGCATCCAAGACGGACACAGTTATCCACTCAACCCTGCTGCAGCTAAGTTAGGATTCAAGCTGAGCTTGAAGCCAAAGTCAACCAAAGTAACCAAGTTTGACAAATAACTGCACCTGGAGCTGGATGCAATTTCCACAGGTCCTGCACACGCCTCTGTGCAGCATTCAGCTGCTGTGGGAGCACAGATGGATCAGCATCTACCAACCCCCGGGGACAAGAATCCTGCTCCCACTGCCACCACCCCGGGCCCTGCTCATGGCACCACCATGCACGGTCCTTCCTCTGCCTTTGGATTCAGAAACCACAAACCAGGTTGGATAATCCACGGCAATTTTTCAGCTGTTACAGCCAAAGGAGGGATCAATGCTCACTCAATGTAAATGAGGGCAGGTTCTCAGCTCTGGGGGTCCAACACTGTATTTCCAGTGTGCTATTAAACAGGTGGACCCTTTAACTCTCTTTTTTATAGAAAAGCTGGAAGTTGCTGGACTATTCTTTAATTACACTCTCCACGCTGTGCTGCTGCTTCTGCTGGAACGGGGAATGGGGTCTCACACTGCACCCACACCCTCCCTGCCCGTCCCCACAGTGCCTGGGAGCAGCAGAGCAGGGCTGCAGGACGAGCCATCAGCATGCCAGGATAAGCCTGTTAGCCTCATTACGGAGGGAGCCCGATCTGTGCTGATAATGCTGCAAGAATCCCCCTAATCCACCCGCCCAGTGCACAGCAGGAAGTGGAGGCGCCCGGAGTCCCTGTGCTCCCAGGACGGCTGCTCTGTGCTGACACCGGCACTTTTATTTAAGGAGCTGGAGGAGCTTTGGCAGTGGCGGAGCAAAGCTGTTGCTTGTCAGCCTTCTCTCGGCACTGCTGGTGTCCGTGATTCCCTCCTCCATGGCAGCACCTCCAACGCTGGCACTCACCCTTGTCCTGGAGGGGCTGGGGCTGTGCCCCAGCTGCACAGGTACAGCCTGGGGACAAGTCCAGACCCCAGCTGGGGTGGCAGCCTGATCCCAGAGGCTGTGGGGCTATAAACACACACCTTTGACCTGTGTGAGCACTGCACAAACACGCTCATGCCTGTTTCAGGGCTGCCTCTCTCACCCAAAAGGTTAGAGAGTTCAGTCACCGTTGTTGTGCCCACTCCTCTCTGGACACACACACCCCCTGCAGGGAACACACCGGCCCCAGCAGAGCATCCTCAGTGCCACTGAACCACAAAGCTGCAGCACCACGTTCCCAGCCTCCCAGGAAAGCTCTCTGAAAAGCTCCTCTTCTACCCCTGGCACCTGCTGTTCCTGCTCTTCAGGGATGGCACTTTCCAAACCTGAGCCTCTGCTTCATCCTGATGAGAAACGCAACTTTTCTAGAAGCAGTTTAGCTCTCGAGGAACAAGACAAAGAAAGGGGCTCCTGCCCTGCCGACCTGGCACGGAGCATGGAGAGAAAACCCGGTGTCAGTTTGACAGTTATCCCTCCTCTCTCCCTGCTGCAAGTCACCCTCCTCACCCTCATCCATCACAGCACTTAAGTGCAAGCTTAACCTCCAAGGATTGTGCCTGAGTTTAGGCTCTGCACAGATTTAATTCTCATTATCATCGGCTCAGCTCCTACACCGCACCTCCAAGGAACACACGAGCTGATGCAAGGAAGCAGAGAGAGGTCCTGAGGGTGGCCTGTGTGCCACGGCCGTCACCTTCCAGGCTGGGCCCTGCCCCAGAGCTGGCCATGGCGGGGTGAGAAGCCCCTGCAGCGCTGGTTGGATGGGTTCAGGGGGATGGGTTCAGGAGCGGCTCCGTGCAGCAAAACCCATCCCTCTTCCCTCCTCCCCGTGCTCTTCAGACAAGCACAGAAATGCCATTACAAGAACATTAGCAGCTGCAGGATTAAACACTCTAATGGCAGAAAATGAGAGTGCAAAGACAGCACAGATAACCTTAACTCGGCCCCTCGCAGGCACGAGTTTTGATTGCTGTTTATGTATAACACTTCAGCCTGGAGCTAAATTAGCTTGGGAGTTAACTGCCTCCTGCCCTGCTTGGTGCACGAGGCAAGCTGTGCCACCACAGGAAAAGGAATGGGATATTACATGGGTTTTGACCAAGTTATTAAACTCCATACCTTAGAGAGACGGAACTTCATCCTATAAAAGTCTAAGTCAATAAAGGCACCGGGATCCTCCAACAGCGAAAATAGCAGAAGTGCATGAGAACAAACAAATACTACTTGATGTGCACAGAACCTGCAAGGTATTAAACTGAACTATAGGAAGGAATGGCTGTTTCCATAAACACAAACACACCCTCGCCAAGGTTGGTCATCTCCTGATTTACATGCTCGGCTCTGCAACCTCCAAATCCCCTTAACACGCTGCCTTTAAAAAAATAGCTCTGTGTAAAAATGACTTTCATCTGCCTCGTGCCCACAACACACCCCTGTCCTACCCAAACAGCAGCACCATCTGTGGCTCTGGTGACAAACTGGCCCATTTGGACGATGATGGAAACCTTTTTTTTTTTTTTATCTTCTCCTGCCAATTTCCAGAAAAGAACCTTTGCTACTACATTTCATCTGGTTCTTTCAAGCTCGTGCTTACTGCTTTTGGGGGGGGCTTACCAATTGTGGATGCAATGAGAGAATTTTGATGAAGAAATGCCTGATTTATAGATGGCGGAAAAAAAATTTCAACACATTTGCACCTGCTAATCAAGGTAGCTATCCATCTCATTTATGCCACTGCTCCAGCAAGCCTGACAGCACAAAATCAGAGGCTGTTTCTTCCAGCATTTGGCCCTGAGGGACTGATTCTCCAGCAGGTCTCTTCAGCGATGCCCACAGAATGTGCAAGTGAATCAGTTTTGTGCATACAAAGCAGGTAATTGTGCTCACAAATCAGGATTTGCATATGCTGCTGGATGGGATGCTCTCATCAAGGCTGGTAAGGGAGGCCAGTGAGGCAGCAAGCACTCTTGGATTTTACCCAGGGGTATCCCAGTGCATGGCACGAGCGGCGGCACCGGCAGCGCTCCCACGTCTCTTCGAAGTATGGAGAGTGAGGAGAGCTGACAGCCAGTCCCACAAGACAACAAACCTTCCCTGTTCTCGTCTCAAGCAGCACAGGCAGCACCTGCCAGGAGGATGGGGCATTTTGGCTGAACATCTCCAGCCAAGGAGCACATCCTGCCCCGGAGAGCTGCCTGTCCCATCCGACGTGGCAGCTGGGCAGGGGCACCGTGTCACCTCTGCAGGGAGGAGCCCCTTAGCAGCATCCATTTGTCTCTGGGTCTGCAGTCAGACCAACCAGCTTGGCCGTTTCCAAGGCAGGAGGGATGAGGGAGATAACATTTTGCTCGTGTGCAGATGTCAGTGCTCCCTCCAAAACACTCTGATGAGCTGGGGCTTTGCAACACAGGTTTCAAATGTGTCAGGGGGGCAGCAATCATTTAATTAAAGAGTGAGTCACACGACAGAGACATGAGGAAAGGCAAATTAAGGTCAGGCAACAAAGTGGATTTTGGCATTTCCTAGTGTTCCAGAGCCTCTGTTTTCACTGGGAATTATTCTTCACGCTGAAGGAGTACTCGGTGTCCGGAGTCACAAGTCAATATATTGTACAGACAAATCCCACCCAAAACTCCAACCCAAAGAGGTGTCCAGTGCTGGGAAAGGTAAGAGCTTGAGTCTCACCAGAGACAGCACATGTGGCCTGGGGGTCTCTGTCCAAAGGTGTGCCAGGAGCCCATGGCACTGCCACCAAGGACACGTCCTGCCTGCAGAGGTCTGTCCACACCTTGGAGCAAGGAGGCTTGGGACAAGGCTGGATCCACACTGCAATGGAGAGTGGCTCCAAGGGTAAGGCTGAAGTCAGATTAGCCATAAATGTGCTGGAGGACCTCAGTGCTGGCTCTGCTGCTCTTCACAGGGGCAACTTTTAAGGCTTTCAGCCTCCAGGGAGGACAAACTTCAGTCCATCATTCTCATGGATGCTCTGCCCAGCCTGAGAAGGCAGAGGACAGGGGAATCCCTGGCACCCATCACTTGGGACGCTCACAGAGAGGATAAAATCCCTGACCCGAAAAGGTTGAAATCCAGACAGGATTTATGTGCCGCAGTAAAACCACAGGCCTTCCTCTCTCATGGTGATAAAAATAAATCACCCTTAAAAATAGAATGACATTAATAAAAATAAATCTAAAAGTACATGCAGTGTATCATGGGGTTACAGTCTGCCTCAGCCTGGTGGGGAAACTTCTCACCAGTTAAAGGCTGGTCAGTGGTGGTGAACAGACATGGTGCCTGGGGTCATGTCCTGGGGTAGAGGGTCAAGCAGGTACTTCCAAAGGCCTCATTTCAGTTCTTGTGAAGTTTGGACCTTTTAAGGAGTCTTAGATTTAGGCTGTGAAGACCAGCAGCCCCATCAGCCAGTCCTGCTCGACCCACGCAGATATAACTGGCATAGACAGGACAAAAATTCTGTTTTATCCACGTGCACACTCCCAGGCTGGAGAGAGGGGGAAGAAGCCCACGGACAGATTTTAGGTGAGGGACCTGAAGGCTGAGATCCAGGCTGCTCTGCCCTCACCATGGGCCAGCAGGGACCACGGGCACTGGGGCTGGGAGCTGCAGAGCAGCTGCCAAGGTTCAGCTCCAGCCCAGTGCCAGGACAGAGCAACTCCCGGGATAACGAGCATCGCTCCCTTCCCTGCAAACAACATCTGACACATCCTGCTCAAGCGTGGGGCATCCAGCAAGAGCGACAAGCTGCTCTGGGCGCTGGGGACACAGCGGGAGCGGCAGCTGCACTGGCAAGGGGGAGCAGCCGCTCCTCGCAGCAGAGGCCACGCCAGGATCCAACCAGCCCTGCTCGCTGCCAAGGATGGCACTGGCCAGGGGAGCCACAGGGCTCTTCCAACAGGGAAGTTGTGGCCTGGCTCCATCCCGTCTCCCTGCGGTTTCTGCTGGACGCAGAGTTGTTTCTCTCCTCCTCTGAACCAGGGGACAGCTGAATTCATCTTCCCTCTCCCACTGAGGTGGCTGCATTTTGCCAATGCCTGAAACAAAAATCCTTCTGCTCTGCGACATCTGGATGAGAAGACCCTCTTGCTGCACCATCTCCATCTGTCAGCATGGCTGTTGTCACCTCCCAGCCCTCCTTGGGACTTTAGATGATGCCCAGGGCTGTCTACACAGGGAATTCATCCAGCGTCACCGTTCTGCTGCAGCCATGCCTGCCAGTGCCTCCATGCAGACAAGCCTTGAGGAACAGGAACATTAAGAAGAGAAGATTGTCTTGACCAGGAAAATGAGTTTGTAAGACCAAGTTCAGTGTTTGCATCTCAGCTGAGCGGGGAGGGATGAGAACAGGGTCACCCCCACCACCCCCTGAGGCGTTCATGACTCTGAAGGATTTCTTATTCTAATCCGTGTATTAAGGACAGTCCAGGGCTTTGGGAGGCTTAGGGAAAGCCTTCTCTACAGTGAGCCATCCTTTACACCCTCTGGCAGAACCAGACACCAACATCCTTACCTGCAGCCATGAATCTCATACACACAGGAGGTGAAAAAGTTCATTGCTGAGGGCACAGCAGCTCACACGGAGAGCCAGGACTAAGATGGGATGGCACCTCTCTGCGAGGAGATGGGGGTTTGGGTGCTCTTCAGACGCTCAGCAAGCCAGGACCACCAGGGACACTTGTCTCCACACCACCAAGAAGGCACCGAGGCTGGTGAGCCACTGGTGAGTCACAGCATGCCCCAGCACAGAAACCCAGCACAGTCCCCAAGCCACCTTCCTACGGCAGGTCCTGTCACCCTGTTTGCTGTGTTCTCTGTTCTTGGCTCACTGCAGACTCCAGGATTTCCATGTGCCATCCAATAAAGACAGAAGGGAAGGTGACACTTCTCCTCTGCCCAGCCCCACACCTGAGTCCCAGTCGGGCTGGATGCTTCTCCACAAGGGCAGTTGCTGCACACAAGCAGAACGCGTTCAGCAGAAAGCTCATTTAGAGATGAGGAAGGATGGCAGAGTTCACAACTCCACCAGGAAGGGTTGGAGGACAGATCCAACCTAGGTCACCACCAGGCAGGAGCACTAATGGGAATCGTGGTGCTCTGCAGTGCAATGGCCAGAAAAGGGATGGAGAAGGGGTAAACTCACGAGTAGGTTTTCCAGACTGGACAGCAGAACAACTCAGCTTAGAAGCAGATAATCCACGTGCCTACAGCTGCCAAACCAAAGAAATGGTAGATCCACCATTTCAAATCCCCATTTGTGCCCATCTTCTTTACAGTTGCTGATGGGACACCACTGTGTGACCCTGTCAGTACCTCTCAGTCCCCTGTGCCTACCACCAGGCTAGAGCAGAGGCGAGCCAAGAGAGCATCAAAATACCCAGTGACAAACCTTCTCCCTCACATCTCTGAGCTTTCCAAGGTCTTCACTCTCCCCCGGCCTCCCTTACCTGTGTCTTGGTCACACAGCTGCTCACAGGCGTCGGTGGTCCTCTGTCCGCAGAGGTCTCTCACCCAGGGGGACGTGGCATTGATCTGATAGTACAGGGACAGCTTGGCTGGGTTAAGCCAGTCAGAGATGTCCAAGTAGCTCCCCTCGCTCACAACAAAGCTGCTGCCTGGGGGGAGTGGGAAAAAAGCGTGTTAGGTGAGTGTGGAAATCTAAAAGAAAAACCCCAAACGTGCATTCTGGCCCAACATCAGAGCACTGCACTCTTCAGGAGCTGCTGTGATGACAATATCTGCCAAATAATAATGAGTTCACTGACAGCTGGACCCAAAGAACTTCATTCGACCTTTCCTCTCCAGAGGAATGTGCTCCAGCAAATGGTCCTCCAGCTCCTCTGCCCAGACACTTCCCTGCCCTTACGCTACTGGGGTTCGATTCCCAGGTCTCTGCAGAAACGTGGACCAGTGTAATTTTTCTGATCTGTAATCAGAGCATCACTGCCCCAGCTCATGGAGGTGTTGTCCAGGAGGCACCTGGAGCTCAGGGCATGGATGGGCAGAGGCAGCAGAGGCTGTTCCCACTTCACCTCTTTAGATGAAGGTGAGTGAACTGGCCCAACACACAACTTCTTGTATGAGTTGTCTCATACCAGACACTCCTCCACCCTCTCCCTCCTCTGAGTTAGAAGTGAATTCCTGCCAAAAATATTTTCTTACAAAATCTTACGCTTCTTTATTTTGTGAAATGTATTTTTCCCCACTGGCATCTGGGAATATGCATCATCTAATTAGCCAAATAGATTTTCAGTTCAGCCCAATCATTTCCTTATCTAACATCTGAGGCCCAGCATCGCTTGGGGGATTTTGCAGGCACAGAGGTCCTCATTAACTCTGATCTTCAATTACATTGATTATAAGACTGCCTCCATAACAGTGCTGCACAGATCAGAGGGGAGCCAAAAACCTCTGCCATTAAGTGGTGTTTTGCAAAACTTACCAGGGTAAAAGCCTCAAAAAGAGGGGAGAGGAAACCTGCAAGGAGGAGTGGGCAAGGGGAACTGCCAGGTAGCCCAGGAACCCAGAGCCACCTTTAGACTAAGTCTGAGGACTTGCAACGTGGGCAAAATTTGCAACCACTGTCTGAAGACTGAAATCCTTCTCAGAGATTACCCAGGGATAGCAAGTCTGTAGATCCAGGGCCTATCATCAAGAAACTTTGAGGCCTATGACCCTTAGTAAAGGACTAGGACATCATTTTTTTAAGCACCAACTAATTAGATGAAAGCCAAGAGATTAAAAATGCAGGACAATAAACCTGCAGCAGCAGCCACCCCACATGAACCTGCTTGAATACAAACCCTGCATCTCCTTTTGAAGAGGATCCCTGATGCTTAGCAAGAAGGAGCCCTTCTCACCCTCATCCCGCGCCACATTATCCATGCAAAGGATAAAACAAGCAGAGCCTCAAGTCAAGCATCCCGGTGAGTGACCTCATTTTCAGGCATCCCAAGATCTCAGCACCATCCAAATCCAAGCCCTAATTTCCCATAAACACAAGTCTTTGACACACAGAGTGTTTATATACCATAAACATATTCACAGGCGCATCTCTACACTCAAAGCCAATGGAGGCTGCCAAGCTACTGACTGCTCAAGCAAATGAGAATTAGACATCAGGATCCAGCAGCTCTGGAGACACAGCAAGGCAGGAGCTGCCCCGCCAAGGCTGCAGGATACATCTCAATCAGACACGAGGCAGCAGTAAATCACTGGGTAAACCCCCCAGTGCCACTGGAAAGCAGAGAAACACTGAGCACAAAGAAGTTTCTTAGAGCCACGTGGTTTTATCTCTAATTATTCTTCTCAATGAATTTTTAAAGATAGCCTTACATACCAATAACAACAATTGCTGGTTTCTTTTACCAAACAGAAATGCATCGTGAACCCTTTGGGAGTGTTTACTATTTATGTGTAGGTGTCTCTGTAGTAACCTGTCAATTTTGTTTTCCTCCTGATTTCCACAGCTCCCTAATAAAGAGCAAGGCTTGGGAAGCACGTAAAGTTGTTTTGAGACTCAACTACAGACAACTCCCTCTGCACCCAAGGACTGAAGAGCGAAACCAGCAGCGCTCGATTAAATCCCTACTTAATGAACCCCACTTCTGGTTAAAATACAGCCTGGAAGTAACACAAGCAAACCTGACACAAACCACACGCATCATCAGTATTCAGAAAGATGAAGGTGGCTGGAGCTGGCAGAGCATCTTGGCCCAGGAGCTGCTGCACAGTGGGGAAGAGCCTGTGGTCAGGTGGGTGATGGAGGGGTGACCTCTGGAGCTCCCCAACATGGAATCATTTAGGTGGAAAAGACCTCTCAGATCATTAAATCCACAAGCTGTGCCCCCAGCACTGCCAAGGCAACCAGACGATGTCCCCAAGTGCCACATGCACACACCTTTTAAATCCCTCCAGGGATGGGGACTCCATCACTGCCCTGGGCAGCTGTGCCAGGGCTGGACAACGCTTTCTGTGAAGAAACCTTTCTTTACATCCAACCTAAACCTTCCCTGGTGGAACTCGAGGCCATTTCCTCCTCTCCAATTACTTGTTACTTGGGAGAAGAGGCCAAACCCCAGCCGGTTCCACCCTCCTGTCAGGGAGTTGTAGGGAGTGAGGCGGTTCCCTCTGAGCCTCCTTGTCTCCAGCTCCCTCAGCTGCTCCTCATCAGACTTGTGCTCCAGCTCCTTCCCCATCTCCAGGTATTTTGAAGATTAATTACTTATTTTGATTTTAGTAAGTCTGATTGAGAAATCATCCTCATTATCAGGTTTTTCAAGGGGTTTGTGTGTTTGTTTGTTTGTTTGTTTGAAAAGCACAAGTGAAAACATTCGAATCCAAAATTCCTGAATTCAGACTCAGTGTAAAATAGAGGTTTTTCTACCTCAGTCTGAAAAAAGCCCAAACCTGGGGAAATTAAAGGTTTTAGTTTCCTTCCTTCTTCTTTTCTTCCTTCATCCCTCCCTTCCTTCCTTCTTTCTTTCCTTCCCTTTCTTTTCCTCCCTTTCCTTCCTCCCTTGCTCAGAGGAGGGAGGCGACAACTTCCAGCAAGGAAACTTCTCCCATTTCTGAAGCTGAGTGTGTGGCAAGATTTTGAGAGATGTTCACAGACACCCTCATCACCTTCGCTCCCACTGAAAACACAAACAAACAAACACCCCAATCTTGATCCCTTTATAGCTTGCCTGGGAAATAAACAGGAAAAGGCATTCTACAAATATTTTGAAAGCTAAAATTCTGATGATTTCAAAGCCTTTTCACAAAATTTTTCTCTTCACTTTCAAAGAATCCACATGTAGAAAACAGTTTTCATCGTGTACATATCAAAACGACGTTGAAAAGCTCAGAAAGGGCAGGTTGAGAAACAAATCCTCTTAGAAACTACTGAGAACAAACATTTTCTAAGCAAGAACTTTTTCAAACACCTTCAGCTTACCAGGAACAACAGCTGGGTTTGTTTTCCCCAACGTGCAGTCTCTGGATGGAGGGAAGGGGAGTGATGGGGGACTTGAGGGAGGTGGAACCCCCTACAAGGCACCCTCCTAAAACCTTCCTCGAGGACCTCAGACCCTACTAAATCACCCCCACGCCCAGTTTGAAGCACACCTTCACCAGCTGCCTGCAGTCCCCAGAGCAGGTCCCAGCACAGACACTCTGAAGGCACCTGGAGGGACTGTCCACCCTGCTGTCCTCCACTGCCAACCTCCCAGGTGTCCTCCCAGACAAATTTTGAGCTTCCCACTCAAAGGTTTGCTGAAATTCCCCTTGAATGGAGCCATTTAGGTCTCAGGGTAAAGCAACCATCAACCAAACAAGAGAATACAGCAACAAACCAACAACTCTCCACCCAGCACCACCTCCTAGGAACTCCGTAGCAGGACATGTCCCTCAAATGCTGCTGGCTTTATGAGCCAGCCAATGCCATGGAAAAGCGTGGAGAACATGAGGACACAGCTACAACCCCCTCCCAGCTCCACAAGGTCCAGCAGCCCCTCAGGGGATTGATTTGTTTGGGTTTCTCTGTGCGTGTGTTTTCCACTCCCCCCGTTCCTTCCTCAACACTGATCAAAGCCGGATGAGTTAAGGCAGCATCAGAAGTTCATGTCTCTCATCCTGGGGTCTCCTTCAAAGTTCAGTGGAATTGCTTAAGCCCTGACAAAAGAGGCTTGAAGTTTTGACATTTCAAAAATCATTTTCAAGAACACAACAGGATAAAACAGCTCAGAAGAGATATCTAACAAGGGAAAAGAACAAAGCACCCAAAAGGCAGCCAAAAGGGTTTGGCTTTTCCTTTCTCTTTCTTTTCAAGGGAAAAGATCAAAACATAATTTTTTTTGAAGAACATCTATTTCTTCCTCCCTCTGCTTTTTTTGTCATCTTTGGTCCATTCACTGTTTCTTGGCCAACAAAACTCTTTTTCATCCAAAATTAGTATTTTGTGTTGGGAAGCAATGGGAGGCCATACTACAGGTTGCTATTAATGTATCCAGCCCTGTACTATCACACAGTTCTAATCCTGTTACAGATATTTTTTATAAACACTAGAGGAAAGATGATCCCTCTTGCTTCATTCTCTAGGTACAAAGAATAACCCTATTTGATTTCTTTAGAGACCCTTCTTCTCCCCTTGTTAAACTTGAAAGAACATTGCCCAAAGAGACAACTCCTCCCCTATCAGCTCTTCCCCTTGATCAGCTCTCCCTCTCCTGCCCTGGTCCCAGGGCATGAAAACTTCTGCTTCTTAAATTTCTTTTAGAAGAAATTTAGAAGAACCAGACACACTTTGGATGCCCAGGATACACGTGTACTGACCTAAGCAAGCAAATGGGGCTTGGGGCAGGACTGCACCCACGGACTAACACAGTGCTCGGCTTTACCATCCCTCTCCTGTGCTCAGCACAAACCCAGGTGATTTAGGAATAATTTAAATAGTTTTAAGTCAAACTCTAAGTTCTATAGTCTAGTTTGAATCCAGGGATAGCATCACACCAGGTTAAAATCTAAGCCAACCCTCTTTTTTTTTTTCTTTTTTTTCTTTTTTTTTTTTCCCAATTACTTCTCTCTTCGAACAAGGTGAAATGCTTAAACAGAAAGTTATGATAGGGAGATCTGAAAACAGCACAAGCCTATAGATATATCTTTCATTCAGTCCTTCCTCAGCTGAAGCACACACGGTTTACATCTCACTGGGCTTGACTCCAGGGTGTATTTTCAGCACATGAACTGCACCCAAGGGCTCTCACATTCCCAGCCCAACAATGATCAAACCTGCAGACCCCCATCCCCTCGAAACACCGCCAACCCTGCCAGAGCTTTTCCACCCGGGCAAAGCAGAAGTCAATTAGTGATACAAGTCTGTGCGTAATTACAGCTCAGACTGGAACCATCTCTCCTGTGGGAGGAGCAGGGTTACAATCTAAGTGTTAAATTGCACTTTCTTGATCGTTCTGACAGACTCTTTCTTTGAGTTTTCTTGTCAGTCAGTCTTGATTTCTCCAGGGCGGAGCTTCTGACAAACACCACACATATTTAACTTTACAAGGCAGGTGATGGCTCAGCCAACTTTTCCTGAACTTAAGCAAGGAGGAATCTGCCCACCCTGCCTTGTGGTCAAGCTCATGCTGCAACGAGATCTCCCATGGCAGCATTAGACAACGTAATTGTGGAGCTGTTGGTGAGAGCACATCTCTGTCCTCAGAAGGCATCAGGGCCAGCAGTGGCTGACACAGAAATGACACTCCTGAAAGAAAAAAGCTTCTCCTTAATGCTCTGTTATCTCCCGACTCCCACGCTTCAGCCTGGGGGTCTTTAGCAGTGATGCTCTCCAGATATCAGAAAAGGGTTCAGGGAAATCCAGCCTTAATCTAATCACATCACAAAGCACAGAGCAACTGTGATAAGCTTGTTGTATGAATGCAGAAGTCAATGTTTGCATCTCTCAATCCATGGGAGGGAGAGCAGGTTAGCTGGTCAAAGACCATCCCACGCCAATCAGAGGGTCAGTGGTGCTGGCAAAGCTCAGCAGGTGCCAGGAGATGCCCCCTCCACACAGGGGTGGGCACCTCCTGCCTCTCTCAGGAGCAACAGCTCCCGGCTCTGAGGCAGCTACTGCTGACACCATCCCAGCGCCAACACCAATCCCGCTGGCTTCGCTCCAGTGAATGCTGCAGAGGAGAAGGAAGAAGCATTTGGCTTCCTGTGCAAATGGAGCTGCCCCAGGAGCTGGGAATGCCTCTGGCAGGCACGGGGCTGGGGAGCTGGGCAGACGCTGCGCAGGTTCACAAGCCTGTCAAAGCCACGATAAAAACATGATGTACTTCAGCCTCCAGAATTCTATTAGTTCTTCATGCAAAGAGCGTTCACGCCGTAAAACCGTCTTGGAATCCCTTTGATCCACGCTGATACAGTTCATAAATTGATGTTAATATTTAGAGTTCATGTCTGGTTACACTGCAGCCATTTGCTCACATTTTCTTGCCAGGCAGGCAGACATGGGAGCGGGAGTGAGCTCTGACACAGGCACGGAGGTGACCCTGGTGATTACGAGCTGGTGAAATAAAATTTGTAAAGCTGCCCCCAAACACGGCCACCTTACATGGAACACATGGGGTCCGGGGCAGCCAGGTGTGACACCGGTCTGCAACAGGAAAGTGTTGCTTCTGTCAAAGCCCTGACCCAGGTCTCCATACAGCAAAAACCCGGGAAGGAGAAAACAGCACAAGAAAAAACTTATTTAAAACCAATTCCTTCTGCTGATTTCAGAGCGGACTTGTGGATCTGGGAACACCTGGACCACATGGGAGACCCCAAAGGCAGAATCTTTCTGAAAGCCTGAAAAGATCACAGAATGCTTTGGGTTGGAAGGGACCTTAAAGATCATCTTGTTCCACCCCTCTCCCGTGGGCAGGGACACCCTCCACTAGACCAGACTGCTCAGAGCTCCACCCAGTCTGACCTGAGATAGCTTTGAGATCAGATCTCTTTCTCCATCCTTCTGGTACAAAGCTGGGGAGTTTCACGTGTAAATCAGAGAGTGTCTCCAGGTTCTCCTTGCTGCCAAACGGGATGGGGACATAGCCAGTGCCCCACCTCCTGTGGCTCATCTCTGTGTGGCCACATGTGCAGCACATCCTGAGTGCCCTGAGGGCACGAGGTAATGCCTGGTCACCTCCTAGAGCTGCAGAAGATTGAGCAGGAAATGTCAAAAACAAACAATTTAAAGCAACACATTTAATTAAAACCAAAATGAGAAGTTGTTGTGAGTCCCAACAATTGCAGTCTGCAGAGCAATCTTCAGGGAAAATTAACGCAGGCTGCTAATAGCAGCATCCAATTCACCAGCGTCTTGGAGGAAACAGGGGTGGGGGAAGGTAGGAAATAATCTGCAGATGAAACAATTACTGATCAGCTGCATGGCAAGGCACGGCATCGTTCAGGCAGGCAGGCACAGATGCACGGAGATTAAAAGAATAAACAAAAAAGAAGCTCCCTCCACCTCTGCTGTCTTGTCAGATGCTCCAACCCGAAACACAGTCTCGAGTGGAAATTCCACTTCTGCTGGTCTCTTGGCTTTGAAAGGCGGAACCTGGGTTTGCTCTCAGGGCAGTGTTCATCCTGCGAGAGTTCATCCACACTTGCAGCAGGGACAGAGACAACACACAGGCAGCTCATCAGGGTGGGGACACTGTCCACGCCAAGCTCTGATCCCACAGCAGGAACCCTGCCTGCCCGCACCGAGCTCTGATCCCACAGTGAGAACCCTGCCTGCCCACACTGAGCCCCAACCCCACAGTGAGGACCCTGCCTGCCCATACTGAGCTCTGATCCCACAGTGAGAACCCTGCCTGCCCACACTGAGCTCTGATCCCACAGTGAGAACCCTGCCTGCCCACACTGAGCTCCAACCCCACGGTGAGACCCTGCCTGCCCACACCAAGTTCTGTGCACCACTCTGCAGGCCCAGCCCACAGCCCAGCAAGGTGCAGAGGGATCACCACATCTCCCCTGGCGCACAGCTCGGAAGAGGAGGGAAGAAGGCTGTAAATGCCCAGAGATGTCTTTGACAGAAACCTGCTTTATGCCCTTTGCTTTATTTCCACTTATAAAACAAAGCCCTACAAGCCCCTCGCTGAACGCAGCTCTTGCTTCCCTCTGCACCGCTGGAGGATCTCACCCACCTCTCCCACTAAAGTACAAACATCCACCCACACCGTATATAACCTCTCACAGGCTGTAAAAATGGGAAGCTTTAATTGATACTATATTTCATACTGTTGTGCAGCAAGGACGTACTCCAGGCTGAGCCCTCCGGAGTATCTTTCTCCACCCTGCCTTCCCTGCAAGCCATTCCCATTGCTCCAGCTCTACTTTTCGAATTATTACTTACAGGAAAAAAACAAAACCAAAAGACAACTATTGAATGTAGAGCTGAGTGGCTCACATATTCATAAGAGGTTTTATTACTCAGATGGAGGGGCTCTCTTTCCTTCCTTCCCTCCTTTGACACAGCTAAAGGGTCCTCTAAATAATGCCTTGCATTTCCATATCCTCATAAAAGCCACAATGGTTCTTTCCATAAATCTGAGCCACCTCTGAAATCAGAACAGTTCCTTCTGCTCAGCACGGGCAGGGGCTGCCTCGAAACACAAAGCCCTGGAGCAGCAGAAGGGAGGAGAGGATGCTCCAACCACCACATTCGAAGAAAGGATTTAGAGGCACCAACTCATTTCTGGGAAGAAGGAGGTCCCAGCCCTCCCTGCCAACCACGGCAGCTCCTGCCAGGCTCTCCTTGATCCAGCTGCTCCATGAAGTGAAGGCACAGCAGCTGTACAAACCAGGCAATAACTGCTCAGCGGGGAGCGAGGCAGGGGGACCCCATCAAATGAACAAAAGGAAGAAAACAAACCGAAGGAGAAATAAGGGCAATAGAGACAGGCTGGTTATTACAGAACTGCTGCCTGGAATATATCCTCCCAGCCTGGCTGCCAGTTGGCTTCTGGTCCCAGTCCTTCCCCTCCCCTTTCCCACCCTGCCACTCCAGCAGGCTCTGGATCTGCTTTCTCTAACGCCATTCTTGCTGCAGCAGGGAAAGCTGCTCTTCTCCAAGGCTGGAGACACTTGGGGAAGCTTCCCCCCCTCTTTCCTTTCTTGGCTCTGGCTGCTGGCACGCCAGAACTGGCTGGCATCTATTTAAAGTTTCCTTCAAAGCCGAGTTCTCATCGTCTAGGAGAGGGATTTCTTTCAGCCTCTGCCTTTGTTTGGCTTCTCCTGCAGAGGTGCCGGTAGCAGCTCCGCTTTCAGATTCTCCTTGGCTCCTGGCGCCTATTGAAATCCCACATTTCAAAAGGCAATGAGAGGGCACCGCTCCCTCGCAGGGGAACATCTCCCGTGAATGCACCATCCCTGCCTTCTCACAGAGCCTGCCTTATCATCCTGCACAGCACCAAAGGGAACAGCACCAGGAACCAGACGATTTCTGCACACGGCGACACTTGCGAGACACGGTGCCACCGTCAGGTGCCACACCAGAAGCTGCTTCAAGACTGATCAAAGCTCCCAGACTCTGCCAGGCCAAACACGTCAGCTCTGTTGTCACCTTGATGCCACAGGGATGCTCGTGCCAACCCCCTTCAGCACCCTGTAGAAAGCAGATTTAATCCCCCATGGGAGATCTCCGGGGAGGAGCATGTCCTCTCTTCTCCATCAGCATCAAACTCCAGGTGCTGAGCCTTGGCGAACACATCCAGCCACATTTTTCCTGGGTATCATTGAGATTTCCCAACCCAGCTCAGTTCTGCGATGTCTTTAAATGCTTTGTAATATTTTGCTGCCTGTTGGGTGGTGCCTTGGGATTTGTTGTTATTCAGAAAGAAGGGACAACTTTAAGAGCTTTTTCTTTTCCCAGGCAAGGGACTGTCATCACACAAAATGATGAGATTTCAGGGAAAGTGATAGCCACCGCAAAATGTCTTGGCTGCTTCTATGGGAAGAATTTGACTGTTTCTCATAAAAAATATTTTAAAAGTTTTTGCAGTTTGTAATTATATTTTACAGTTTCATTACAAAGCTCATTTTAATTCTTCTCCAAACCGTTGTTACCAGTCCTCTTGCCACTTTCTCTTCAGAAAAGTCATTAAGTCGGGACTGGAGATCATCCCATTTCCCCCAGTTTCAAGGATATTAATCTGTTTTATTGGCATTTCATTGTCATTTTCATTCGAGTGTTCCCTGCATTTGCATAATTTGCATTGCCACCCCTTTCCTGGTGGCAAGCACAGGCTCAGCTTTTCACTTTCATTCTATGGAGTCTCACTGCATTTTGTTTATTTTCTTTTTCAGGGCACACTGTCTTCCCTGGGCCAGAACCACAAGCTGGGAGCAGAATGCCGAGGTCCTGTCTCCATCACTGCCTTCCTGGATGACCTTCAGCAAGTACCAGAACCAGCGTGAACTCCCAGTCCAAGTGCTGAACTGGCCAGTGCCCATCCCAAGGGGACACAAGTTAGCACCGGAGCAACCTCATGCCCCAAACGCAAGAGTTTCTGTTCTCCAGCTACTTGGAATGATCTGTGAAGATTTCAAATACTCGTGTGTGGCTTGGACGATCATTAAAGCCTTTTAGAAATAGGCCAAGATGTAGACAAGCCCCTTGTTTCAAATCCTTAAATCACAGAATGGTTTGGCTTGGAAGGAACCTTAAACATCCTCTTAAACATCCCCTGCCATGGGCAGGGGCACGTTCCACCAGACCAGGATGCTCAGAGCTCCATTCAAACTGGCCTTGAACACGTCCAGGGATGTGGCATCCACACCTTGGTGTTATCTTCATGTCTCCACTCCACCGATGTTCAGTTCCTCCAGTGTGTGAACACTAAGTAGATGTTCTCCTCCTCTTTCCTACAAGGGCCAAGCTGTGACCACTGGGATACCCCAGCAGCCCAGAGATCACTCTTAGCAGGGCTAATCCCACTTCAAGCACACTGGTGACTCCCATTCTGACGTGAGGTGATGATTTCAGCCCCTCTCCACCACCCCCTGCAGCTCTCATCCCGCTGTGTCTCTTTAACCATCTCCCCCTCCCCAAAATATTAACCCCCCAAGAGCTGCCCTCCACTCCACAGCTCCCAAAGCACAGGGCTGTCCCAGAGCTGGCTGCACCAGGACACCCCAGCAGCTGGTGATGCACCGGCTGCCTGCAGCACGTTTCTGGCAGAGAGGAAGCGCCCCTCTGCATGCCCCAAGCAGTGAGACGAGTGCAGGAGCTGAGGAATTGGAACCGACTGAATAATGGGTCCTGTCTGCTGGAAGAAAATGAAATTTGCCCTCATGTTACTGAAAACTTGCACTCGATGCTCACTGCACATTATAAAGAAAAGGTCAGTGAAACACAACAAATGCAAGGAGCCCAGCTGGAGAAAGCAATAAATAGTGACAGCAGCACTCGTCTAATTCTTCAAAGCATCTCTGCCTTTGCTCAAACCCCAGCAATTTCCCTTCGTGCTGCTGCAAGGGCTGAGATGAGCAGCTCTGCTGCTGCAGGACAGCAGGAGGCCTGTCTGTGCAGCTCCCGGGGCTCCTCAACGAGTTTGGAGGAGAACAGAAATATCCATCAGATACAATTAGCACCAATGACAACAACGATAATATTAATTGACGTGATTGAGATTTTGGCCTCAGGCTCGCAGATGTACTTCTGGAAAGGGAGATCCCTGCAGTCAAACACAGCTGGGGCATTCCCAAAGAGAGGGATGTCCCAAACACACCCAGAGGGGCAGCAGGAGGCTCTTACCATCAGCGATGAAGTGCTCGGGGACGTGGAGCGTCACCTTGACGGTCAGCGGGCAGGACAGCTGGGAGCCGCAGACCACGGCCAGGACGCAGGAGCTGACCGCGATCAGGGTCAGCGCTGTCTTGTTCACAGGGCTCTTCATGGAACCTGCAAGGCACACAGAGGGGTGGTGGGTGGCCAAAAGGTAAAGCTGTACCCAGGGCTTTCTCAGCAGAGGCAGGAGAGCCCCAGCACGGGGAAGGCAGGCATTGAAAACAAGGATGGCAGCTCAGCAGGAGTCTGCACACCCCATGACTCCCATCACACCTTCCTTGGCATGGGGCTTCATTTTGCTAGAGGAGGGAGAAAACCTGCTCAAAGCCCTGTACAGACCCTCTCCCTGGAAACTTCTCCTCCCTGGAATCACTCATCCCAACTGCCGTGCTCCCCTGCTGAAACCACCATCACTTCTTGTCAACATTAGTTGGCTTGGCAACCCACTGTGAAACCCTCGTGGAGCAGGACAGCGCCCTGAACCATCATCAACTGCAGCTGGGTGGGACAGAATCCCCAAGTTTCATAGGGAATGGGGTGAAGCTGTGCAACTGAGTCATCCAGAGAGACCTGGCTGCCCCAGGAGATTCAGCTGCTCTTGTTGGATGCAGACTGGGAATGTCAGGTGTACAAAATGAGACCCCTTCTACTGATGGAGATGACCAAGAACTGTCCCAGGCCACCACAACCCCATCAACAGGTCTCCACCACCCAAGCAAGGAGCAGGCCTGGAGCCTGCATGCTTGAGGCAGCGCTGATCCCGCTGGACCCAGGGGCTGCCCCGCTGCTGCCCTGACTGCACTGCATCCCCCACGGCCCCCTCACCCAGCACCTGGTGCCAGCACCCCGCTTTGCTCCGAGATAACGACAGACACCTCGCAAGGCAGCGGGTTCCTTCTCCAGGGCTTGGGATGCACCACTCGGAGAGTGTGTCCACGGCAAGGAGAGGGCACAGTCCAGCAATGAACCCAGAGGCTGCACAGCCCGTTCTGGTGCAAGCTGAGATGACCCAGCTGCTGGCAGAGCTGACCACAGCCCTGTTTAGGATTCAGATGAGGACATCTCTTGATTTTTGGAAGCCAATGCAGCCTCTCCCCGCTTGCCCCCCAGATCTCATCAGCAAAGCAAGATTTAAGAAGCATCAGTTTGCAAACTGGATGGGAAATGGATCCAAGTTAGCACTTGCACACCCTGCAATTTGCCTAAAGCTGCTGCTGGAGGTGCTGGTGCCGGGGCAGGGATGATGTGCCTCATGCTCAACACAACCTGTGCTTTCCAGGCAGGGCACTAAGCCCCACCAAAGCATCCCCAGCTTGGGGCCTGCACAGGGGGTGCTCCAGCCAGGATCCAAAGTGGCTGATCTGCTGGAAAATACACACAGGAGCAAGTAAATTGATTATTTATGAAGCATCTTCTCCTTTCCTTATGCATGGATCATCTAAACAGCCTTCCCACTCCTATTTCACAGCTTTTTCGCCAATCCCCTGTGCCCCTCACCTTGCAATCCTCTTTTTTCCTTTCCAATCTTTATTCATATCATCAGCATAAGTTAGCACCTCCATGGGAGGCAAAATCCTCCTCTTGCTGGGCATACTGTGCCTGCCACAGCCCCTGCTTGGCTTGAAGTTATGACACGAATGCAAAAAGAGAAAAGAGGGGAAAAAAAAGAAAAAAAAGGCAAGGAAAAAACCCCCATCAGGATAAGTGGACGAAATCAAATATACAATGGACCAGACAACGCTGGATTTCACCATTATAAATCACCTTTCAATCCAGGGTCTTAAAGTGCTTTGCAAACATTAAATCATAAATCCCTTATGAGTGAGACAAGTATTATCCCCTTTTCACAAAGAGCCTGAATCCCAGGTATGATGGCAGCTTTCAGCAAACTGCAGCCAGAGTGGAGCTGGAGGAGTTAGGATTTCACATCCCCATCGATCCATGTGGCTTCTTCTCTCCCCGTGACTCAGAGGAGAGCAGCACAGGGGCTTGAAACAGCAAAAAGCCTTTTACAGTTCCACGAGTTTGAGCTTGGCTGCTCAAGGGAAGGGACAATTGCTTCAAGTCTCCTGTAACTCCCTTCCCTCCTGCACTCATTTCCATCACTTCTAATCACTGACCTCTAGAAGTGCCTGACGTTTGGTTTTGACCAACTGAACCAAAACAAGGGGGCTTCTGCTTGAGCAGAAATTGCATTTCCAGCTCAGCTCTTTATTGCTCACGACCAGTTTGCTGCAAGGTTTGAAGGGAGACTGCTGGAAAAGCATTTAAAGAGAGGGACAGGGCTTTTGTTTTCCATCTCTTTCCTTGCTCTTCAGACCACTGATGCTCCAGCACTGCTGTGCTGCATTTAAACACCTGTCTGGAGATAATCAGCTTCTCTCCAAGCCTTTAAAACCACACGCAAATGTATTTTCAGCAAGGCCCTGCTAACAAAACCCACCTCAGCAGGGTCACCAGGGTTTCACCCCGGTCCAGAGGTGAGAGAAACTGATCCCTTCCTTCTTCAGCCCAGGGAGGGGATCCAAACCCAGCTCGGTAGCTCAGGCAGCCCCAGTTAAACCCAATGCCACAAAGGAGAGCTTGACCTGGCTAAGCCTGTGCTTTTCCTCCTCTCTTTGTCATCTCCAGGCTTTCAGGGAAGTGTTCGAAGAGCAGATATGAAAGTCCAGGTGCACCAAACAAGCTGGTATCAACATCCTTTACCAAGAGGAGGAAGCTGGGTGGGGAATACAAGACCTTAATGGATGGCTGAGAGCCCCAGCACCCAACAGAAGTCCTGCTTTTGGTCTTGTGGGGTCCAAAAAGTCCAGGAGGAAGATGGTGATGAAGCATGGCTGGGACCAAACTCACTCCCCAGATCTCTCTCCCCTAGTAAATGCTTCATACATTAAGATGACCGCTCTGTATTTTTAATCAAAGAAGTTTCTGTAGTGTTTTGAGTGGTTACAACAAAGTGAGTGGACGCCCAAGTGCTCACCCAGGCAGTTTTGGAGGGAAAAACACAGACCATGGGGATTCCCAGGGAGTCTGCACCCAAGGAGTGGGCAGGGCACACCACCAGGATGAAAAACGAAAATAAATTGCGTCTATCCAAACAGAGAGAAGCAACCTCTCCCCACAGCCCACAAAATCCCAGGAGAGAGAAGCAGAAAGGAAAGGCAAACTGCTCCATTTCAGGGCAGAATCATACCTGAGGTGCTCCCTGCTAGTGATCCAAGGGTGGCTTAATTAGACTGGAAAACAAGAGGAGTGTCCAGCACTGTGGTCAGAAGGACTCTGGCCACCACCACCTTCCCCACCCAGGATTTTTTTGTCTCCCCTCAAACCCCAGTGCAAATTATCCTGGTGAGGATGTGGGTCCTTGTGCGGACAGCTCAGAAACCACTTGCAAAGCACCACATTCTCCTGAAGATTGTACACCTGCTGCAAGATGAAGATAAATTCAAAGCCACTGGTGTAAACACTCAGCAAACAGCCCCTCCAAACGCACCGTGTCTCCTTTGAAATATCATTTCCTTGTGCATTTAATTACTCACTGCTTTGTACACTTTCCTTTGCCCGCCCAAAAGACAAGGAGGGGGGAAAAAGCCCAACAAAACTCTGGGCTCAATTCTTTTTAATATTGGCAATGCAGCCTAAATTTAGGGGGGGAGAAGAAAAAAAAAAGGTGTGTTCAGAACACGTATGGATTTATGAGCAACACAAATATCCTGTGTTCTCGGTAATATGCTGTTTCTAAATCAGGCTCATAAATACATGCTTAGGAGATTAGTCTATAAAAAAAAATAAACTTTAATTACCCCCTCTTTATCAGCACACAGCCCGTGGTGTTAACCATATGTGGGTGTTAAACGCCAAGTGCTTTGCAATCTTCCCCGCCCCCCGGGAGATAATAGCATCACACGGAACGTTCCGCGGCCACTCGGATATGGAAATGTATTCCCAGCACTCGAGGAAGACGGGGCTGGGGAAGGCGAGCGGGAGAACAGCGAGCGCTAGAAGCGCTTAGCAACCCCCGCCGTGCTGAGCCGCACGCGGAGCGCCCAGCACGGGGACAGCAGCACCCGGGCACAGCCAGCCCACCCTGGGGACAGCAGCACCCGGGCACAGCAGCACCCGGGGCAGCCAGGCCACCCTGGGGACAGCCAGCCCACCCTGGGAACAGCAGCACCGCGGGCACAGCCAGCCCACCCCGGGGACAGCAGCACCCCGGGCACAGCCAGCCCACCCTGGGGACAGCAGCACCCGGGCACAGCAGCACCCGAGGCAGCCAGGCCACCCCGGGGACAGCAGCACCCTGGGAACAGCAGCACCCGGGGCAGCCAGCCCAGCCCCGGGCACAGCAGCACCCGGGCACAGCCAGCCCACCCTGGGGACAGCAGCACCCGGGGAACAGCAGCACCCGGGGCAGCCAGCCCACCCCCGGGGACACCAGCACCCGGGGACAGCCCACCCCCGGTGACAGCAGCACCTCCAGGACACCAACAGCCCGGGCACAGCAGCACCCCGGGCACAGCAGCGCCCCGGGCACAGCCAGCCCATCCCAGCCCAGCTCACACCCCCGGGATGCTCCCGGAGCACGCCGGTGTTGCTGCCGTGCCAGAGGAATCGGGCTCCTAATGATCCGACGTCATGTTCCAGCAGAGGCTCATTAATAGGATAGAGCAGCGTTTCCAGGACAGCCTCACACACAGACACATCTCGAGGTGTTTTACGAGGCGCAGATCATGTCCAATCAAATCAAACGCCAATTAAGATGAGCAGCGGTGCTGGCAGGCGGCTCTGGACGTGGAGCACCCCTGCACGAGGAGCAGCACTGCCCGTGTCCCCTCTGCCCTGCAGCCTCCCCTTCCTCAGCAGGATGGGGATGGGGATGGGGATGGGGATGGGGATGGGATGGGATGGGATGGCAGATCCTCCTTCCAGCCAGGCACCGCTCTCCCACACCACGACCCCACCAAGCCTTCACGGCCTACCCAGCCCCAGACCCCCCTCCTCCTAAAGGGGATGGATGTAGCATCCCAGCAGGGGGTGAGAGCACAGGCAGGTGCTTCATCACACACCCTCTACACCACACCTGGTCCCCACCTCTTCTTGAGGCATCTTCTCCATTGCAGTCCTGGTCAAATCCCAAATGAAGGTGCCCACAGCTACAGCCCAGACCTGGGTCAGGGCTTGGGCACTAGGCACTCTCCAGCCTCATCCCAGAGTCAGCAGGGTGTGGATCAGCCCTGAAGTGGCAGCTCTGCTTCCCCTGTGTTGGGGGAGACCCCCGAGGAGACCCTCCAAGGAGGCAGAGAGTGCACAGAGGAAGGGATGGGGGGAAAGGAGGAGGAAAGGCAGCCACGCTGTGCAGCAGAAGGGTGCGATCAGTCGCTTCTGGATTTATAGAGGATTAGATCTTGCTAAGCACATGCTGAATCAGATTAATACTATTAACATTTATGAATTATCCTCTAGCAATTAGCTGAGATGTCCTCCAGCACAGCACAGGGAGCTGCAGAAAAGGCAGGCCTGGGGAGGAGGATGCCAAGGAGTGGCATGGGAACTGTGGGGAAGTTGGGGTTGGGCTGCTGGACCCCACAGCAAGGTCAAAGGCTCTTTGACTGAGCTCCTGTGTGTCCCAGTGAGTTCTTGTGCTCCTCCAGCAGCCTGAGCCTCGGCTCTTAAGGTGCTCCTGGAGTTATAAAGCCTTACGTACTGAATAAATGTATTTGCTGCCTAATTATACAGCTGTTGGTGGTGCTCCCCCTTCGCTCTGAGGCATTGTACCTGCAGCTGGCAGGGAGACGCTGCCAGCAAATTCCAACCAAGAGGAGGAAGGGTGGAAAGGTAAAGCCTTGAAGGCTGGGCAAGGAATGAGCAGTTGAGGAGGGGGGGAAATAGACACGACCAAAGTGGCACAGGCTGAGATGCCGATCCACCAGCCCCATCACCACCAGGCAGATTCTCCTGCCCACATATCTTAGACCTCCTCTGGCACAGCAAAGGGGGGAAGAATTTGTGCAAACCCAATCTGCCTTCCTGGCACTGTTATATTTTTTTGCATTTCTCTGGGCAGGGACAATTAAAATCAATGAAGTCAGTTTTGCTTTCATGTTCTCTGTGCTGAATTGGTTGAGATAAAATCACATTAAAGAAACGGCTACATATTTAAAGGTAGATATTGCCTGCACTGGAATTTTCTTTCATGAAAATCAATGAAAGCACTTCTCCTGGAATTAAGGCCTGATCTTTTTTTGTTTTACACTCCAAATGAGTCCCAATTTTACAATATACAAGCACAAACGCAAATCTGAGTGGAAGGCTTCCTTTCAGGGAGAAGAGAAAGCAATTTTCAATACAGTGTAGCAAAAACATTATTCCTACAGGAAAAAGGAAAAAAAAGTAATCATTATCTATGAAATAGTTTGTGTTGAGTCACAGCCCAGGGAGGATTGTGCTCAGCGAGTGAAGGGCTGGTCAGACAGATGAATTGATTTTAGAAACCACAAGAGAGCAGTGACGGAGGCCAGGCTGCCGGGGAGGGCTCAGGACCCGGCAGGAGATGTTCCAGGGGCTGGTGGCAAGAGATGCCCAAGGACCCAAACTGCTCATCATGGATGGACCTCCACCACACTGCCCATTGTCCCACTGTCACCCTGCAGGCAGAGCTGGGATCGAGGAATTGGGCTGGTGTCTCAAAAAAAAAAAAGTCCCAAATCATCTTTTCCCTCCATCCATTATTTTTGGAACAGATGCAAACTGGCAGAACAGGATGAGAATACAAATCTCTGCTCTGCAACAGCTCCCCAGGGTTGGGGCACATCCCTCCGTGCCTCAGTTTCCCCCACAGCCAAGCATCACACAGGAACAAATGTGACATCCACCACCCTCTGCTTCCTTTCCTGCTCCAGCCAGGAGACAAATCCACTGTGCCCAGGGATCCACAACGAAACGCATCTTCATTTTCCATCCGGCAGCAACCCTCGCCCTCCTCCCGCCTGCATCCAGCTCCGTGTTTATGTTCTGCTTCCTGGGAAACAAGAGGCTCGTTACCATGCGGAGGGCGACAGCAGAGCGATTAGTGAAATTTGTTACCCACATGCTCTGAACAAAATTAAATTAAAAGTGCTGCTTTGCTGTCAAGATAAGGGCCAAGCCGGAGAGATAATTTTTCACTCTCAAACACTCAATTACTTGCTGAGGCTGTATCAGATACAATCGGAAAATAAATAAATAAATAGGAAGTCCCGCACTGCCTCCAGGAACAGATGTAAAAGCCTTTATCTCCAGCGCAGTCCGGGGAAGTTAAAGAGCCTGCGGCCACCGCAGCTCCACCACCACCTTCCCTGCAGACCCTTGTGCTGCCTAGCTCCAGCTTCCAGCAGCAGCCCTCTCCCAGCAGCCCAGTACCCCTGGCATGGGCAGCAGCACGAGTGCACCCCCATACCTACAGCCACCAGCGATTTAGGGAGCAAAGAGGCAGCTGGAGCAACCCCAGCCCAGCTTCCCTGCACAGCCAGAGTCCAGCAGGGATGGAGAGGGACTCAGAGTGGGTTTTATGTGCTGTTGCAGTGCCTCATTGCTCTGCAGGCAAAATAAGCCGTCATGCAAAAGCACCACGTTTGTTTGCTCGCTGGAAAAGCAGCATCCACGGCAGAGAGCAGGGAACGGTTGGGAATTAGCAGCATCCCCCACTGTCACACTGCCCCATCACAGTGTGAGCATGGCTGTGCTGCCGGGGTGCAGCCTGGAGGCAGGGGCCTTGGTGCTCTGGGGCATAAAGACAAGATTTGTATCATGAAGGCACCTCATCCCTGAGATCTCGGGATCTTCAGGCTGTATGGGAGCCGGGGTGTCCCCTCTGGGGTGCTCTTTCCTGGCCTCACAAAGAGCAGCACAGCTCCACGTGCCATGAACCAGCTGCATGTGCACCACCCAGACTGACCTGTCCCTCTGTCCCTGCAGAGAGCAGCTCTGTCTCCCATCCTGAGGAATCCTAACAGCTCTGTGTCCCGTCCTGAGGAATCCTAACAGCTCTGTGTCCCATCCTGAGGAATCCTAACCTGTCCGTGCCATGGGCTGACCACATGAGGAGGGGGTGGACACGGGGCTGCCAGGAAGGGAGAAGCACCCCAAGTACAGACAGACAGCACCAGACACAGACAGATCCATTCTTCCTTCATGCCACTGGAAGCAGCCCAAATCGACGTTTGCTCTATCACCTTTTGTCTCCCACTTGATTCCCAACAGCATCTCCCCCCGTTTGAAGACGAGTCAAGCCTAAGGCAGAGCAGGGGGGCAATTCCCTGAGGAGTATGGAAGAGTTGGGGTGATGTCCTGCCTGCAGCATTCACTCAGCTCCAGTGAGGCTGGAGGCACCAGCAAAGAGAGCAGTACCCAAATTTCATTCTGCACTTCGTTTAGTTCCCCATGAAATAATAAGTGCCGGCTGCCTCTGGAGACGGGAGAGGATCAAAGCGAAGCTTCCTCATATGTAGCAGACTCCGAATACCTAATATTCCCTTATAAAAGGCCTTGTTTTAAACACCAAATACAGAGGCAGATCAAAGCTCAGCTTCTCATTTCTCTAACAGCCCTCAGAAGGCTCCGCCAGCCAGCCCGGCACACACACACACGGGGCTGACACCAATCCAAGGTACATAACTGAACTCTGCTAATTTGTCAAAACCATCACCACATGCTATGGAAACAGCCAGGTGCCTTGTTCACAGAGACCTCAGCCGAGGAGCATCCCAAAGCCATGCCCTCCCTTCCCTGAGGTGCTGGGGAGCTTGAACAACAGCTACGCATGAAAACAGAGTGGGATATTTTCCCCCTTCGTCTTTTAACAGGTGATGCCATGAGGAGTGAAGCGATCCCAGACCCAAGCGGGGGGAGCAGGCTCAGGGTGGCCCAGCTCGAGTTACAGCAGATACCAGAGATGGCTTGAGGAGCAGCAGCCAGCTGAGGACATGTCCATGAGACACCCCAGGTGGGTGGACACTGCTGGCTGCCCTGCAGCACATCTCAACCAACACGGGAACAAAAGCATCCCTCTGCCTTCGCACCCCCTGCTCTGCTTTGTGTCTGGGTTTCCAGCAACTCTGCACCTGATCTCTGCTTGATGGGGGAGTGATACCAGCGCCAGACTCCGGGGTTTGTCAGCAGTTATGGGGACCTCCTGGCAGGTCCCAGGGGCTCGGATACAGGGGCTCCCAGCAGGTCCCAGAGGCTCAGACAGAGACTAGCGTGCAAGGGAGGGCAGGGAGCCTGTGGGTCTCCAAGACAAATGGGCTTGGGGTGGCTCAGCCCCTCGCAGGGTATCCATATGACACCATCACTTTCCCTGCCTCAGTTTCCCCCAACCCAGGAAGCTGAACAGCATCTGCTGCACATTTCTGTGTTACAGAGCAGCTGCTCTGTGGTCTGAGAAAGCAGAGGGAGGTGCAGGAGCCTCGCCTGTGCCTCCCCTCCAGCAAGGAGGGGCTCATTACACTCACAGAATCCTTAATGAGACAGGCAGGGAGCCTGATACGGCCTTGGAGTTACAATGCTGCTTCTCCCCCCACATCTTTCACTATTTGATCTCACCATCGGGCAGGTGCTGCCAGTGACCAGGGGAACTCGGGGCTGCACACTCAGACCTGCAGCTGAATATATTTTGCTGGGCACAAGGCAAACCCCACCCCAGAGCAAGAGGGATGGAGCAGGAGTGGGGTTTGTGCACAGGGCTCTGCCTCCTTGGTTTAGGGGATTTTTGCTACTAATATTTTCCTCTCGAACTCAGAGAGGGACCTGACTGAACACATCCCACCCTGCTCCAGAGAGAGGAACTAAGCATCAAAGCTTTGATATCACCGTGATGGCCAGCGGGGGATGTAGATTCACATCTTTACAACACTGTCAGGTTCTCTCTCACAGAGACTTCCGCGCTGGTGGAAGGTGCGATGACCGACAGCCCTGGAGACAAGAGCCATCTGTGCACCACAGCCAGCATATGAAGAGGTGCCCACATTTCCTGGTACTCCCAGGGGAATGGGAAAGAGGAGAGCCAGCCCCCACAGCAAGCAGAGCCTTGGAGTGCACAAACCTGTCCCAAAAAGGCTGCGAGAAAATCTGATTTCTGGAAGTCCTCAAGGAGTCAGTGCTGAGGGTCAGCAGGAAGGAGCAAACCAGCCATCCTTAGCCCCAGCTGAGGGTCACTCCAGCCTCTGAGCACAGAGCTGTGCACAGCCTGACAGCCTCTCTCAGGACTCGTTTCACTCAGAAAAGCAGTCCAAATTCCAGCTCCCTTGAGACTGCATGCCACTAGAGCAGAGCTCACACGGATCCATCGAAGAGAAGTGGAGAGTGGGGAGCTGGTGTGGGCACAGGCAGGGAGCTGTGGTGAAGAGAAGGGATGTCTCACTGAAGATTTGGGTATGAACAGAGCACTTCTTGGCAAAAGCCAGCAATGCCTCTCCCAACTCAAATCCCAGAGATGGGGCTGAGCTCAAGAGCAAAGACCAAGACTCCACAGGAAGATCTCCTCTGCTTTATTCCTTACACTCTCCTCCCCTATAATTTCTCTGGAGACTTTCCAAAGACACAGTAACATCAGTGTAAGGGCATCCCACAGACCTAGAAGTTGGGAATGTGAGTGGTGCAGCGTGCTGGGACCACAAAAGGTGCTGCCTCTTACTTCTCCATGTATTCTTGCCCTGAAAACCAGGTACCAGTGGGTCTGCTGCTCCTGAGCTACCAGAACAAGCTCTCCCTTGCTCAGTATTGTCCTGTGCGAATGTCTCTCTAATATACCTTGCCAAAGCACTACAGGACCTGCTGTCCTCCTTCTCCAGGAGACACAGGAGGCCACTTAAGCAAGCTCAAAGAAAAGCAAACTGCACACCTCGTAGGTGGAAACTTCCTATCGCATCGTCTGGGATCAATGCCTTGACAGTACAAATAATTAGGCTCAATCCTGCAAAATCTTATCCGAGGAGAGAAACCCCAAGGAATCCCTCTCCTTGGACCTGATAACTATCTGAAGGCACCTGCAACGACACGTAAGCCTGGTGAAATCGATAGGGGAACATCATTGTAAGAATTAACTGTATCTGACGACGCATCCTTCTCTATTAGAGTTACGATCCAGTCCAATTATGGATCTTGGCTGAACTTGTAATTATGAGTTTGGAATACGACTTCCCACTACGTTATTGCTTTGCTTCCATGAGGGAGAGGAGAGTCAATGAAAGGATAATGGAAAATTCCTTTCAAGGATGCAGCGATGGCCAAATGTATCTAGGCAGGAGGGGAAGTACAATGGGGACTTTATGCGAGACAATTCCCTCAGTTAGCCCCCAGTGAACGTGAACAAGCCAGGTTCTCACAGCATTGCTCAAACACTAAGGCAGATCTAACAGCCAGCCCTGCGCGACGGCACGAGGCAGCTCTGCCTCCTGAATTCCCTTCAAACCCAGCCATCAAAGCTGCCCAGGTGAACAACAGCTTATTCACAGGGAAAGAAAGGAATTCTTCCCATTCATCTGTTCCTTTATATTTGCCCTACAAGGAAGCTTAAACCAACAACCAAAAACCAACATAGACGTCAATAAAAATATCTTTGTACTCGGCATCCAGTATGAGCTTTTTTCAAGAGACTGACAGAGCACTTGACCTCAGGGGAATGGCATCAAGGCAGCCTTACAAAGATTTATCTGCCTCTCATTAAAACACAGTTTTCCATACCTTCCCTGTGCCCTATTGTCCCTTTCCCTAGTGGAAGCTGAAAAAACCCCAAACTTCAGTGACTTTTCCAAAGTAACCAAGGGCTGTCACACCCTGCCCAGTATCCCTGAATAAGTCACTGAAAAAGCTACTCCACCACTTCGGAAATTTGATTCCTGCATCAGCACCGTTTGGGACAGTTTCTTTTGTCCCTGTTTGCAACACAACCAATTCCTTCCTTCTGTCACACAGGCACGAAGATGATGAGAGGGATGGAACGTCTTTCCTAAGAGGAAAAGCTGAGAGAGTTGGGATTGTTCAGCCTGGAGAAGAGAAGGCTTAGGGGTGACTTAACTGCAGCCTTCCAGCACCTGAACAGAGCTGGAGGGGGACTTTGGAGAAGGGCATGGAATGACAGGACAAGCGGCAATGGCTTCAAACTGACAGAGGGCAGGGTTAGAAGAAATATTGGGAAGAAATTCTTGGCTATGAGGGTGGGGACACCCTGGCACAGGTTGCCCAGAGCAGCTGTGGCTGCCCTGTCCCCAAAAGTGTCCAAGGCGAGGTTGGACAGGACTTGAAGCAACCTGGGATAGTGGAAGGTGTCCCTGCCCAGGGAACAAGATGATCTTTCACATTCCTTCCAACCGAAACCACTCTGGGATTCTGATTCTATCATTTTCCCTTGAACGCAGCTGTGTTTGTACTGCAACAGGTAAGTAACTCATGAATCCTCTCATCCTATTCACCAAAAGCTCATTTTAAACACAGTGATGATTTCTTTTGGTTCTAAAACACATGGAAAAGAAAAAAAAGCCCACCCAAACATATAAAATTGAAGGCCCAGCCTTTGAGCAGGAACAACTGCAGCACACCTCTGTGCATGCGTGAGTTTATTCCCATGTGCAACCATCGAGCTGATCAGAGGTGTTGAGGTGATTTCACATTCAAATAAACACATTGGAAGCAGTTATGGGAATGGCTCATCATGGAAACAAATGGGGCCGTGTGCTGCTGCGGTGGGCACCGGCATCCATCTGGCTGCTGCGCTCTGCCGAGGCCCGGCTTCCCGCACAAAACAAATGGAGGGAGCAGACCCACCGTGCAATTTTTAAATTGCTTCCCAACTGAGTTATTTCCCGACAGTGATTTTTCAAACCCAGTAGCAGCAGCAGCAGCAGCAAAACTCGTCCTCTCCTCCACCAAACAGCTCGGGCTGAGAGTCCCAAACAAAACCAAGCCGGCGTGATGTGACCAGAGGAAATGCGGACACTAATTTCAAACTGCAGATGATATTTCAGTTTCTCAGCTTCTCTAACTCACAAAAGAGCCTGAAGGGACTTGGGTCTACAAATCCCTGCCCCAACCCTCATTTTGAATTTGTTCCTTTTAATTGCCTTTGTGCCAAGAGGAAGGCTGGGAAATTGTCATCCAACGGATGTTTTGCATGGGAAATAAAGGGCAGAAAACAGGAGTTTGGAGCAAGGAATTGCCAAGGTAACCATCCCTGACAGCTGCACTGGTGCCAGGACGATGACAGACACAATCACTCCCCGCTGGTGCAGCTTTGGGGAAGTGCCAGGGCACGTGGAGGGTAACTGATATTAAAAACCATCAAAGAAACCCAGAACCTCAGCAACATCGCCGGGAAATGGGATTTATGACTCCTGCATGGTGCTGCATCACACAAACAGCACATCTTGGGATGTCCTTACCACCACAGACTGGTGTGGCTGTCCTTTAGACTCGGGCAGTATTGAACACCATCACCCATAGGGACAGTCAGGGTGCTCAACCATTTCCTTTCCTCTGACACCCGTGTGCAGTCACGGTGTCCTTTCGTACCTTTGCTTCGCCTCCGGCTCCGGTACTGCTCCGTGTAGAAGGTGAGCTGGGTTTCATCGTCTGCCTCTGAGCCAGAGTTGCCTTTGGCACGTCCAAACCTGATCCCACCTGCAGGCAATAGAGAGGAAAATATCAGCCCTGGCAGCTGGGATGCTCAGGAGCAGGTGGAGCCGGGAGCTCCTCAGCAGAGCTGAGGATTTGGCCAGCAACCCCCACTCCTTGCTGAGGTTCTTTGCTTGGGGTCACCAGTAGTGACCAGGAACTCTTACCACTGATGATTCCACCAAAAATCAAGACCCTACAGTGCCTATAGTAATGTGAATGTAAGAAGATGCTTTCTTACCCTCAGAAATAAAAATACAAATGTATTTCAAGGGACTTACAAAGAAAACCCCTGAGCGTGGCAGCTGCTCTCCCCAAGGACACCTGCACGGTGAAATGCAATGAATTTCAGGCGTTTGCTTCAAACGACAAGTGGTACAGGGGGAATATAGCACTTGGGGGGTACCCAGGACCCCCCTGAGGGTCTTTGCTGCCCCTCAGCACCCAATTTGGCCCATCTGCTCCCCCAGCTTGCTGTGACAGCCAGCAGCACAGCCCTGCAGCAGTCAGGACCGACAGGAGCAGGCCTGGCCCGTGGTTCACCCGGCCTCCTCCTCTCTGGATACGGTGTGGGATGCAGCAGGAGCCCAGCTGGCTCCATCCCCAGACCCACCAAGGAGCGATGGATGCTTAAAAAGCACCACAGACTAACTGGCAGAAGTCCTTCAATCTTTGCAGAGCTTAAAGCAAAGAGGCCTCTGGGGGTTGACAGTGGCCCTTTAAACTGCCATTAAAATATTTTACTGTTTTTAAAAAATCTTTTATTCTAGGCAGCAGCACAATTTCCCCCTTTCTTGGCAGAAAAACAGAAAATGAGCAGTGCCTTCTGCCCTCTGAAATCCTTAATCACAGCGATGAGAGGTGGCTGGCAGGAGCCAGCGGGACGCCAGGAGCTCGGCACGTGGCTCCTGCCCTGGCCATGCCCTGACCTGGCCGAGCAATGCCCTCCAGGGCAGTCTCAGCAGCGGGATAGGAAGAGGCTCTGCTGGCTCTTTTGTTCCTGGAAGCAGCAGGAAGGGTCAGTGCTTGCACACAGCAGCATGTAGTGCTTGGACAGGGGGCCTGGGGGCTTTAAAGACCCCAAAGCATAACCCACCATCAGCCCCTCCTCAGCCACAAACACGACGAGAAACATCCAGTGCCATGATACACCCACGCCAAGGGGTTTGAAAGGCACAGCAGAGTGGTAAGGCCAATAAGGCTTATTTGCAAGAGTGAGGAAAATCTTAATTAACCTGGGCTTCTAAGGCAGGCCCTTGGGCAACCAGCCAGGGCTGCAGCCCTGCTGCACATCCCCCTCTCACTGAGCAGGGGCTGCCGCAGTGACCGGGGCTGGGGGACAGACACCAGCTGTGAGAGGGTCCCCCCGCTCCTGAGAGCTCAGCACAGCCCTCGCCCCTGCCTGGAGAGGGACCTGGACGCTGCCCGTGCAGGTAGGACGTGGCACGTCCCTCTGTCACCTTCCCGCGCACCAGAGCTCGCCCCTTTCGCACAGGCAGATGGCTGGGGTGGACAGAGGCAGCGACGTGGTGCTCTCTGTGCTGTCACACCCCACTGAGGTGACCAGGCAGCTGGCACAGGCAGCAGCTGATCCGCCAGCCACCGGCCCAGCCCCCTCCGGCCGCTCCGCGTTTGTGTGCCGGCTGCGTCTCCGTGATGGATGGAGCTGACATGTTAAATTACTCAGGCTGGATGTCTTCAGAGAGCTGGTGACAGCGATATTGCATTTTCTGATTACCCAGCACTGAGCAGGATGTATAAATACAGGAGTTGTGAGACCCGGCGCGAGTCCCCAGCCCGCAGCGGAAACGTCTCCTCTGACCCAACATGCAGTGCCGGAGGTCAGCCTGGAAACACCAGCCCGGGGCACACACACGGCTGCCAGGGATGTGCGTTTACACCTTAGTGCCATCCGGGATGCTGGAACACATCTTGGTGGTGGTGTTGAGGATCTTAGAGCTCAGCAGAAGCAACCTGGAGGACGCAGGGACACTAATGCTCAAGTAATCCTGCCATGAACCTGATTTCATGTTTAACTGGCCCCAAAATCTGACCAAATCAGCCCAGCGAGACGTTCATAACTGGGGCAATGCCTCCTCTTCCAGGTCCGTAACCAGCCTTGGTCACAGGCTGCTCACCAGGGCATGGGGCTGAGGATAATCACGATGGGGCCAAGGATGCTCACGGCAGAGAGCACCCACGTGGAATTACTGCGAACAAGGACAGCATCCAGGTAAAGCCAAGCAGTCCTGCCTGGTCGGCATTCCCTTTCCTTTAAAAACAGGGAGAAAAACCACCAAGTATCAGAAAACAAAAAGATCCTAATCACTGCAATCGGTCACAAATTGGAATAAGATGCTTAAAAGACAGAGAACAGGGAAGCAGCAATTTTGAAGCGCTGGGTACCTGTAATGCACTGGCAACTCTCTCCAGCAGCTGGCACGTGGAGATACACCCTCCTCACACCCAGTTTACTCCTGCTTCTGAGACTGGAGAAAAAACAAAGCTCCCCTTCCTCACCCAACCCCCCATCTCCTGCCCAGCTCCTTCACCAGGCAGTGGGGCAGGAGGCGGGCAGGGAAGGGGAGCTCAAGGAAGATGCTCTTGTTTCTAATCCTGTTTGCAGATTTACAAGCTCGTTAATCCCTTCAAATAGATCTCAGCTCAGCCAGGCGCCGGGGCAGGGCGCTTGTTCTGAGTGCAGCATTAATTTAGTGGGGAGCAAGGCGGGGTGCCAAGGCAAACACCTCGTTATGGTGTAATTAAAGATGGTCCCGTTAATGCTGAGTGGGGATAAGGAAATAATATTCAGGAATCAGAGTTATCCCCAAAGACTTTTTGTTAGCTGAAGCCATGTGTATGTTTTTAAAAGCGAGATTTTTGTCATTACAGAGGAAATAAAAAGCAAACATGACATTTTTAATCCTTTCCCCGAAGCCAGGAGGTCACAGAACATCTCAGGAAAAGAACTATAGATGTAAAAGGAATCAAAAGGGAGTTAGAATAAAGAAATAAGTAACAGCAGCTATTTGGATAACTCCTATCTGAGGCCAAGCTGACCTCAGACGCTTAATCCCGCCAAGTTGGATGTTATAATAGAAGTGGAAGCTTGGTTTTGTCCCCAGCAGTGCCACCTTGGGTGACATCTTTGTACATCCCTCTGCCCTGCAGCCACTATCAATGGAAAACAGATTTTCTGCATCCTTTTCCTCCAGAAAAAGGGCAAACCCCTGTAGATAACACAGAATTCAAGACCCACAACTTCCCTCATCGACCATGTTGGGTTCACCCCACTCCTTGCTCACTCACCCCATGCACTGTTGCCTGCTGGGGTAAGCAGCAAGCCCTTCTGTTCCCAGACTGCCCAGCAAAAAACGGATGAGGAATGCCCTCCCCAGAACAGCAGCGAGGTCCATGCACTAAGAGCTGGCAGGACAGTGCAATTAGCTAAGTGGAAGTTTTCAGTTTAATTAATTTAGCCCCGAAAAGAGCACCAGACAACTGAAAATAAACCCAAATGTGGTCAGAGAAAGGTAAATTAGATACAGATTTAAGGAGGAAAAAAAAAATTACACAAACATTTTCTTTTGAAACTTACCCACTCAACTTCCCCTCCCAAAAAAAAAACCCAACCAAACAGAATAAAGATAAAATGCCCTTTAAAACTAAGTGCCCTGTGGCAGGGGTACATTCACACAGCTTCAGCTGAGGAAAAGTCTTCCTCCTCACTGATCTTCCTTTTCCTTCTGTCTCTGCTCAAAACACCCCACCAGAGCAGGTGGTGCAACAACCAGGTAACAGCTCCATTACAAAAATCGGGGACCATGCTGATCCCAGACAGCAGCCCTTGCACAGCCTGAAGGGTTTTATTTTCACCAAGGACCAATTCAAGAAGCTGGACATGATGTTTTGACTCAGGTGAGGTGAAAGCTCTCAGGTGAACCCCAGAAAAGCCTCACCAGCAAAATGTGATGCTCCACAGCCACCACAGGACAGTCAGACAGGGAAAGGTGGAAGCAGAGGTGTCCTGGCAGAAGCAGGGACCATGGATGAGCCCAGCTGAGCCTCAGCTCTCCTCCCTCCAGGAGTTTTGGGTAACTCAGGGCACAGCCAAGACCTCCAAACCACAGGAACTGCAGCCCCAGTAAGCAGCACAGCCCGACGAACAGCACATCCTGTCTCAGGAGAAGGACCATCATGGGTTATTTCTTCCCAAATCCAGAGTGTTTTTAAAGCCCTGCCCCAGGAGAGGGCACCAGACCCCCTCTCTGCGCACACTGGCCACCCCCAAGGCCACCTCCCAGCCTCGGGGCCGGGCACACAGGATGGTCCATCAGCCAAACCCACACCCTCCGTCCCTGCCCCACTGCCTCTCCCCAGGGCATCGCTGCCCGGTTCTGGAGCAGCCAGGTTGGGATGCTCCGGGGCTGTATTTCAGGACCAATAAACCCTCTGGAATGCAGCATCCTTCCCTCCAGTGCTGCCAGCCCGCAGCAGAGACCTCTTCCTTGAAGCCCACCCCTCCCACCCTTGGCTCTCTCCATCCTTGCTCTCCCTCAATTATTCATAAGCTCTGAAAGTGCTTCGCTCCACAGAAGTGTTTAGGGAGAAAGGTTGTATGAAAGAGGCATTAGACAAAATAAAGTTATACGGCACAGTAAATAGAGAGGGTGGTGTGGTTTGGTGGGTTTTTTTAAGTCAATCTACTTGGGAAAAACGCCCTTTTCCCAGAGCTGCTGGAAACACTCAGGGCAGAATCAGATTTAATGAGGAGCAATGGGCAGCAGCTTAAGCACGCTCAGAGCAGGGAAGTGAAGCAAGGCAAAGTTTATCCCGGATTTGTTTCCCTTGGGCTGGGGTCGGGTTGTTCTCTGGCTTGGATGGTTTATCCCATCCTTCTGAAAGAGTACCACTCGGAAACCCTTTCGGAGCCTTTCCACAGAGGAGGAAATCCTTCTGCTGTGTGCAGTTCCTGCAGAGAGAGCACTCCAGCTGTAGGGCTTTGATGAGGTTAAACATTAATTAAATCAAACCACAAGAAAATAATTACACACATGCATCCATCAGGCTGACTTGTCACTACCCAGAAACAAAGTTGGATGCAAACTCCATCAGCGGAACTGTCACACGGCCGTTAGGAGGAAATGAATGTATCCCAAATGGACAATTTCATTTAGGGGGAGGAAAAAAAAGTCTCGTGGATTGCAATGGATTAATGAGGCAAAGAGTTTATGTTTGATTGGAAGGAAAATGTAAACATCCCGAGTTGTGGTATCATCCTTTACCCTGGAGGGTTGTTCGCACTCCAGCCACTTGCCTGCCAGAGGCACAGGTAACCACAGGCTGTAAAAACAAAACCTCTGGCACAGGAGAGGCCAGGGAATGGGCAGGAAAAGGCATGGATCAGCTCAGCAACAGCGCCCAGCCAGCACCTCTACAAGCAAAAACATATTTAAATTAAGAGGAAAAGAGGATGGATGGGATGGGGCTGTGGGGAGCGAGATCTCCACTGGAGATGCCGCGACTGCCTGGCTTTTTGGGGATCTCTGACTATTGAGAGCTTGAAATCTCTTTATTTTAGGGTGTGCTGGTGAGGGATCCCCATGGCTGGGGACACTGGGAGTCAGAATCCCCTCCTGAAGCCCTTGGGGCACGTTCTGCATCGGGTTCTTTGTCCCTCACTGGGTACAAAGCAAGCTCATGTTCTCATACCGAGGAAACCAGAGGGAAGAGATGGAGAGACACCAAGGGTGCTCTTGTCCTGATATCCACTGACTGTTCCCGTGGTCACTAATGGGCAGAGGAATCCTGGGGAGGTGGGAGATGGGGTGGGGAGTGTCTCCAGGGACTGGGGACAGGCCGGGCTGGCTCGGGGCCACACTCTCTGCTCCCACACAGCCAGAGGCTCTGCCTGCAGCTGGGCATTGTCTCCTCCTAAGCTCAGCTGCAAAGACTAACTGACTTGTTCCATTAGTGACCAAAAAGCCTCTTACCTTCAGGCAGGTCAAAAATTAAATAAAAACACACCCAAAAAAAATGAGGCTGGAGCAGGGAATCAGGGAAACTTTTCCTGACAGTCCCCATGGACCCCAGAGCACCCACACCCACCCTCAAATCCAGAGACATGTATTTGAATAACTACTAGAAAACAAACCAAATAATTTAAACCAGTTAAAGAGTCAGAACATTTTCTTCACACTGAGTAAATAATTTATGGGCAGAGCTATAATAAAAAAAAAGCCCTCTCCAGGCCTGTATCGCAGGAAAATGTATCAGGAATAAAAGATCACATTTCAGACTCATAAATAAATGAAAAACAAAACCAACAGTAAACACGAAGAAAAGTATTTCCTTCTCAGCTCCCAGAGCTGGCACAAAGACCCTCACTGCACTGGGCAGATCATGACCAAGGGACCTTCATCCCCATCATCCCTGAAGGGATCTGATGTCTCCTCCTCATCCACAGACGGAAATCTGGACCCGAACCCTTGGCACAGCCTTCAGTGTGGTACAGCCTTTAGATCCATGAATGCTGCTCCCACCCTCTGTGTAGCTCCTAAAGCCCCTAAGCACTGGGAAAGTGGAAAGAAGAGAGGTCCCAGTGATGTGAGTTACAGCCAAAATTAATTTCACCCCTTCATGAAACTAAAACTTGCAAGAAACGGTGTTTCACTCCCACCTCAGTTAGCTGGGGCAGCTGACAGGGACTCTGGGCTTGCAGCAGAATCCCTCGGAGGGGACACGATGTGACACGACTCACAGACAGCTCCATCAGACTGCCCAGAGGGTGCTGCGTGGGGTTTGTCCCTCTCTCACCCCACCACAGAGAAGATCTGGTGTCCTCACACTCAGCAGTGAGGGTGAGGAGGCTCCCACCTTCCTCCCCAGCCAAGCTCCTCTGGCCATGGCCACCTACCTCGGGGCCGGCTGCGGCGTTTCCGTCTGCCCACGGAGGTGCTGCGCAGCGCGGGCTGCAGCTGCCCGATCTCGATCGGCGTGTTGGTACGGAAGCTCTCCTTGAACTTCTGCATCAGGGACTCCACCGTCTCCTGCGTCACCTCGGGAGCTGCAACACCAGCACAGGGGCTGTGGTTAGAAAAGAGCTGGCCCACCGTGTCCCCACTGCCCATAAAAACCTTTCCTTGTGTAAGCCGGAGTCAAGTCCTGGGGCAGGAGCTCTGCCAGCACCCCCGGTGTCACCCACAGGGACCCATCTGGCACTCTTCAGATCTTACCAAAGCCACAGAAACTAGAAAATTGTGAGTTTACAGAAATTGTGTTTTCCACGCTGCTTTCCAGCATTTTGGATTATTCCTTGCCTCTCCCCCATGTGCGCTTGGAAGCGTCATGTCCTTATCCAAGTTACAGCCTGAAAGGTCCAAACCATACAGGGCACTGAGCTGGCTTTGGGTCAGGTTTAACTCTACACCAGAAGCTCAGAATTGAACCCAAACCTTGGCAGTCTTTTAGGGCAGCACGAACTCCCCAACAGGCAAGTTTGGGATTAGGGAATGATGGGAAGGCTGGGGTGTGAGTCAGGCAAAGTGCCTACACACCCGGAATGCTCTGAGCAGCAGCAGGATTCCTTGGGGTCTCCCAGAGGCTGCACTCACATGCTGGGATGCAGCACCTGAGGTCAGGAAATAACTTCCTGCAATGCCCCACGGCACATGTCACATCATGCTGATATTTAAGCAACTCCTCTCCTTGCTCTCACACACCTTCAATTCAGTAATGCCAAAAAATTCCCCCAGAACTTCCGATGAAGCTCCTTACCCACCCGCACAATGGGCAGTAACAGGAAATCATGAAACCACTCACAAAAAGCAAAGATGAGATTTGGGATCAAAAGGCCTGTCCTGCAGGACACAGAGGTCTCCCAGGTTCAACACTGGTTTGGCCTCTGTCAGCTCCTTAAATAAACTCATTATCAGAACATAACCTCTGTCCTATCTCCATTTCCAGAGTCACAAATTCCCCTCGATGAGCTCCAGAAGCTCCCTCTGCCTGCAGCGTGGCTGTGTGGAGATGGCAGGGATCCCAGGTCCTACAGCCACCCCATATCCTGCTTGCAGAAGGGATAAGTGAGCACCCTGGAGCTCCCAACCTGCCAGGAGTTATGGGCTGATGCAGCACCCCACCACATCTCCTGGATCCAGAGACATCAGATGTGCACGATGCTCCTCAGGCACCCGGCGAGCTCAGGGTGCAGCACTGCTCTGCACCACGGACACCAATTCCCTTCCCAGTGTGGTGCAGGGAATTTAGAGTTCAGCTGGAACAGAAGCTGGCCGTGCAAGATGAGGCATTTGTAATTCTAGGCAAGGATTTCACCTAAACACGGAGTCTGCAGCAGACTGCCCAACATCCAGCCATGCTGCAGGGAGCAGAGAACCCTCAGCACCCAGTGCCACACCAGGCCACGGAGCAGGTCTCCTCCCTTCTTCCTAAATCCCACAGGTGATGAGGTGACGTCCTCAGCCTCCCCAGGGAGCTTCCTACCCCTCTGGGCTGCAGAGACGGTTCTGAATCCTGCCAGGACCATTGGGAGAGGGAGAACCAGAGAGCAGATCAGGAGGGCTCGGGAGAGGATCCTGCAACCCAGTGCTGCCGTACTGGGAGACAGAGGGAGAGCATCCATCCATCCAGCCACACCAGACAACAGGGAAACAAGGATCAAACCCACTGCCTGAGTTCAGTGCCAACAGCGGGAACCATTTCAGGAAAGCTCCAGAAAGAGAGGGAGCTAAGGGAACAGCTGTGGTACAGCTGCATTTTCCAGCACCAGGCTCCCCCAGGAACCACAGATCAAAGAAAGAGCTTCCCAAAGCCCCCGACGTTTACGGCAGGTGCAGCTGAATCCTGCAGTGTCAGATACCCCAGCAGGCAGCATCACGTGAGGAAAATATATATCCCGAGCAGGAAAGGTCTCCAAAGAGCATCAGTCCCATCCCCACAGCACACATCCCACCCGAGGTGCCGGGGAAGGATGCTGTGGCAGCACCGGGGCGGCTCAGCCTCCTGCTGCCGTGTTCACAGCGGGAAGCCCGACCCCGCAGCTCCCTCACCCGGGAGCACGTGTGGCAGAGTCTCCCCCGAACAGGTGGAGAGTTATCCAGACCTCGGGGCTGTGTGATACAGGACTCGTGGAGGTGGAGCAGGGAGCTCTGGAGTGGCTCACACGGCCGAGGCTTATTTACCAAAAGGAGGCCCGGAGGAGAGCACGGAGGGAGGAGGAGGAGGGGACCATGCCTGCAGCAAGCACCGAGGTCACAGCAGTCTCACGGCCCCTGCTCGGCTGATGGGACCGTGGTGGTTGTACCCATCTGGCCACCACGCTGGCACAGCCAACCCCAGGCAGCTGCCTCCGCGCCTGCCAGTGGAGCAAATGCCAAGGCGAGGGAGTGGAGAGGAAGGGGGGTCCCTCGGCCACCGGCTGTTTGGGATGATGCTACAAATACTGCAGGAACTGGGAGCAGAGAGCTGGTGCATCTCACTGCTCCACACAGCTCAGGTGTGCCAGCGCATCGTTGGCTTCTCTGTGCCCCTGAGCTCAGAGGTTTGGAGAAAGGAAATGGGAAAGGGAAGCAGGAGGGAGGAGAGAAAAGTAAAGCAGGGGGAAAAAAGAAAAAAGAAGGGGAAGGGGAAAGAAAAAAAAGGGAATGTGGGGAAAATGAGAAATGAGAAAAGACCCTTGTTGACATGATCTCAGCAGGCAGAGTTTGGCATGGGTGGGCAGCATAGAGAAAACCCTCAGCGACAAATGACAGACAGCAGAGCTTCAACTCTGTGAGCATGAGGGGTGAAGGATGAAGGGAGAGCCCTTCATGCGCTGCCAGCAGTGCCAAAAGGGAGAGAGAAGAGACCACTGCACCATAACAGAATGAGACAGCACTTGCTGGGCTGTTCATCACATCCACGAGAGAGACAGTCCACTGCAAACCAAACTGGGCCGCCCCACAGCAGCCCTCGGACGTTTTAACTGGTCAGAAAAGGATGGGAAGAAGCACTACTGTGGGGTAGACAGCGGTCTTAATAATCTGCCTTAACTACAGGCCAGCCCTGAATCAGTCAGGCAGTCAGATTAGAAGATCCTTGTAGATCACTTCCAGCTGAGCTATTCTCTACACATCCCTGCAAGCCCCCCTGGACTGCCTGTGTCAAACACGGGCTCAGCCAGCTGCTCCTGGCACCTCCACAGCACCCACACGCTGCTCCCCTCCCCGGCACGACACAGCCATGTCAGCAGTGCCCAGGCACCAGCTCCTCCCAGCTCTGGCCGAATATGACACATTTCAGAGGCGACAGGACCGTCCTCCCCTCGAGCAGAGCTTGCCAAACGCCTTCTCTCCGCTCCCCGGTTTCCAGGATAAATCCACCCGGGCTACTGAGCTCACATCTTCGTCACCGCGCTGAGAGATTCTCCAGCCTGGCAGAGGTGGTGAGATCCACCCCGAGGTTTGGCACAACGCTACGATCTCCATCTCCCCCTGTTCCACAGCCAAGCCTTCAGCAGCACAACCACGCCAGGAGCAGGCTGGAGCAGGGGAATCACGAGGCTCTCCGGCCTCTGCAAAATCAGCTTCCCTCTCCAGCAGCACTTTGAGGACACAGCTGAAGGTCACCTTACCTTCGCAAAGCACAGCACACATTCCTGACGAACACCTCCCTCCTGTCCACCCCCATATTCTATTTGAAAAGCCATTTGCTCTCCTTATGGCTCCCCTACCCGTTTGCGCGTCTCCCACAAAACAATTCCTACCCCGAGCCGTTCCCTCCTCCTTCCTTTCTGCTGGCACAAATTGCAGTGCAAAAATATGTTGTTTGGCTTAAAAATTACAACAACAACAACAAAAAAAGTAGTCATCAACGGAACAATATGAGCAATGTTTGGGTAAAAATACATTGCAATGGAGATGGGAAGCAGCAGCATTCGTTCCAGCCTCTGCAGGACTCCCCAGCACAGCCAGGAGAGCTGCACCCTCCCAGACACACGGGCTGGGTGCGGGGGGCTGTTCTGGGGAGATGCCACAAGTAGCATCTCACCATCCCAGGAGGGATTCCCCATATCAGAGTCCCAGGCCTGGATCAGTGCAACCACCCACAAACCCTCTTTGAGAGATGAACTATTTGTGAGCCCCCACCAGCTGCACTTGGATGTTGTCTCCAAGACATTCTCAAGGCACTACAAAACCCCTTTGACTGTGCAACCTGTTCCCAGCCAGCAAAGCCAGGCAGTGATGGAAATACCCCATAGCTCCTGGAAAAAGGCTCTCAGCTTTGCTGAGGTGTTTTGGTCTTCAGACACGGCCTCGAGGATCCCAGTGGAACAGCTTCTACCCAAACCAGGCTCAAACCTCGCGCTGCCACTGGGTGGTGGGAGAGCTGGACAGTCCTATAGCTTGGGGTTTGCACCTTATTAAAACAGAATGGTGAAGTTTAAGGTCTGCAAAGGTGCCAGCTTCCCTGAGCCTCAAAGTCTTCGGTGTCTGGCTTGAAGGTTCTTTTCCTGCCGCCACAACCATCCCCGCTCTCCTCACACAACACCTGCACTCCCATAGCTGCAGGAGGATGACTGGCAAGGCCACAGCAGCTTCTATCAGAGCTTCCCACGCTAGGGATGGACTAAAACATATTTTTATAAAATACAGTTTTTTAAGCATCTGGTTTTCCCATCCTTCTCTTTGATTTCTGGCTGCCAGAAGGCAAGTTATCGATCCCTCAATATTAACAGTGGCCACAATGCTCCCAGACTTTTAGGGAGAGGAATAACTCCAGAGCATCTCAAGAGCTGCTCGACTGAGCATTCTGCACCAAGACAAACTCAATCAAGGATTAAATGGAAAAGTTTGGGCGCAATTAGGAGCCAGGGTCAGGGGGGTTTTTACCTCCTGACCTGCACAGCCACGAGTAGGATGCAGCCCACTCACCTCAGACAATGGCTCTTCTCAAAGACTCTCCTGCTCTTTCACTGACTACTTTCAGTATTTTTCAAATAATCTGCTTTTTCTAGGCACAGGGCAGGGGACTCTCCTGGGAACCCCTGACGTGAGCTCTAAAGGTCTAATACATCATCACGTCCCTAACACGCCATGGGAACACCAGGCATGTGCAACACAGTTTAATAACATTATAATTGTTTCCTCCAAATCTTCAGCAAGCTCATTTTGATGTTTCTGGATCAATATTTCAGAAATTTCTGTTCTACAAAGTATTTCAAGAAATTGACTTTCCGATCCTATTTGGAACAAGCACAAATTTCACAATACTGGAAGTTTTCCACGTGGCGGAAACCCTGATTTCTCACCAGCTCTAAATAATGGGTGTTTGTTGCTTTTTGAAGCATGAAATAACTAAGGGTGTTTGTTCTGAGACTGGGATGTGGACTGATTTTCAACAGTGCCACCCTGAAGGTACCGAGCTCCACAAAGCACAGAGCTTTAGTAGCATAAAATTAGGTAATTACACTGACGCTGATGTGATGACAGTGGGAGAGATTTGTTCAACAGCTTCACATGCACTCAGAGGAAAACACAACTGGAGAGCGACATCCTGCCACAGAGCATGGGGAATACGGCAAAGGCAGGAGGAGCACTGGGAACTTCACCTCTCTGTGTGTTTTTCCAGCCACCAAACCTCTCTCGAGCAGGACAGCCTGTCCCCTTTGGTCCCCTGATCTCCAGCAGTCCGTGTCAAATGCCACGTGCAGCCACTGTGTCCAAGAAACACGGGGAAGCTGCTGGTTGCATTACACAACCAACTCAGGACATTTATATCTATTTTATTTAAATACATATATATATATATCCATATATATGCTTTTATTTAAATGCATATCTCTCTCTATTTATGGATATATATAAAAACACCAAAAAGAAGCACAAATTACCCCACACACCAATACACTGGGGGACCACGCACATCCTGCAATGCCTCCGTGTCCAAACCACACTTAGATGAACCCATCAGGGAAATGCCACCCATGGCACCGCGTGCTCTGTCACAGCTGGCCTCCAGCCCAGCCCTGCCAGCACAGCACGAGGGAGGATCAATCCATCTACAAAAAGCTCTTTTACAAAGTGGGGCTCTCACACGCAGCAACAGAGGGAGAGAGGAACCCAGAAGCATTTTGAAAACAGCCTCGTATTCCATGTCGACTTTTTCTTTCTTCTCTCTCCTGGCCCTTTTTGTTGAGTTTTAAAATAGAGTCTGTATACATTTTTTTAGCACAGCTATTAATACATAGCTATTAATACACAGCTATTAATACATTAATAGATTATTATATACATTAATAAATCTCTCGCTATAAAAATAGATCTTTGTACGCAGAAGTCTGATTTCAATTGCAAATTGGAGGGGGAGGGAAGCAGAAGAAGAGATAAAGTTTTATTCAAGATGCCTCCTTTGAAAGAAACTGAACAAATGTACTTTCCTCCTTCATATATTCATGAGATGACTGCTTCCCTACCCTGTTCTCCGCCACCCTCAGCTCTGGGCTCGGAGCCAGCACAGCCCTTATCTGGTACGAGGCAGGGAAAAAAAAGTCCTGATAGGATCAGAAGTTTTCAGTAGTTTAACAAATCTGGGGAAAAGTCTCCACTGGGTTCTAATAAAGCTTTAGGAGTGTGACGGGAAAGGGGATGCCGGGAAAGGCTGGTGTGCAGTGGGAGGGGGATGGAGAGCAGCATCCTGCAGTGGGCACAGGGACGCCAGGGCACCCCAAAACCCTTCTGGACACGCACACACTCTTTGCTTTTTGCCTTTATTGCCAAGCTTTGCCATTTCCCCCACCTGCAGAGAGCAGGAGACAACATCTGCAGCTCCCATTCTCACTGCAGTGGGGTGAGCGGGAGCTGGCAGGACCCCCATCCCACTGGAAAGGGATGGGCAGAGCCAGAGGCCACGGCAGCACCCACCCAGCACCGCCTGTCCTGACCCTTCTTCATCCTCTCTCCAGTCACGGCACTCAGTCGCTTCCCAGCTAATTGCCTCCACTCATGTGTGCAAACTCACCGTTTACCGGAAAATGTCAGGGAATGTTAATTTCATTCGGAATGTGCTTCCATTTTTTTATGATGGGAAATGAATAAGCATTGTATTAATAGCACAATTTCCAACTCCAGCCGCAGTTGCGGCCCTGCGGATGGAGGCTGCGAGTTACTCGTCACCCTGCACCTTCCCTGCCTCTCCACCTTCCTTCTTTCCCTTCCCCGTGTTCCCCCCACTTCTCCTGTTGGTAATTAAGATAATGCAACGTAATTATAAACATATTAGGAAAGATCAAACGCTGAAGAGCCGCAGTCCGACAGTCCCGCCTCCACCTCACACCTCCGCCTGGAGAGCACCTCCCAAAAGCTGATGGGTCCCTGCACTTCTGGGCCTGCTCCAGCTGGGTTTGACCTTCCCAGGAGCTGTTTCTGGCCAGGAAATCCTCAGCTCTTCCATGGGGCAAAAACTTTCTAGCACATCCCTCCCCTAATATGTACAGGGCATTTATTTTTTTATCCCATTTCTCCTGCAAGGAAAAACCTTTGGCCATGGGGTGCTGCCCCATCTCCCCCTGCCCCAGCACTGAGGAGGCCCAGTCCAACTCCCATTTTCTCGGCTCTAATAAAACCCTTAACTCAGTTTTTTTTATGAGACATCATAACTTTCTTGCTTCGGCAGCGAGCAGAGAGGATGAGGGAAGATGGGCAGACCCTCAGTATCAGCTAATGCTCCTGAAGTTATCAAATAATTGAAAAGTTAAATAAGAACACTCTGGAGGAAGCTTCTCGATTTGGTGCTAATGGGCACACGGAACAGTCCGGGCTAATGTCGCGTGGAGGAGAGACAGCGGCTCGAGAGCACAGCGCTGGCCTCCAGCTCCCTCTCTCCACCACACAGCTCCTGCAGCGCCCTGGAGCCAGAGGAGACAGCTGGGGCAGGGACACACCAAGGGCATGACAGTCCCACCCCCACCTGGCTGAGGAGCCGCTGCTGGGGGATGAACCTGCATGCAGCAGCACTTCGGCATCTGTCAAGTGAGCGTAAGCAAGTGCCAGCACCCCAAAGGATGGGCATGGGCAGGACAGGGCTCCAGAACAGCCAATATGGATGGGCAACGCGGCACAGTGGCCCGCAGTCTCCACCACTACCCAACTCCCCGCCCAGCAGCACGGTGCTGAATGAACTTTTTAGCTGGAAAATACATTTCCTCTGCCCAGCGGACAAGGTGACATTTTTCACAGTACTGACAATGCCGTGCCACCTGCCAGGATGAATGAGGGAGTGATGCCAACCCAGAGGAGAAGGACAAACTACCAAAATCTCTCAATGCGGCCAGGAGCTTCAGCTCCAAAAGCAGCACCAAAAGGACCACACTGCGCAGCACATGGGTGGAGGCAGAAGGCAGGAGAGAGTGAGCTGAGAGCTGGTTTGTTGGCTCAGGAGAAGAGCTGGAGTACAGGGAACACCCAGAAAGCCCAGGATATCAAAACCAAACCAATTCCAAGCCATGCAGGTAAAGAAGTGAGGCTGAGCACTGCAACACTCACAGGACCCAGTGGGAGAGTCGCAGCAAATGCCGTAACTCAGCGGGGCCGTCAGAAAGGATTGATTTGAAGCACCTTGTTAATAAGTTTCCTCTCCCACTGGTCCTTCAGGGAGGTCAGTGCCTAATGATAAATGGTGCTGGAAGGTGCCTGCAGACCCAGTATCAGCACAGGTGCCCAGCCTCAATCCATCTTCCTTAGGAGCCAGCTGACAAAACCGTCTCGGTGCTATAGCCAGGTAAAACACGACCGACTGGAAGAGGACACGCAAACAGAGTGAAGAGTTGGTGCTGCAGCTGCCTTCCCTGCTCCCTTCCCCATAAAACTCACAAGTCTGGGATGGAATGATGGGGAGAAATCTCCACATGCTGACTGGTGGAGACACAATGCCACTAAAAGCCAAGGAGAAGAAGGGCTGAGTATCGTGCTCTGAGACAAACGCATCACTTGCTCAGGTGACAGGATCCAGAGCAGCCTCAGCTCTGAGCCCCACATCCCAAGGGTTGAGTCCTAACCAACATCTATATACTTACAGTAGAAATGGGGAACGCTGTGGGATTGTTCTTCTTCATCCCACATCCTCTTCTGATCAGTCTGACCTCAGAAACCAGTGGCAGGTTTTCATTCCATGCCGATACCGTGGAAGCACCATCCCTGGAAGTGTTCAAGATCAGGTTGGATGGGGCCTGGAGCAACCTGGTCTAGTGGAAGATGTCCTTGCCCATGGCAGGGGTTGGAACCAGACGGTCTTTTAGGTTCCTTCCAACCCAAACCATTCCAGGACTCAGTGACAGCCCTGGTCAGAGCTGAAGCTCTCCCACGTCTTCTGCATTGCACACAAGGTGGTTGCAAGATACAACCCAGAGAAGAAACTCAAGAGAGACAAGGACACCTGAGATCCCCCAAGGTAAGTAAACAGCCATCATATTATTTTTTTAGATCTTCCATCAGGCAAAAACAAAAGGAAAAAAAAAGTCATCTTGAAGCTAATCTTGGTCAACAACTGTCCCACAGCCCAGCTATGCCTTTAAATAATGTAGTGCTTTATCAAACATTCATAGTGATGCACAAAGTGATGAACAACGTGCGCCTGGCATTCATATAAATATAGCTCCTGATGGCTTATTTTCCTTGGACAGCCAACACTTCACAGCTTATCTTCTGTGAGCTTGTGATTTTGCCTGGAAGGAAAACACTTTGGACACCTGGGGAATCAGGACTACTGCACATGAAACTGCCATGACATCCCCACTGGGCATCTGCAGCCCCACAAAACTCCACAAAAACCCTCGCTCAAGAGCTGCTGCTGACTTGAGGAGCCAGAAGTCACCCAGCTGCGGCTGCAAGAGGGGGCAACCAAGGGTATTTCTTCAACTTGGGATGTTGTGGAGTGTCAGGATGAGACCAGCGTGTGCCTCGCAAAGCAGCAGGTCTTCACAAATCCAGCATCCCTTCAGGATGCTCAGCAAAATGCTGGCATAATAAACCACCCTGTTTCTGTTCCAGTCCCTATGGCACCATTCAAAGCTGCTTTTCCAACTGTTCCTTCCCTCCTCTGTCTCATGAAATTAATGAGCATGTTGTAGCAAAGAGAGGGAAGATAAACAATAAAACACATCAGGAGCCCACCCTATCAGCCTCTTCTCCACAGCAACAGGTGCCATGGGCCAGGAAGAGGTCTGGCTGACCCTAGGTGTTTAAACCTTAATTAGTCATTAAGCATGGGTCACAAACCCATGAGCCAGGGGGCTGCAGGACCAGAGGAAGGCCCCAAACCCCAGGAGCTTCCCTGTCCCTTCTGAGCCGCTCCTAGAGGCAGGAGTATGTTGGATATGGCTCTTCTGGGAGAGACGACCTGAGCACGCTCCCACACATCCGTGATGCTGCCCTGATCCACTTTCTTGGGGGTGTAAGGGAGGGGAACCGTGTCCCACAGCACCATCGTTCCCTCTCCCACACTGGGGACGACAACCCAGATTTGGGTTGGAGGTAACCAGTTCAATGGGATGATCAAAACAAACCTAAAACTCCAGCCTGGCGCCTCTCCATTGAGATCTCCAAAGGCAGTTAATATATTAATATATTAATTACGACTGTGTTTATCTCTGCAAAGCACAGCTTTTCCCTGGCAGGTCAGGGCATTTTCAAATCTGCACTGAAGCCTGAGCTGGCATCACCACAGAACTAAAGACCAAGTGGCACGTCTGGTGTAACCTCTGTAACTGCAGCCCTCATTCCCTTCATTAATGCATTCAAATCAGTTACAACTGAGCATGCTGGACTTGAAAACATCTTAAACGTCTCTATTAACTAGAAACACTAGCTAAGCATGTCTGGAAGTGCTTCCCTGAATTAGGATCCAACTCCTACCCTGTCGAGCTCCCCTTTCTTTTTTTCATTTCTTTAAAGCTGAAATTTGAAGCTGTTTTTTTTCAGACAGGACTACAGGACTGCAAAAAAACACTTTTCACTGGCAGGCTATGAGAATATACATTTTCAAAGGTCCTTGTAAATTACAGAAGGAGTTGGCGGGGATTAGAGCTGGGAAAAGCTGATCACGTACAAAGAGGGTCATGATCCCATCAGGTCACTGGAAAGAAGAGCCCCAAGACACATCAGATGCCGGCCTGACGCACTGTCCCATTTTAGCCTCCAGCCCCAGCAAACGTTAAGCCATCGTTTTATTTATTAAAGGCTCAGAAAGCCTCTGGTTAATGCTGGGAATCAGGGTGGAACTGCATCTGACTCCCCGAGCCAATGGCAGTGGCAGATGGTGGCTCCCAGCCCTGGCACGGGCACCAGGGATGGCACATCTTGGAATAAGCCACGAGCCCAGCCAGGCACCAGTGTCCCCTCAGGGACACCAGGCTGTCAGCTCAGGGACATCATCATCAGGCCACACATCTTGCTCCTGCTGCCTGTGCGCTCTCCCTCCTCCAGTGTGGAGAGCAACACCATCACCTGTCCGTTGTGAGGGCATCGCCCCCAACTCACACCCATCTCTAAATCTCATCCCCAAGACACTGCAGAGCTCAGGTATTTGCAAGGAATGGCAGCTCTAGGGAAGAGCTTAACTACCTGCCCTCCTCTTGCACAGCTCAGCCCCCAAAACGTCCCCTTCCACAGCCCCAGCATCCTGCCCTCCAGCCAGAGCGCTGCCTTGCCTCTTCCTAGAGGAGTCTCCACTGGAAGGCAAAAACAATACTGAGATGTGGCCACCAGAACAGCTACTCCAGTGCTGCTGGGGGGCATAGGGAGCTCTCTCTAGCCATCATCAGGATCCTTCCCCTGCTTTTTGCTGTTATCTCAAAGCCATTTGTCTCCCCTGCCTAAATCCCTTCTCCTGCAGTTCTCCTGGACCGCATCACCCAGAGCAGCTTGGCTGGGAGGCTGGGGGGACCACAAGCCCTGACAACAGCAGTTCTCAATAGCTCCTTATGCTGCCCTGCCTGCTGTCTGGCTTGGCTCCCTCTCCAACCCCCAGATGAGGGCTGGACCATTAAATGACATGACCAGGGCTACCAGAGCAGCCAGTGGCAGAGTGGAGCTGGATCCACATCTCCAGGTGCACTCTAGGAGCCAGACCATCTTTCAGGAATGCTCAAAAGCATCTCACTACCACTACAGAGAAAAGCATCCATGGATTAAGTAAGAGAAACTTCAGAGGTTTACCTGAGCCAACACAGCAGGGGAGAAGAAAGTCCAGGAGAGGAATTCAAGATGAGTGCAGAACCACACCTTTGATATGCCCATGGTATTAATCATTGGAACCATCAGTAATAAGTCCTGTCTCCTGTCTAGACTTGGAGGCCATACCCAGACTGCAGAGCCTGTGAAGCCAGCACAAAGGCCTGCTTGAAAAGTTCTTTTTCCGAACATGAAAGAAACTGAGAAATAAAGATGGGTCTTTTGTTGCAGGAGTGGAATTGCAGATAGTCGATTTTCAAGTCTGATTTCTCCTCAGTTTTCACCAGGCAGAAGTTCTATTTCTCGCTAATCCTTAGGAGATTTGGTTCGGCAAAATCTTTCTGAGGAACTTGTGGGGGTAATCCCATACTGAGGTTTGCTGGACTTTGCCTCTGTTTACCCATTCCATCACTGTGTATCCAGTGCATCCCAGACACGCACAGTGCCACCTGCAACGGACTGGCGCCCAAAGCCCCTCACAAACGGGCTGGCGCCCAAAGCCCCTCACACAGGACTTGATGGGCAGAAGCAAAGGGCTCCTGCTGCTCTAGGATGAAGCTGTGTCACTGAGGATGAGAGCCACGTATGTTATAACAGAAAAGCAAGTGAGGAATTCCCAAAGGGATGGAGCTTGAGGCCACCTGCTTGGGAAAGGCAGGAGAGCAGAACTCATGAGGAATATGGACTGCAAACTGCACACTGAAGTGAGGACAGAGGCAGTGAGGAAGCGGCAACACCTGCACAAATTTACCCAAATTCCCATAGTCACTGAACCTCGTGTACACACAGGGGCTGAGTTCAGACAGAGGGGGTCACCCCAGCAAGACCAAGACCCCAGAAACTGCACCCCACACCAGCAGACCCCACTTGGCACCATACACGCCCACTGAGCACAAAGCCCTAGAGACTTTTTAATTGCCAGAGAGAACTCAAACCCACGAGGAGACAGAGTAGCCCCCTCTCCATCCCAACACCAGGGATTCTTCTGGATAATTAGGACAGCCTGGCTATCGCCTCCAGCCTCGCTCCATTTCATTTTATTATTAATTAAAAAAAAAAGACTACTTTTCTGCTTTTCTTCCTCAACTGCCTTGGATTTTTCTTCTGTCTAAATTCATCTGGGCTCTGTGCAATGTCACCAGGTCAGCTTGTGCTCCTGCTGCAATTCTAATTCTGTCAGCTTTACATTTTCTAGGCAGTTGGGAGATTTTTCTTTCTTTGCTCCTTTTTTTTTTCCCCCAAGTCAAAAATGATTTTGCATAACAGTAATAATGTTAATGGCCCTGCACAGCGCATCCAGATTACAACTGCAGCTAGGGAGAAATAAACATCTCATCTTTGCCCTGCTGTTTATCTCCCCACAGCAGAGCCTGGTATCAGGTCAGAACCTGTAATTTCATTAACTTTATCATTCAGACACGCTTGTTGCTAGATGTCATTATTCAGCACATCACTCCTGTGTTTTGTTTGTGCTGGGATTCACTTCAGATGCTCCAGCACCACACGGGAGCATCCTTCCCATCCACATCACTGCCTGAGCTGGGGAGGAAAGTTTGTCTCGCTGAGCCCTGATCTGCAAAACATTTGTGCTGCTTGGGCCTCCTGGGCAGGGACTGGATGGAGCAGAGCCACCCAGTGCAATTCCCCGCCTGATTCCCTGACCAGATACATCCAGAAGTGGTGAATAAAAAAGCCCCACAGTCTTCCTCACGGAAAGGATAATTGACCCAAGAGCCGCCAAGCGTGGGGTGGCAAATCCCCAGTGATGGAAAGTGCACAACCAACACCTACAAATCAATCGGTGCCCAGCACAGGGGGGAAGCTGCAGCACAGGCAGGTGGAGGGTGAGCAGAACTGCTCCATTGCCACTGGATTTGCCATCCCTGGTAATTAATGCTGGGAAGTGACACTTGAAAGAGCCTCTGCTGACAGCCCCGGTGACGACATCGTTTGGAGCCCGCCGACAAGTCCCAGCTGATGTCTTATCACAAGGCAACACAGCGAGAGCAGCGAGGAGAGCTTTTCCCATGGGAGCCGGTGGATTCCCTGGGATGCAGGCACAGCTCCACGCCCATCCCCAGTGACCACAATGAAACCTGGCGGCACCAGCTGGGCACCAGGGAAAGGCTGATCTTACTGGTGCACTACAGCCATGCTGCAGCTGGGTGTCCCTTAACGCACCCACCTCCAATCCAGCTGCAAAGCCATGCCCGAGCAGAACTGGCTTCCAGTCCCTGGGCATCTCCAGGTACCAGGTGTCTGCTCACACCAGCTGCAGCCTCTCCACCCCACCTGCCCCATCCCCACAGGAATCCGGCTGTGACTGCTGCTCGTGCGCAGGTCAAAGCCCCTGTGAGCAGCATGTCTGAGTCACCACGTTTCCCCTGTGTGTGCCACCAGGTCAGAGTGGAAAACCCACAGCACGTGTATTTATCTCTGCAGTCTAGAAACCCTAGATCTGAACGGCAACCACCTTGTCCTGGGCAATCCAGGCCCTAAGCAGCTTCAGCAGAGAGGAGTAAGTAGCACATACCATAGCTTGGCTCCCTGAGCAAAGCCTCATCCAAGAGGGAAAAGTGCCCATCTGGGAGGAAACATATGGTGAACGGGCATAGTTTGGAAGGATCAGACTAGGCAAGGCACAAACCTGCCTCGATCCAAGGTGCAAAGCCTGACAGCATCACAAGCAGAGCTGGTGGGAGCATTTGGGAACATCTCTCCCAGTCCAGGAATCCTACAGGCAGCTTCCAGCTCGGGGCAGGGGTTCAGCCTGTGTAAGTTCTTTACTGCCAGTTCCTGAAGCCCTTGGATAGTTTAATATTCTGCTCTAGATCTTGTTTGCTATTTTGTTTTGAAGAGCACTGAAATGCAGTTACTGCTGTCTTCCCCACTCACACAACTCTAAATAATTTATAGAAAAGAGAAACAAAGAAGAGAATATGAAAGAAGAAGAAGGTAGCTCGGTTACGATGTATGCAGGCTTTCATTTGTTCATTCTCCCTGAGCACAGGGTTGAGGAAACACCTCTTAACCCCGTGGGCTGGTAACCCCAGACACACACCAAGGGATGCCAACAGCGATGCTCAGAGTAGCACTCGAGGATGGCAGATTGACCCCTGGGCACCTCCAAATCTGTCTGAGCAACAATAACCATCACCATCATCACAGCCTTGTTTAAAAGGGAAAGAGTAAAGAGCATTTAAAGGGTGGAAGAAACACAACCTCAGTCACCACTTAAGACCATCACAAGGGCAGGGAGCTGCTTTCCAGACACACTGCATCACCTAGGCTATCCCTGGCTCCTCCATGGAGACAAAAAGAGTCCGTGTCCCCATCCCTGCCACTGTGGCTGCTTAGTCTGTCTGGGAAGCCCACACAAGAAGAGAAGGATGGTTCAGCACCACCCCAAGATCCCTTCCCAGCACAGAGCGAGCCAGCACATCCCTTCCTTGCTCCTGCTGGAGTCACTCACAGCATTAACAATCAGCACTAACGTGCTTTGCTTTTATTTATTCAAATGCATTTTACTGTGCATTGCAGGTGAACAATATTAAATAGCTCATAATAACATTTCAATAAGCAGAGGTGGGTGTAGCAGCTTCTGATAGAAAGACTTCAGAAATGCAAGCAATCAAGTGTGCATTAGCCAAAATACCCTTGGGAATGCGCTGCTCCCCAGCAGAGCAGAGGGAGAAAAGCCACAAACCTTTCTTCTCGTAGTCAGGTTTCTCCTCCCCGCCCCGGCCCAGGCTCTCCAGCGTCCTTGTCACCTGGCTGCCAAACTCATCCTCCCTGGTGCTGGGCTCCGCCCGCCGCGGGGTCTCCTCCTCCTCCTCGTCCTCGTAGTCGTCCAGGATGGGGGTCTCCCGGATGGGTACCCCGATGACCGAGTTGTGGGCCTGCAGGCGCGAGTTGCGGAAGCTCTCGCGGGCCTGGGGGCCCAGCAGCACCGAGGGGATGTAGTGGATCTCATGGGTGGCCTCGGTGCTGGCGCTCTTCTGCGGGATGCGGCGGCGCTTGTGCCAGCGCCGCTGGGCGTACAGGGCCACCATGAACACCAGCAGCAGCAGCAGCAGCGCGATCAGCCCACCCTGCAGAGAGAGCAAAGGGCACGGTCAGGAGGGCATGGGGTGCAGGGAGGGGTGATGGGATGCTGTAGTGTCCATACAATCACAGAATGACGGGTGGATGAGAGCTTAAAGCCCATCTCATTCCATCCCCCCGCCATGGGCAGGGACATCTTCCACCAGAGCAGGTTGCTCAAAGCCCCATCCAACCTGGCCTTGGACACTTCCAGGGATGGAGCACCTACAACTTCCCTGAACAATCTGTTCCAGTGCAAGCAATCACCCTCACCACGCCAGAGTACCCTTCCATCAACACCCCTCGAACCACACACAGGGGGATTCATGGAGCAGCCACCTCTCAGGTGTGAGGTCATGGACAGGTAGATCAGGATGCCAGAGGTCGCCTTTAGCTAGGAATAGCACAGTGACACCCCTAGCTCAACTCTGCCCATGCTCCCAGGGACTTTGTTCTTTCCACCTCGCTCCTTGGGGCCCCCAAGCCCCCTACACATGGAGAGATGTGGAATGGGGATGATCACATCCCACCACTTAGAAGAAAAAACCTCATTAAAAAACCCGGCCATCACCCAGGAGCAATAAAGCCTTAGCAGAGACACGCATTTCCCAAAAATGACGGTGCAACAAATGGCCCCTCACAGGCGATGCTCCCAAGGCATGGTTACCGCAGCTCCAACATTTCTGGCCTGATTTCCCTGTGGTTTCAAGATCAACTGCAGAGCTGGGGGCACTGCACAACATATTCCAGACCCAGACCTTCTCTACTAAGCTCTTGTCTTTCCCCTCTTCCAAATTTTATTCAATACAGCTCTCAACAATGTTAACATTAAAAACAAAAATCTTTAACAAAAAAATAAACTTCCAAATATCTATATGTACATGGAAGTAGCACGTCCTCTCAAGGGAGCCTGGCGAGGGAGTACCAAAGGGAGCCAGCCCTGCCTCTGCCTGCTCTGGAAGTTAAATTCATCCCTACACATACAAGAGCTGTGCCTGTGCCAGCTCTGAGCCTCTTAATCTCTGCAGCATCGGAGCAATTTTATCCCGTGGCAGACAAGCAAGGCAGGGCATGTAAATCAGGAGCAGCACGAGCGGCCAGGGCTTTGCAGCACGACAGGAACAGCCGGGGCAGAGCAGGCATTCCTTGGGCACCTGGGATGCCACAGCCCAGAGCTGCACCGAGCTCTACAGCAAAAGCAGAGGCGTGAAAATATTCCCTCTGCATTCCATACAAAGCACCAGGCTCCACCCGGAGCACGGCTCTGACTCCTAAACAGGAGCAGCTGGAAGGACGTGGCACTGCAAAGTGCAGTTTCACAGGGTGAGTTGCCTCGGGAGAGGCCTCGGGAGCTGGAGCGGAGGAGAGATGTTTCCCTGCACCACAACCTGCCACAGAGAGGGGCCCAGCCCAGCATCCCCCACATCAGCACCCCCTCTCTCCCACAAAATGTCCCTAACAGATGCAGGACGCGGGGGTTCAGGACACTGCTCAGCTTGAGTTCACCAATTTGTGTGACATGCACCATCAGGAAAGGTGTTTTACTGTCCAGGAGAGGCTCAGGGATCCCTGCACGGCAGAAGGGCAGGGCTTGGTGAGCAAGGTTTATGCCTGCACTACCAGGGCACTTCAAGGACCAGAGGGAGGAGGAGCCATCATGGCCTTACATGCTCAGAAACAAGAACCAGCATGGACACCTCAACCTGGGAGAGCAGACACAAGTTTCCTTGGATTTGCACAGTGCCTGATGCATGGAGACCTCAGAGCATCACAGGAGCTCCCTGGCTGAGCCACCCACACCCACCGGCACTTCCTCAGAAATCCACTCTGCAGGAGAGAAACCATGGCACACCAGAAGGGAGGCCAGGCCGGGTGACAAGGACACAGCAGGGCCATAAACTTCAACACAACAAACCCTGCTGCAAAACCAGGTCTGGCTCACGTGCCAGCAGCTTAACAGCAAAGAGAGTGTTCTCATGTCCAGAAGGGCTTCAGAACAACACTCATGGATGTGACTTGTGGGAAAAAATCTTCTCCAAGGCCTTCACCACCAAATCCCTGAGCTGCCCAACTGGATATCACTCACACCTTGGTGCACTCTGCCACTGGGAAGTGGCTGCAGGGCAGAGCACTCTGCACCCATGGGCACACAGGCACTCACTCTCCACGGGAAAGCAAAACCAGAGACATCCCAGATGCTCAGAAAAGGTCAGGGTGACAGAGAAAGCCTTGCAGGAGGAGCAGCTGTGCCAGCTGGACCCAAGGAAGGGGTTCAGCCACCTGTGGCAGGCCTGGAACTGTGGATCTTCCTGGCTGGGCTCACCTTATATCAGCCCCTGGGAAATGGCCTGGAGAAAACAAACCTGTTAGCGTATTAAATAAAGATCTCTCTGCTGGGGAGAACCTACAAGAAGGCATAAAGGCACAGAGGTTACTGGTGTGCCACTCCCCATCTGACTCAGGAATGACAGGGCTGGCTCCAGGAAGCCAAGGGCTCCCAGCCTAGCCCAGCTACAATTCCCACATCCTTTGGGGATGAGCCAGAGATCTCTGCTCTGCCAGTCACTGAGACAACGGCCCCTCTCTGCCTGGGAAAGGCTGGGGGTGCCCATGCCAGCTCCTTGGGTGAGCACCACAGGCTCATCACAGGCAGCTCAGTTTCAGCATGCTCCTTTCATCCCTGACCCTGCGCCAGCAGCTGCTTGTTTAACCACGCCACACACGCTGGGAGAGCTTCCTGGGAAAAAGGGGGAAAAAAAAGAGTCAAACTTAGGAGGCATTCAAGCCAGCCTCATTTTAATCTATTTTTCGTGTTAAATTATCCAACTGAGGGAGCGGGAGAGAGAAAGAGGAAAGAAGGGATAATATGAGAAATGTTTTATTTGACAACGTGTCATTCGGAAACTGATTATTTCTGTCTCCGAGCTTTTTAATATTCCCAAACAATGGCCGAGCCGCGCAGGGATTTGGTATTCTAAGGCTGGATTTATAATACTCTGTTCTGCAGTGATAAGAACACGGGCCTTTAATCCTCTGAGCTGTGAACATGCATATTCTCCCACGTAATGTCCTTCCTGCCACGCTCCCGCTGCCCTGGGCCGGCCGAGCAGGAGCCACTGGCACCAGAGTGTTGCCAAGACCCACAGGAGAGGAGAAGGAACGGGAGAAGGAAGATGGGGGAGAAGAGGGATGATGGGAACAACCCATATGTGGAAAGAACTGCAGGGCTCATGGCACCAGAGAGAAGCTCAGATGAAGCGGGAGAGCAGCAAGGCTGGGACTTATTTGAAGCCCAGAAGGAAAATCAATGGGAGAGGCCACCCTGAAGCCCAAGAGATTGGACTCTCACACAAATTATGAAGGCTGCCAAGCTTTTGGATTGGAGGGCCATCACTCTTTAGGAATCTTTGAGATGTTGAACAATTTCTGGGCAGCAAGAGGAGGCATCCCTGCTTTGAACACAACCACCGCCCTGCCCCACCAACCAGTGAAAGACAAGGGAGTCCCACTGCTCCTCGGGGGTCCGGACAAACTTTCTTGCAACAGCCTCTGGCCTTTCCAACTCTGCTCCCCACAGTGGGGATCCCTTGCAGGAATCCTCCATCCCGGCAGCCTTGCAGTCACACAGTGACACAGCCCAGCTGTTCAGAAATCAAGCCCTGACAGTCTTCCAGCCGCCACAGCAAAAGGGCTGAAGTCACAGAAGAAAGTCCCAGGCTGCAGGGGATAGTTTGGGCTGGGCAGACCTTTTACACCACAGCATCCCTTCTGCAGGCCAAAGCAAACTAAACAGCACAGCACTCAAGTCTGTGCTGACCTGGGCTCCTTCCTCCCAACACCAATGCAAGGTTTTGTCCTGAGGCAAAAATATCCCTCTTCCTTTCCTAATTTGAAGCCATTTCTTGTCCAATATCGTGCTGGCAACCAGCCCCATGGCTACTGACCTGCTGCTGGATGAAACAGGGCTCTCACAGCCCCGGACATCGCTCCAAGGACAGTCCCCCAGGACAGCTCAAGGACGCCCCGTCACTTCCTGGGCTGAACGAGCCCCCAGTGCTGGAGCATCACATCCCCTGCATCATCCCAGCAGGTGAATTAAGGTGAGCAATCAAGGTATCAGCAATAACCACACAACCCTCAGGGCTCTTCACACTGTGTACTTTTCCTTTCTTTCTTTTTTGGCTGTGAAGGTAATTAAACACTAGAACAATTTACCAAGGGGTGTAGTGGATTATCCATCACTGTCAATTTTAATTTTTTTTTTTAAATCAAGCCTGGATGCTTTTTGAAAAGTCATACTTTATTTCAAATGAGAAATAGAGGTTTCAGGGCATTCTTGCACCCCGTGCATCTCTGAGGGCACAGCAGACGATCCCATGGTCCCTTCTTGAATTCCACTCACCCCAATTTTGGCTTTCCCACATTTCAGCTCCACAGCATCTTATCTCTCATCTCAGGCACTTCATCCCCTCCCAGGCAACCCAGACACACAAAGCACCACCAGACCCCGGATGCAAAGAGAGGTCAGGCAGAGCCCACCCCCATCCACAAACCACAGCCACCCCCGCCAGCCCAAACCCCCACATGCTGCGGGGCCAGTGGTGAGCCCGTGGATGAGTGAGCACCGGGCAGGGGAACTGAGGTGAGCGTGGGGATGGGACCCAGGACAGACAGCAAGCCAGCAGGAAGGCTAGAGAGGAAGAGACAAACACCAGGATTCAAATACATACACATAACATATGTACTCCAAAGGGATCTGGATCCAGCCCTGATCTCCAGCCCACTCAGCCCCACCTCTCTCTCTAAGACACAAGGATGATACACAAAGCAAATCTCCTAAAAATACAACATTTTCTCCCCGTACACTTCAAATCTCCATTCAAGCACAGCTTCACCAAGGTGCTTAACCATACACTCAACTTTAAATATGTGTTTAATTCCCATTACAGTCCATGAGCCTATAGCACACGCCTCAGCGCTTTGCTGAGCAGGGACAGCTCCTTGAATTGCAGCCCAAAGAGAACTGCGTTACATCTCTTTTTTCCCTTCTTTCCACAGCTCACCACCTCACCGAGCTACAGATAGGATGGGGGCACTGTCTTCTGGTGGTGGTGTTATCACAACTGTGTCACCTGACCTGCCCAGAGGTGACAGCACCCCTGAACCGCCCTCTCTGAATGGGTGCAAGGAGCACAGGATGTGGCCCAGGGGTTTGAGGAAGGGTTCCCACAGGATGGCTCCATCCAGACCCTCTTGCCATGCTGTACATCCACACACAGCCCATAAATTTAATAGTATATACAGTCCTGTAAAGTACAACACACACACAAGCAATGAGAGTTACAGTTGCTGTGGGAACCATAACTTTAAAATCCCTGACTCTTCCACGTTAAAAAAAAAAAAAAGAAAAAGTCAGAAAACAAGTCACATTTTCATATTTTTTTTTTTTTTTAGAGCCACGCTCAGTTTTGTTTTGCTGTTTTATCCAAGAAGGGAAACAAAAGAAGGAGTGAACCTGCCAATCAGCCTTTCTGTGCTGCTCAGACATGCGATGTGATGTTCCAGTAAATGTTTATTTGAAAGGTCTCCCAGGCACCGGCTGTGTGCAAGCACCAAAACACACAACCCTCAATCACAGCCAACATGCCTGTGTGTCCCGAACTGCACATCTCACTAGGATAACAATTCAAAATGACTCCTAATCCATTTTTATTATGTAAAAAAAAGGCACTTATTTGCAGCGAGCTGAAAGAGGAGGGCTGGAGGTGATTTTATTAAGCACCTGATTGCCCGCTCTTTTTAAAGCCGGGGCGCAGATTGCATAAATTGTGATTTTAATGCGCGCTAAACGGTTCACCTGAATGGGCTGACCTGCTAACCCAGAGCCTGCCCTCAGAGAGGGAAGATTTTAAAATTCATAAGGTCTCCTGCGCTTGCGCTCATGTTTTCCTAATGTGGGCAGCCTGGGAGCGCAAAGCTGAGACAAAAACAAAAGCTTTTCTTTCCCCCCAAGGAGTTTCAGTCACAGAGCCCCACCCCTGCTCCACGCTAAGCCAGCGAGAGACCCCTGCACGCGTTCATCCCACTCAGCTCATTTCCACCCCACGCCTGAACTGTGTGTCATCCGTATTCCAAAGGGGAGGAAGAATTCACTTGAATTAAGAAAAAACAACATGGATTTTAAACAAAAGAGGCCACCTCATCCGGATAAGTGTGTCTGAGGTTTCACTGGCCAGGATCACCACGTGCTGCAGGCTCAGAGTGCCCAGGGCTGTGGCAACACAAAAAGCACCTCCCAGTGAAACGCAGGACTAAAGGAAAGTCCCTCAGAGCCACCCCTGACACAGTGTCCCTCTCTGCACCATCCCCAGCACAGAGCCCAAACCCTGATCGTCCACGGGAACCCTGCTCAGGTGAGGAGCATCCCCACGCCACAGTCACATCCCAGCGAAGGCAGCTCCTGCCAGGGAAAGGGCAAATGGGAATCCACATAAACTGACTGTGTGTGGCCCTAATACCCCCCCAGCTGAGAGAGAAAAGCAATGAAGTCCTCCAAGGTTCAGTTTCACCTCGGTTTCACCAAAATCACCAGTAACTTCCAGGGATGGAAGGCATTTGCCATGGGAGCTCCCGAAGTCACAGCCACTGCAGGAGCCCTGACCCACCCAGCTGCCCCTCACCCCTTCCAAACAAAGGTTTAACAAAAGCTAAAGCAAGGTCTCAAATTAGGAGCATTATTACAATATCCACCAGCACAGCATTTGCTTGCAAGTAATGAAATATAATTAAAAGTAAAGAACACTTGTCAGATAAATGACAAACACGTACTGCTATTGCAAAAGTACCTTTGCTTGGTTTTTTTAATAATTGTGTTTATCCGCTTCCTCACTAATTTGCAAAAAATGCAGTTAATTCTCAGTGGATCTCACAACCATTAGTGCGAATTAATGCTGTTCCCACTGTATATTCTGCATATATTAGAAAAAAGATTAATCTAATAAGAGATGCACATCTCCGGGTGAGGGAACACAAGCACGATTCACATCATGCCTCCAGCTCCCAAGCCTCCGAGAGGGACACGGTACAACACCCGTTCTGCTCAATTAACCAGCCCACTTTTGGGGCTGCCAGACCTTGGCCCCTTGTCCAGAAAACGTGGCAGAGGTGCAAAAATTCACCACAAATGCAGGGACTTCTTGGAGAGCCAAATGCCTCCAAATCCTGTTGATGGATCAGGTCTCCTCTGCACTGGTTGTGCTGCTGCTCTACCCACGGTGAAGATGGGAGAGAGACTGGAAAAGGGGTTTAGCATTTATTTATGGACTTCTCAAACAATTTCTGGAGCGAGGAGGTGATGGGAAGGTGCTATTGTGCACACAGACATGACGGAAAAGAGCTTGTTTTGTTGGCAGCAGGTTTTTTTTGGGAACAATCCAGCCTATTGTGTAAAAAAGAAAAAAAAACCCAAAACAACAACCCACAAAAAACAAACCCTGCCTTACCATATTTAAAGTGCAAACATTTCAGCATAATGAACGTCGACAGCTGAATGAACACAAACTACAGCTTTCCAGAAGGAGAGGGAGGGTATTCAAACACAGTATCAGGGATAAAGCCTCTGTGCACGTGCCCACATGGCATTTGGCATCGGTAGGTACTCTGGAATTCTGGCATCGTAACTCACACAACAGGAGAGACACACCACAGCCCCCGCACCCTGAGAGAATCCTCCTCTGGTACCTCGGGTATCACACACCAAAGGGAAAAAACAACCCAAATCTAAAGTTTTATCAATTTTCATTTATGATTTGATAATAAATTTGAAAACTGTGCTGCTGCCCCCCAAGTAGCACAGAGCAGGGAGATCCAAGACTTTGATTTAAAGAAAAGACCCAAGACCTCAGGAACCCCACAAGCCTCCTCTCCCAAAACACCACAGCTATTCCCAGCAGGCTATTAAGAGCCCAGTTAAATACAGCACTTAACCACACACTTAACTCCCATTAACTTCACTGGAACCTTGCACACAGATAAAATTTATCCGGTGTTTCAGGGCTTTTTCATCTCCCAGGGTTTTTTCATCTCCCTGACAAGAACGGAGAGTTCCCTCACCCAGCTCTCCATGTGATGCCTCCAAACCACCTTGGGGCTCGGCACGGTGGAAAAACAAACCCATGGGGACGGGTTTCCCTGCTGTACAGCTCCCACACTCACTGCTCACACACGAGCCCACAGACACCTTTCTGTTCTGCAGCACATCTTGACGAAACTGCTCCTTTTTCACCCAGCCCTCCCGCTGTATCAATTGGGAATATAAAAGTATGGGAATGCACCAGATTTGGTTTTGTCTTGTTCTTTGGAGGGCATGAAACCAATGAACTCTTTCCCGAGAAAGGAGGACAGGGCACCCCGCCACTGTGCTGGGCAAAGCTGAATTTGCACCTGCCAAAGGGCTCTTTGCACTCCCAGCTCTGAAGAGCTCTGCACACCCTAGGGACAGCCCCCATCCCCAAACTCCCACAATTCAAGTCCCTTTTTTTGTTTTTTTGGGGTTTTTTTTAGATGCAGGACATCAAGGGCAACAGGAGGAAAGCAGTGGTGGCAGCATGGCAGTGATGCCACCTGGGTGCCACCAAGATGACCTGCCAAGCTCCCTGGTACGCTGCAAGGGGCTGAGACAATCTGAGACTCGCACTCTCCATCCCAGCTGGAAGCAGAGGGTTTGGAGTGTATCTGAGTGGGATGCACGGATGGAGAAACAGGAGCTCCTTCCCAGACGGAGGGCACAGGGCACAGGAGCTGCAGGGCACAGCTATCACAGCTGGTTCACCCAGCTCAGCTGCACCACACCATGAGGGTCGTGGTGGAAAGGCTGCAGCCCCCCTCCCCAGCCAGCAGCAGCTGAGAAAGTGCCCGTTTGGAAGCGGGAAAGGATTCATTTCAATTAAATATGCCTGGTGCTCCAATCGAAACCAATTAATTCTCCCCATCTGAAAGGTGATTAGCCGGGCTATCCGGGTAAATGGATAATAACAGGCTAATAACCCCCTCCCCATGCACACACCGGGGCCGCCGTCAGGTTTTTGACACTGTGTCTCCAGCCTAATTGCAGCATCTGTGAATAACTGCGGAGCAGATCCCGGCTCCATCCCCAGCAGCAGGCAGGGCCAGGTGAGGATGACCGCTTCGGAGCCAGCCTGACATCCCATTTATGCTCCCAGGCTTCAAACAGGGCTCTGAGCAAGCAAAGCTGCTCTTCCAACCCCAAAAGCTCCCTCATCCCCCTGGAAGCTCTGCTGGGCATTGGGATGGCAGTTCTCAGCTCTCCAGCCCTGTCCCCTTCCCTGGCTGTTATTAGCCAGTGTTTAACTCCACTGCTAATCTGCCTTCCTCGTCCTCCCTCTGGAATGTGCTCCCACCAGCCCAGCCTGGGACAGACACCAGGAACACCAAGGCGCTGGGGTCAATGGGCAGAGCTCTGCACCTCAGCCCAAACCAGCCTAGCAGCCCCCAGTTTAAGCATCCCCCACTAACCCCGGCTCCTGAAGCTGCTCCGAGCCTCAGCCCCTGATGTCCTCGGGGAGTTCAAACAGCTGAGCCCAGACATGAGGATGGCAGCCGGCAGGAGAGAGCAGGGGAAGGCACAAAGCCATCCCACTCTTCTGTGACCCTCGTTCCCTCCGGTCCCGCGTCACCCCCAATGTCACCTCAGCCCTGGCCCCACAAGCCTGACTCCCCAGCTGCCAGACAAGGGGCAGCAACTGGGGAGCTAGCAGCAGGAATTTTCCATCTCTGCTCCCTATTTTTTTCCTGACAATTGGGAAGTGTTGACCAGCTAAAACCCACTTTTCCAATGGTGTATTTTTGGTTAAGAGCAAACACGGAGCCAAAATGTGAACAGAGAAAAACAAAGACCTCAATCCTGCTGCCATTTTCTAATCAAATTTCCTTTTACTAATTTGACAGGCCTGTTTTGAAAATCTAAATTTAAAGCTAAAATGAAGTTAGATTCCACAGCTAAACAGGAATCGAGACAAAATGTTTCAAATGGAGCTAATAAAACCCTTCTGCCCACACCTTTGGGCTCACAAAGCTCCTCTCCACTCCTGGTTTGTTGAGTACTGAGCTTTGGTTTGCTCACTCCCCCCACCATGCACAGGCATCCCCCCAGCAGTTTGTTTTTAGCTTGTAGGAGGCAGGAAAACAACTTCCACCCAGCTCCATCTCCTTGATGTGGTGCCTGTCCTGCTGGCTGGCCTGAGTTCACATCTAATCTAAATTAAGCCCAGTTTAGGCAATGCTCCCATCTTCACAGCTTGGCCTGAGCAGAAAGAATGAATGGGAGATGAAGATCCAGCCGTGTGTGTTCCCTGAGAAGCTCAACCGGCTGGCAAGGAGAGGAGGGAGCTCCGGGGTGGAGAGCAGTGTCCTTCGAGAGGCAGCACTGACCTGCACAAGCTCCTCCACCTTTCAAACCCTCCCCTTCCTCCAAACAAAAAGCCTCTTGCTCCCCAGAGGCTCAGCTGTGGTCCCCAGCATCTGACCCTCTTTCAGGCTTTCATCACACCGGAGTAATTTCCCACAGAACAAAGGAAGCCAAAGAAATAATGGAGTCTCTACTTTGTGCTACAAGAGCACTGGAAGGTTGGTGGTGCAGCCTTTCTGGTCGGTGCCTGTGATCCTTGGACAAGCCCTTGGAAAAGCTCTGTCAGGGAGCAGCCCCGCCCCTGTTTCACTGGAGTGGGACTAGAATAAATCCATAAATCCCAGGATAAATGCAGCAGAGTGTGCTGGGAAGCACAGAAGAGCAGCACCGTTACTGATCTAAGACCAGGTGCCCTCACACAAGTTGGACAGGGGTGTGGGTTTTAAAACCAGATGCTGAATGTGTCTTGCACAGACCAAACAGGAGCTCCAGGGAATGAAATCCCAGAAACCAGAGCCTCAGCAATCCACGTCTCTGGCTCAGGTACCAAATGTCCCTGTCCCTGCAGGGATGAGTTGCTGGACAGAGAGGAATGGACCTGGCATCACACAGCACAGGTGTAACCCAGTGTTCAGAGGGCAGCTTGAAAAGAAAAACAGAAGGTGCTTAGACCCCTCCTCTTCAAAAGCAGCAGCTCTGGTCGCCCTCCACCCCTGTAGCCCTGGGGGGATGCCAGCCCGCACCCCTGCATGCCGCCAGGAGCCAGGGACTTGCAGCAAAATCCTCAGAGCAAAACATTTACAGGAAAAGGGTTTCCATCCATCACTTCAAACCGCCTGCTTATTTAAACCAGTCCAAACACTGCAAAAGTTATCTGAAACGCTCGGCTGTCGCAAAGCTGGGCTGAAGGCAGAGCAGTGGTGGGGCTGCTCGGCCCTGATCCGTGTCAGACAGGGCAGGCTGAAACAACCGCTCACAAGGACCGGGAATTCTTGCAGAACAGGACGGAGAAACATCCATCACCAGTGACAAAGGGTTATCGATCCTGCCCGAGGGCACAGAGGTGGATTCAATGACCGCTCCAAATCCCTTCCACTCCACAGATCCTAGAGAAAAGCAAGTCTTCATCCTGCAAAACCCTTGAGAATGAAGTGCTCCTCTGAGTGTCCCAACGGATGGCAGCGCCATCGACAGGGCCGGCACGTGTGGAAGGGTTGGGGCATGAAGAAGCAACTCCCCCACTTAAAACAACCAAACAACCTAAAAACAAACAATCCAAAAATGGCAGAACAAAAAACAAAGAAACAAAACCCGCTCTGAAGTCACACCTTCCACAGCCAAATCACTTCAGCTTTAACCTGAAAAACTTGTTTAAGAGAACGACAAGGAAAAGTTATCGAATACACTCATGCAGCCTGGGGCGTGCAGGTGAACCTTCCATCCACACCCACACCCCTGTCTCGGCCACCTCCCAGCCCCAGGGACTGAGGGCAGCATTCCTGGAGGTTCAGTGCAGTGAGAGACACTGAGAGGTCCAAGGAGAGCCACGATCACTGGCTCATCCACTCCATGTTCCAGTTTTCAATATTTGCACTGTCAGGATGTTTTCCAAACACAGATAATCATTTAAACCCGAAACTTCTTAGGAAAAAAAAAATGCACAATTAGCAATTCCCCCACTAATTAGGAAAGGAAGAAAGAAGTCCAAAGCAGAATTTGTCTGCATAAAACAGAAAAGAGCAATGAAATAGCTACATATGAATGTAGTCAAACTGAAAATTAAAGTCATGGTTCTTACTCCTGTGCATGACACCCTTCAGATCCCAGCTCAGTAAAAAATAAATATACACTGTCGCTGCTTTCCCCACGGACGAGTAGAGAAACGACACAGAGTCCAGGCGCAGGGTTACAAGGAAACAAGGCAAAAGCCCCCTTTAATGATTGCTCAGAAGGCTTTTTATATGTTAGTTCGCAAAAGTGTATGAAATGGCATAAGGTAATTGGTTTTTGCCATGCACCCCTCAAGGGGATTGGTCAAGTTCTAAGACACCCATCTCTGGATGTTTTCCTAGTTAGAGCCATAACAGTTCTGCAAAACACCCTGCAGCTGCAAGAAGTTTATAAAACGGGAACATTGTTTTGAGTTACTTGCATGGGAAAGACAGAACTTTGACAAAAGTGCTGCAGAGAGCTAAAGAAATTCTCTGCTGAAGCTCTTTCAGCATCCATAATACACATGGCTATATGGAGCTTATATTTCATGGATATACATGCACACACATGAACACAGACACAGAGTATCATGGAGAGCTCTGGTCATGGCCAGCTGCTGAAGGGTCCTGGCGGGATGCTCAGAGGGACTGAAGGGACCCCACGAGCTGAGATGCTGAACCAGGGAACAGGCACGTGGGAACTCACATCAGCTGTGCCACAGAGAAGGTCAGGGAAGCACATGGCCTGCACACAGGGCTCTGGAAGAGGATGACCTCACCCTCCCCAGCAATTTTTAGGGCTGGTCTCCAGCTGCCCTCCCTCCAGGGAACAAGAGGATCAAGTGTGTTTTTCTCTGCTACTATACAAGACACGAGCTTGTGCGCATCCTCTTGTCTGATACAGCTTCAAGGCTACAGGGTCAAGCTTCCAGGGCTTGTCTCAGCTCCAGAGCCCTTCTCCAGGACAGCCACACTGCTGTCACCTTACTCAGGGACAAGCCTTTTTGCGGGCAAGAGACCTACTGAGACGCACATGCAGCAACTGGGGAGACAACCCACCTTTCAAATTGAGTACATCTCCCAGGGAAGGTCAAGCTGTTCCCAAAATCAGGAGGGGTTTCACACTCAGCCCTCCAGCTTCTCCACATATTCCCCCATCCTCATGCTGTACTCTCCTGCACCCAGCCCCGTTCCTCTGTTGCATTTGCACAAAGCCTGAAATCCCTTCCAAAGCAAACTCTTGTTTCATCAGTATCACCATGATCTCTGAGGGAGATCGCAAGACCCCCTTCACCTCCCTTCTCTGCAGAAACCCCCTTTGCCTTCACCTCTCCCTTTTCTGCTCCTCATCCCTCCCCATGTCAAACAAGGATGTTCCACAGCCTTGCCAAGTGCTTTGGGAACAGCCTGAAGGACACGAGAACAGCTCCTGAAGAACAGCTTGGTACTGGCTACTGCATCAGCTGCTCTCCTGACCAACACCCCAGTGCTGCTGCCCGTCATCTACAGGACGTGGGAAGACAAAAACCAGACAAGGAAGACAGGAGGAGAAATATCTACCTGTCTCCAACTTCCCAGCCCCAGGAACCAGCAGAATTTGAGCACAGCCACAGCTCCAGCCCTGCATAATTATTTCACAAAAGGGGGAGCAGGGGGTGAGCAGAAGCACCCCAATAACACAGGAGCTCTCCCAGCTTTTTGAAGACATATGGCTCCTCTCCATACTTCAAGCAGTGACTCCTCCACGCTTCCAAATTACAGCTGCCTAAGCTGTTTCTGCAGATATTTCCTCTTTCTATGCAATCATTTGGCTAATAAGATGAGCAGGTTGGGCTCATTTATTTTGGACACTGTTCGTGGGTCATTAGCAGAAAGGCTAATCATTGCATTGGCAGAAAACATCACTTCTGCTTCAGAGCTGGCTGCGCAGCACGGGAGGGGGAGAGAGCAGGAGCCTGACAGAGCCTTTAAAAAAAAATAATACAAAACCCAAGTTACACTGCTGTAGAAGTGGAATTTTCCTCTGCTATTTCCCCAGGTACCTGCTGTTAGGATGAAGCGGACAGACTTCAGTGCCCGAGGCAGCTCTGCGGAGCTCGCGCTCCCTCTGCCACGCACGTGCCACCTCCAAGGGCCCGGAGAAGGAGCGACGCTGGCGGCAGCAGCCCGGCCTCCCTGAGCCACAGCAACACAGCAACATGTCCTGGGGATGCTCAGCCCTCCGGGGAAGCAGCGTCATCCTCACCCACAGGCAAATCCAGGCAGGATGCAAAGAGCCCCAGGGCAAAAGAGCCCTTTCTGGGACGGTCTGGGGTTAGCAGAGCGGGTCAGTTGTGATGCCTGTGCTCTGCCTGCAGCACCTGAGCACTGAACTCCACCTACAGAGACATTTAAAGAGCAATTTGCATTCAGTGTGAAGGCTGGAGTGCTGGGGGGATGCAGAACGGCAGGGCATTTGTGGAGCTGAAGCCTGAATTTCCAGGGGACACAGCAAAGCTGAGCCCTTCCCGTTTCTCTCTCTCTCGATGACAAACAGCAGCAAAGACAAAGTTTCGAGACACAGCCATGCCAAAACAGCAGCACTAAGAGCAAAGCTGCTCCCCAGGCTCGGCTGCTCCAAAACCACCTCTCTCCAAAGGCCCTGGGAGAAGCTTTGCCCTGCGGATATCGTGCCCAGGCAGAGCACAGGGGCACAGAGCTGCTCCTGCTCCCATCTCACTGCAGCTGCTGCCTTCACCCACTGGCCTCGCAAGGGCAGAAATTAAGTGCTTGAGGGGAACAGCTGGCCAGGGCACAGGTTGTCCCCTTCCCCAGCAGACACACAGCCAGCACGCCTCCTGCTCCCCTCCTCCAGCTTCTGCTGGCTCCAGATGTCCCGGCCGAGTGTGCTGCCAACGGTGCCATGACCTTGGCTGCTCTCAGCAGCATCCTTGGGGCAAGCACAGGATGGGGCTCCCATGTCCCCTGGGAGGCCTTCGGCAGATGTCCACAAGCTCCGTGCTTCCCCTCCTGCCCTCCGGCACCACAGCCAGAAGCCCCAACACACTTCCCAATTGGTTATGCCAGGAGGGAGCTGGGCAGGGAGACAGCGTGGCAATGTCGGGAGGAGGGGCACCAGGAATCTGTCCTTGGAGTGCTCCAGCTTGCCTTGAGCCACCCATGCTGAGCCAGTTCCTGCTACCCCCACGGGAGCATCGTGCTGTGCTCTCCAGGCCAAGCCTCTCCAGCCCCACGGCAGAGCCGGCTGCTCCCTGGGGAACGCCGCGACAGACGGGGAGCCGGGGCTGGCTCTGCAGGGCTCTCCAGAGAAACGGAAGAAGATGATTTGGGAGCTAATTTAGAGCTTGGATTTCCGAAGTCTTTTCAGCCTCCGAGGCTATTGGCAGGCAGTGTTACAGCCCCTGCCAGTCTCAGCGGCTCTACAATGTCCTTCCCTTGGCAAGGGCAGCAGTGGGGAAAAAATAACACACAAAAAACAAGGGACATGTGATGGAGAGCTTGGCTGAAGGTTCCCTCCCCCTGCTGACCTGCGTGCCAAGGAGGAAGAGCATGGGGAAAAAAAAAAGTTTTAAAAGGAAAGAAAAAACCCCACACTACTTGTTTTGCTGTGTCCGAGCTGTGGGGATGAAGCTGTGGCAGGCGGCGAGCGGACACAACGTGGGGCCATCTCTTTGTTCAGCGGCCAGGACAAAGCCATCACCCTCCCCACACCCCCCAGCCAGCACGAGGAGAGCAGGGCCCCCAGTGCCTTCTTCCCAGGCAGGAAGGAGCACTTTTGCACAGCCTCCCTGCACCCCACGCTGCTGCATGGAGCCCCAAAGCACGACCTTGCACTCAATCCCAGCAAACCCACAGAGAGAAATGCTGCTGGGTGCACACCTCTGCTTGCAGGCTTGAGTGCATGGGGGTGAAACAGGGATTTTGCCTCAAAATTTCATGGCCCAAGAAGGCAGGGTGGTGGCGAGCCTCTCTCCTCCCTAGCACATGCAGCAGACCTCATGGAGGTGGCTCCTCTGCTGAGGATGCTGTGCAGGAAGGAGCTCACCAGCACCCAGAGGGTACCAAGGGTGAAAACCTGCTGCTGGAGAATCACAGCCTCTCAGGGAAGGACAGGATGAGGCCAATATTTAATTAACCTTTTCTTCAAAGGAGAAGGGAAGGAAGGAGACTGATCAGAAGAGCATGGGGACAGCCCCAGCCATCCAACCCAGGAACGGTCTGAGGGCAGCACTCACACACAGACCCCCCTGTCAGGGTGACAGCTGAGAGAGGGGGGATTCACCTGAGGAGGGGTGCACAGCCCCCACCCAGCCACTGCAGCAGAACAGGTGATGGGAAAACACTCCAGCCTGGAAAGGAGGGAGCCTGGATGGCAGCAGAGACACAGGCATCAGCAAAGGCATGGCCAGGTGAAATGTGATCATTCTGGCAAAGAGACACACAGCACATGACTGTCATTGACCCGCTCCTTGTGTGTCACATCAGCAAGCTGGGCACCAGCCACCTCTGCAGGCTCAGCTGTCCCTGCAACACCTGGGATGCTGGAGACAGCCCTGGCAGCACAGCCCACTCACCTGCACCCGGTGCTTCCCCCACGGGGTACCAGCTCCACGGTGGGGCATACAGGGAGAGAGGCAGCCAAATCCAAAGCAGTCAGGATCCTGAGGCAGGAGCAGCTGGGTTGAAAAATCTCGCTGTGTCTCTAAGCCCTCCCTGCAGAGCACACCGAGGCTGCCAAGATGCACACGGGAGCCCCTCTCTCCCTGTTATGTGGGGACAGGAGAAACACAAGCATTGAACAGCCCTGCTCATCTCTCCCTTCCCAGCACACAGGGCAGAGGTGGGAGAAGAATCAGGTCACTTCACTTCTCTGGTTTGATAAGGCTATTCCCCAGATCCCAGGACACAGCAGCAGCTACTTGAACAACACCTCGGACTCCTCCTCCTCCCCTGGGCCCCCAGACAGCCAGAGGAGGAGCTGGGCTGTGTGGCAGAGGCAGTTAAGTACGTGGAGAGGGAGAGAACAATCACAGCGTTCACCCCAGCACAAGCCACGAGTGTCCCAGGTGGATCTGGCCCCAAACCAGTACCAAGGACGCCTCGAGACAAAGTCGAAATAACCCTCAAAGGGGAAGTTAAAATCTCTGAGTTCCACCAGCATGGCCAGTCCCAACATGCCCAGGCAACTGATTCTCAAGGTGTCTGGTGCAAAACAGGACAAGAAAAAAAAAAAAAAGAAAACAACAGCTGGCTGTGGCTGTGACAGCACCGGCTTCCCCTCACAGCTCATGTAAGGTGGGCAGAAGAGCCTTCGTGGCAATTTACACCCTTTCCCAGCCAGGGAGGGCATGGCCACATCCACATCCTTTCCACAGCCTCAGCCTAGGGGCACAAGCATTACCTGATAACCAAATCCTCACCACAGCCCAGACACATCTCACAGCTTCTCCGCTGGGTGCTGCAGGCACGAGGAATCCTCAGCACTGATTCAGGCTGTCCCTGGAGCTGCTGTCTCACTCCTGTTTGTTTCCATGACTCGCAGCAATCACTGCTTTTGTTTGCAGTTTGTAAACAAGCCCCTTCCTCGCCTACCCCTGCACCAGGGATGGCTGGCAGCCACCACGCCATCCTCACCCCACTCTCCCAAACCAGCACCCCAATGTTCATCATTCAGCACATCCCAGCTGTGTGAGGGGATGAAGGATCACTGACCAAGGAGATGAAGATGTGTCTGAACCCATCTGGGAGGGTGTGGGGGACAGTGTCCAAGAGCTACACACCCTGAATCCCCAGCACGAGGAAGAGCAGTGGGAGAAGCAGCTGCCCTGAGCCATCCCGAGGTCCCAGACACCCCCAAGGATGCAGGGTGCGATCAGATCCTTGGTACCCAGCCCAGCCCTCACCTGCCTGGCCAAGCTGCATCCCAGCACCTGGGCTGGGAGAGTTTAAATCATTAATTTCTGAGGCAGAGGGAGGTTGGCAGGCCCAGTGCTGGCCTGAATAATGATGGATCTCTGGGAAAGGCCAAGTGAAACCTGCAGCTTAATCATGGTGAGACTCCCTCTGAGGCACTACCAGCTCCCTCCAGCCAGACATTCTCCCACTGCAACTTCCCACTCCCAGCACACGGGGCTGCCCGTCCTTTTACTTCTGCGTTACCAAACCCACCCCAACCTCTGCAGAATGAAGCTCCAAAGTTGCTACATAAGCAGTAAGGGCTTATCAGCATTGGGGATGTTGTCTGTGCCCCCAACAACTGCTGCTCCCACCCCGCTGGTTTCACCCCGAGCCCGAGTTTGGTGCAGCGAGCAAAACCATGGCCAGGGCAGCAGAAGAGCACAAGCTTGCCCAAGGAATGGCTGGTGAGGAGCTGCTACCCAGCTACAGCTCTGAGAAGGGGAGACACCTGACACTGCTAAAGCATCAGTGGTTCTGCTGCCATCCAGGGTTCCCCACCTTCCAGCTGAATAAAAAGGAAGTGGTCTCCTCTCCCTTGGGGGGCTAAAAAGGAGGCAGCTAGAAAGGAAAACCACGGGTTTTCCTGTTGGATAAAGGGAAACACAATGAAAAAATGTCCAACCTCTGAAATCCAAGTGCATCCCAGCAGGGCTGGGACTGATGTTCCCACTCCCTCCCTCTCCAGCCACTGCCATAAATCCAGCCCCAGAAGCACTCACCTGAGGCAAAGCCCAGCCAGCCAACCAGCTCCCTTCAAAAACAGTTTATTTTCCTGCAGTTTTATACAATTGGATTTTAACAATAAGCACTATTCCATTTTTTCTCTCTCCCCTTTTCCTTTGCTGCACATCTTGAGAGTTCATGACGAGGCTCCTGCTCGGAGCTGGCAGAGACCTTTTGAGAGCTGAAGCAGAGCTCGCTCCCCCTCGTCCGTGGGGATGGAGGACGGAGGGAGGAGGTGGAGTGGGAGCAGCGACAGGTAAAAATAACCATACTTGGCCTGATGTTGCTCCCAATTAAGCCGGTGGGAATTTTGCCCAACTTCCAAAGCAGCAAGACCCAGACACACACAAAAAGTGCTCTGCTGTATGAGCAGCCTAACCATGGCCAGAGAAAATCATGGACACCTGAGCTTCTTCCCCCTGTTTCCTGCCGATGGGAGTCTGAGCATCCCCTGCCCCAGGGCCAGGCACTGCAGAGGCCGTAGACACTCCAAGGGTGATGATCAGACCCACAGCACCACATCTCCTCTGCTCCAGGCACAGTTACTCCACAGAGAGCTTGGAAAGGTTTTTTCCAGGAACGGTTTATCTGCTCAGACAGTTTCACATCAGCTGAAACTAAAGTGTAAGTGGTTTTGGGGAGGATATAGAAAGTGTTGAAGAGTAGAAACATTTCATTCTGACACTTCCCTGAACAAAAAGAGCTCTGCCTTTTCACGGCATCACAGTGCCTTGTGAAACCAAGTCCAATTTATTTTTAAATGGAAAAAAAAGGAAAGCCCAAACTGAGAGCAAATATATTTCTGGGGACAAATATGATATTGCATTTCATCCTGTCGTTAACACTTACTCCCATCTTCGGGATTCGCCAACCAAATGAGAGCTCAGCCTTTTGTGGTGCTGTAATGTAACATCTTTCACAACCACCTTGAAGCTGTTCTGCACGAGGTTGAGCACAGTTCACCTTCACACGAGCCAGCACCTGACACCGACAACACTTGAACAGATGCAAACATTTCCAACTCACATTCAAACACGAGTAGCAACTGAGAGCAGCGAGAACTGCAGATAACACAAGGTTTGAAAGAAAAAAAAAGGCCTTTTACTGCTTGTCTGAAGACCAGCCCAGCTTTCAAGCCCGCAGGCATCCTCCTGGGGGCATGAGAGCTGGGTGCGGCTTCACGCCCTGGGTCAGAGCCCATATTGTACCAAGAGAAAGATGGAGATTATAATATTCCTGCTGGGAATAAAGAGTGTCAGGCATCCCCCAGCACAGCACAGCCTCACCAGTGAGGAGACAACACCTTCCACCCTGCCAGCGTTCCCGGCACCCAGCCAGGCAGTGCAAGGTCTGCATCCCAGGAAAACGCTCTCCATTGGGACACACTACCTCAGAGCCAGGGGCCACCCACACCCAGACATCACTGGAGAAGGCAGCAGCATCCACAGGAGTTTTCCTGGAATAACATTTCCTGACAATTTTAATGCCAAATGTACTTTGGAGCCTGGCAGTTTAAAGCAATTAGATCCAGGCTGGGAGCTGCAAAGCATTTCTGTGTTTACGTCAATGTTTCAAAGGTACCAATCCAGTACTCCCAACACTTTACACACAGGAGCAGCACGGGGCTCCCACATGGAATTGCTCTCTCCAGGAGCCCAGCAGCTCGGTGAGAACCAACCTGTGGAGGAGAGGGATGGAAAACAGGAGCTGAGGCAGAGCCACCCCACCAAAGCCTGGATTTCCATCTGCTTGTCCCACACTGGGAAAAAAAACCACACCAAAAGGTCAGGCCACCAGCTACACCCTGCAGTACTGTGGATGTGATTTTTTCTCCCAGACAGATGGTGGGAAAGGGAAGAATGAGGAGGAGGAAGGAAGGGAAGAAGTTCAAGAGAAGCCTCTGAGATCAGCAAACTGATAAAAATACCCTCTCAGTGCTGCTGGCAGCGGAGGGACCGGGCCCGGGGGCGAAGGCAGGCACAGAGCGTGTCCCACCCTGTGCCACGAGCTCGCACTGCTCCGATGCTCCTCACCCCACTCCCAAAACCTTCCCTCTGGCGTTTTTTCCTTCATCTCCTCACGACTTCAGCACCCCCCTTTCCAGCTCTCACACTCCCTGACAACACCGGCCACTTTTCCAGCGGGAGTTTTCACTTCTTCCCTTCCGTCCTGGATTCTCGGCACATCGACGCTGGGGAAATTTTCTCAGGCTGCAGATCCCTCCCACACCTTCGATGCCAACTGCAAAAACCAAACCCCTTCCCAGTGCTTCCCATGGCTGCTTTTCCCCCAGTACCAACTTCAGTTGCTCTGGGGATGACATGAAGTTCAGGTTGCTGCTCAGTTCAGATGAACTGAGAGCATTTATTCAGCCTTCCTTTATCAGAGATGCAAATCAAACACTCCAGTTACATACTTTAACACAGTGGGGTGGAAAAGTCTGATGGAGAGAAAGCCATAAAGGGTCTAATGTAGCTAAGGTGGAAGACTGAGAGAGATTAGTGAAGAATTATTAACATAACAGGTGCCGTTGTCACAAAAGTGACAATTTAAAGACAAATCCCCCCAAAATGAATTCCCTAAATACCAGAGCACATCACTAACTACATTTAGTCCCTGTTTTATAGCGGATCTGCAAAGGAGAGTGGAGAGGAGGGGGAAGGTGAATGAAAGAGGCTCCTTCTCCCAGACAACAAGAAGTTCGTTAATGAAACATTCAAATGGAAATGGACTCGAAGCCAAAGAATGTCCCATCCTGGGAAAGAGCAGATGCCGCGACAGTGTCAGGGTGAGAGGAGTGGGACCTTCTTACAGCATGGACCAGCAGCAACTCCTCAGTTCCAGCGCTCCTGCATGACTGGTGACTTCAGCTTCCAGCTGGGCTGAGCTCCAGTCCCCAGACCCACGGAGCCTGCAGGCATTCAGCCCCTCTGCCCTGAGCACCCAACCCAGCAGAGATCCCACCAGTCCCTCTGGCCACCCCAAAGCAGCTCAGGAAAGAGCTGAGGGCCACCTTCAGCAGACTGGGGAGGACTGGTGATGGTCTGAGGATTGCTTGGTCTGCCATCACCACAGAGCCTGCAGCTCCCACCCCCATCCCAGGGATTTGGGGATGCTTAGTCCACCTCTACATCAGGGTGGGCAGCTCCTTCTCTCCCCACACACGATTCTCACACAGGAACATGCTGAACCCAGGGGTTTTAGAGCTTTTCTTTTAGGTTTTGTTTTTTAATAAAAACAGCTCATTGGAGATCAATTTAGCTTTTTAATACCTTTCAGATAAGAAAATCTGCTGCAGCAGCAATTCTCTCCCTATCTTAATTAATTTCTAAACACATCACAAGCTGGAAGTGCATGTTTGATGAATCTGGTTGACCTCCAGGTGCAGAAATGATGACACAGATGTTGTGCCTTCTTCACTACCTCATTAGTCATGTCACACCAGGGTTTTTTCTCCAACTGAGATGCCTGACAGGAGCTCCAGTGCTGCCATCAGCAAGACAAGCTGCAAGGAGCCAGAGGAAGGCTCAAGCAATGTTTTGCATCCACTGGAGAAGCCAGGTCCACTGGTGCTGCCAGCAATCCCACAGGACACAGCACCATGCAAGCACAAGGGAGGGAGGGAACTAAACCCATGGGAAGTTTTGCACCAAGGAGGACTAAATACTGTTGGGTAGGGAAATGAGGCACCACACAAAGAACGGCCAATCTGAGGGAATGCTGGGGCTGAAGGAGCCCGAGTGGGGATGGGCCCAAAGCCCACAGGACCTGGAGCGATCCCTCAGAGAGCCGTTTGCTGGGGAGAGTGGGAATCAGCCCAGCTCTGAAAAGGGTTTCAGCCTCCTCTCCCCTCCCATACAAGCTGGGATAAGCCCAGCTGCACCGGTGTGATGTTATAACTAGCTGTGGGAAGGACAGTAATCACAGAATCACTGAATGGCCTGGGTTGAAAGTGACTTAAAGCCCATCCAGTGCCACCCCTGCCACAGAAGGGACACCTTCCACCGTCCCAGGCTGCTCCAAGCCCCGTCCAGCCTGGCCTTGGGCACTGCCAGGGATCCAGGGGCAGCCACAGCTTCTCTGGGCACCCTGTGCCAGGGCCTCTCCACCCTCACAAGGGAGAATTTTTTCCTAAAAGGTGACAGCAGCAGCTCCTACAAACTTTCTTGCTCTTGGAGATTCCTTAAGGAAGCAGAGAGCTGCCCCAGCCTGAGGCAGCCCCAAGGATGGGCCCCCAGGACACAGCACACGGTGCACTGGGGCACAGGATTCCTTCCCATCTCCACTTCAGAGCAGGATGTGAAAGCAGAGGGAAGAGTTTAAGACCACAATTTATACCCTGCTTAGGGGCTGATGGAGCACAGCAGCGGCACTGATCATTAGGGGAACATCAGGATGTATGGGAACAAGAAGAAAAAAGGAAACTTCACAAATACAAGTTAAAGAAAATCCTCTGGGAGACCTAGAAGCCAGCAGATAACCCATCTGCTGCCAGCACAGCCAGCAGAAAGTGGGCATTAAAAACAAAAAATAGTAATTTTGTTAAAAAGCAGCCAATGAGGTCTGGTCACCTTTTACTCCAGACACTTTAACTGTCCCCTGCAAGGTGATGGCATGAGATGCAACAAGGCTTTTCCTTGCGACCAGTCTCCAACAAACCCAGCTTATTCCTGCTGGAGCTGGAGCAGAGGCAGCGCAGAGCACGTTTATAACCCTCACGCCATGCAGGGACGGTCCTGGCTCTGGTATCCCACAGCCAGGCCTTTCATGGCATCACTCACAAGAGAGGAAAACCCATCCCTCCACCAGCAGGGCAGGATGGGGCTTTGCATCCTCTTCCCAAACCTGCATCCCGGCACTCACAGAGTGCAATGGTCCTACTGATGCCTGATAAAGGGGTCCATGCAGAGATAAAACCTGCCTGTCCCACCCAGACCCACCCCTCCACCCCTCAGAGCCTGACAAACAACCCCGTCTACAGCCAAAGCCCCGGACACAGCCCCGGGGCTGGATTTAGCACCACGCAAAGCAATAATTAAACTGGGACACAAGGTGGTGGGGAACAACAAAAAAATAAATCTCTCTTATGTTTTGTTAAATTCAGCAATTTACAAGGCTGGAATAATTAGTGGTTTAAAATGTTTTGACACAAGCAGCCCCAATAATCATGATAAATCATATCAGGCATATGCCCAGATCCTTGAAGTGACAGATGACAAACAGAGCAGTGACAAGACGCTCCATCACGCGGGGAATCATTGAGTTAATGGAAGAATTATTGCTTCTGAAATCCACTCCAGTCCCATTGTGGGGAACATTCCAATTTATCAAAGCCAAATGAACATTAATTGCTGCAGCCTGGTAAGTTTTCGAGCTGCTGTGACCTTCATTGAATTTTAATCCAAAACAGATAAGATTTACTTCCACACAACAGGAAACAACACAATTAAGCCCAAATGACAGCTGAGATTATGGTGAAAAAACACAACAGGCGTAATGACAAAAATATTGATTCCTTTCTACTTGACACTGTACTAAAAAAAAGGTAAATAAATAAAATCTTGCATTTGCATATTTGTTTTTCCTTCCCCTTTATCCCTTCTTTTCATTTGAGAGACAAATTTCAGACACTCAAGCCAAGAGGAAATGGGTGGCAGAGAGTAATGGAGACTGAATTCCCTTTAACTGCAGTAATTAATGTTATGTCTCATTGGGGAGAGATTAAGGAAAAACAGTTAGGAAAGGAAAAAAATAAAAATTAAGTATTGTCTTGCTGTCAAAGACGCCCTTGAGCTTGGGAAGGGAGGTGTGAAGAGGGTCACAGTCAGTGCTTTGCAGGCATAGATGGTGGCCACAGGGACAGGGGCCATGGACACTTTCCTGCTGCACTGGAAGCAAACCAATCCCAAACCAGAAGGCCATGGACTGACAGCCAGAATCACTGGAAGGAGGAGTAAACCCAGGATTTGCACCTCCCTGGGGCCCCCATGCAGCACAGAGGGGGCCTTGGCTTTAGAGGCAGAGCAGGAGCTCCCAGCCAAGCCATAAACACCCACAGAAATCCAACCAATTCCTGGCTTGGAGGTGTCTCGCTGCTCAATAAAGCTGTGCCAAGTGCTCCCTAAGAGAGGGATTAACCAGATCCCCCAGGCAAACCTTCCCCAGCTCCTATAAATCACCTGGAGCATGAGGAGACAGGTAAAAGCAAGTGCTACAGCCACTTAAAGGAGATGAAGGAAGCACTTTCCCATGTCCCCTCCTGTCCCCTGGGATGGGATGCTGGGCTCATGATGGACAGGGCATGCAGAGCCTGAATGCCAAGGCAGCGCTGGGGTGGGCTGGAATTTTGTCCGTTGCAGTGATGGTGGTTTAGTTTATAGAAAGCACACGGGAGACATTGGGCTTCATGACAGGAAGAGGAAGGAAAAGCATTTGGGAAGCTGGGAAGGAGGACACAGGCTGTCCAGCTGCATCCCGAGGCAAAAGGGATACGGACATAGAGGGTGTGGGGACAGCAGGAGGTACCCAGGGCCCCGCTGTGCCAAGCACAGCACAGCCAGGGAACCCCACTGCATAGGAGAGCTCAGGTGATGGGGGCCCTCTGGGATGTGCTCCAGCTGCGGTCATGAAGGAAAATAAAGGAGTGGGAAAGCAGCCTGGGGACCTGGGTGAAATATTCCACCCAAGAAACAAAAGCTGTGCCCATTTTATTTCAGCTACACAACTCCATGAGGCCTCAAGGAGGAAAAAAAACAACAAACCAACAAAACAGAATCATCTTTGCTGGTAACTCAAAACTTGGCTTGGGTTCACTCAAAAAGTTAATGAATCTTCTGAAAAATCTGGGCAAAGTTTCAAGCCTGTGCTGCAATCCTGACCCAGGAAAGGGATCTGCCGGGCTCCTGCCTCCCCAGGGACACATGTGCAGCCCAGACCTCATCCCGGACCCACATCCATGCCAGGACCTTGGCTCCTGCTGCAAAGAATGTCAGGATTTATAAAGATATTCTGTGTGGAAGGAACAACTCCTTCTCTCCTGTCCTCCTGTTGCTTTTGCAGAAGGGAAGAGAGGTTCAGGGCAGGAATTAACCCTCACAACAAAGCCATGGGTGCTCCCACGCCATTGGCAAGGCACATCTTCCCTGGCTAACCTGGGATTAGAGGGCAAAACCATTTCTGTGACATTTCCAGCAATGCTGTCAGCTCCATCCCACCGGCACCACTGCTCCCACATTCTGATGTGCAGCAAAGGAAGGCTCTGGGCAGGAGCTTCTCACAGGAACTTCCCAAGCATCGAATCATTACAATCATCTGCTGTATTTCAGAGAGCATCTTCAGCAAGGCCGGAGGACCAGGACTGAATCTCCCCTACCACAGAAAATCTGCATTTCAAGCAGGAATCACCAGCCTGCAGGGACAGTGTCACCCCACAGACACAGGGCAGTTCTCCAGGGCTCAGGTTTGCCCACAACAGCCAAACAATCCCATACTCAAACCTCCTGCCAGGGACTGAGCTTTTCACACCCACACAAGTTGTGCTGTCTTCTTTCTTTGTTCTGTCTCTCACTTATATTTTCAGGCTCATTTTCCAAGTACAGATTTCTAATCCTTTCCCCTCTCCGATTCCCCATCCCACTGACAACTTCAGCAGGACATAAAACCATCCCCTATCCAACTCAGTAAGCTGCAGCCCTCAACTCCTTTCTCTTCTGCCACCCTGCATCTTATCTTGCCCAACAGCCTTAATGCAAAGCCTCTCTCCCCTCTCACATGCAATCAGTGCCCCATCGAAAGCCCCACTGAGGAGACACTCAAAAAAACAGATTTAAGTTGTAAAAGCCACATAGCTGCTTGTTCAAATAAAAAAAATAAAGGATTTGTGCAGCCATTGGCTCTGTTCCTCCTTCCAAACCTAAGGACAGAAGTTGTGGCAATGACACAGATTCCCAGAGATGAACAGATTCACCTTTTGCAGAGGGTTGCTGTGGTGGGATCCCCAATCCCTTAACAGACTTGCTTTGGCAAAGGAATGGCGTGCATACACACTGCAGATACCAACCTAACTTCTTCTTTTCTTTGTCTTATTCCAAGGGGATTGAAGGGACAATACACTGAATCCCATTTTACAGATGGAGCTCTAAAACACGGAGGAACCATGGACCAGATCCAAATACGTGGGCAACCACCTCATGTGATACTGAAACTTTAAAAGGCAACACCGCACATAAACAGTGCATTAATGAAAGGTCACAAACACCCCAGATGGAGACATTCAAAGCACTGGATCATCTTTTTACTTTTAGGTCAGACTTGTCCTTTGCAAGAAATGCTGCAGCCCTTACTCACTTCAAAGATAAACTTCAGCTTCAGAATGAAATGGCCAAGCCCAAATTGCCTTTGCACAATGCCCAAAACACAAAGAATAAGCAGAAATATTCCACTGGCACCTCACCACTTTCCAGCAGAGACAGGAGGAACTACAAGGATTCTTGTTACCCTCTCAACAGCTTCTTCCCCACACTCTGTTGCTTTATTTTGTTTCATTTTCTGAGAAAACCAAGCACCTTTTTTTTTTCCTTTTCCTGGCCCATTCAAACATATCTCTCCCTTTCTGGAGACCCAACCAAGAAGGGACAAACATCTGCAAACCAGATGCACCACCCTGCTCCTCATCCCCCTCCTCCCATCACGCCCTGGCTGCCAGCCCCCTCCTCCAAGAGGGTTCCTCCATCCCCTCCGATGCCACCGGCAGCTGGGACTCACCATGACTGAGATATGAAGAATGTGCATCTGCTCCTCCACGATCTCCGAGGGCTCCTGGAGGCTGGGGGGGGTGGCCCGGGAGAGCTGCTCAGCGCTGCTCATGGACACGTGGAAGTACAGGGTGCCGTTCTCCAGCCACTGCTGCTTCCAGTGCACCAGCGAAATGTCCGACACAGTCCCCGACATCTCTGCAGGGACAGAACGCACAGCTGAGGGTCAGTTTTCTCCAGGACGCCCAAAGGTGTTATTCTAAGTGATCGACGAAATTGGGACTTTTGAGTCTTACCCCCAGAACTGCTTCTATCTAATTTTAGCCTCTACCTGTTACTTCCCCTGTATATGAACAGTAACATTTGTCTTCCTCAATAAAAAGCAAGGGGCTACAGAGGCCTGGGGATTTCTAGGCTAGGAAGGCAACAACAGTAAATCACACAGGATGCCCTAAACCTCCTATGGCTCTCCCAGGAAATAGGCTGGAAGAAGCTCCCGGGGAGCTGCAGCCAAGCCCAAGGGAGTTTCATGGCTCAGGGAGGACACTGTGCCAAACAAGGCAGGATGCAGACACCCGTACACACTTTGCTGGCATTCACAATGGAAACCTTCTTCCAGCTGTGAGGCAGCAGCACAGCTGTATTTAACAGGGACACTCTCAGCACAGACTGTGAGCACCAGCAGCAAGGGAAGACCACCAGACTTGACAAATATCTATCGACCTTGGGGCTGCATCTGTCAGTCACCTCCTGCAGCTTCTGCTGGTTTTACATCCCACCCGTTACCGATTTACAGCTCAGGCACCCTGGGAGCCAGGATTACAGCATCCCAGCACACATACCCACACCCCAGCTTTCCCTGACCTGCACTGAATCTGGAGTTTGGACAGCCCAAAGGGCACCCCCAGACCTGCAGACCCAGTGAAGGCAGCAGCTCCCAGCCTCAGCTGCAACGCCTGAGTGGGCCAGGAGCACTGACAGCTCCACAGCTGCCCAGCACGTTGCACACGGATCTCTGCAGAGAATGGGTTTGGCAGTTCGGCAGCTGAATCAAAACAAACAAACAAAGAAACTACTAGTACAAAATGAGCCAAAATATTTCTCCTTCCACCACATCTTTTTTGTGTTTGGTTTTCCATCTCCAATATAAGCAATGGGAAGCAAGACAGGTGTTGCGGTGTGTCGGTTCCTGCGGTGGTATGGCATGCCACAGCCTTCTCGGAGAGCGCAGCGAGGCTTGCTCAGGGAGAGCGGCTGTTCCGCTTCCTGTGCCCCTTCCAGGCTGCCCCTTGCATCCTCTGGAAAGCTGAAGCCCCGCGACACGGTGACAGTAAAGGAGGCGAGAATGCTCTCTGCATGAGCACTGCAGAAGATCTTTTATTCCATGGTGGCTCCCAGAAGCCTAGATCCAGCACATGTGCTCGCTCCCAAAGGTAGAGAGCCAGCACACGGCACGGTTCCCCCAGGCAGAGGCTGGTGCCCCAAGGCAGGGTAGAATGGGAGAGAGGAGCATCAGGTGGCATGCAGGGTCCTTTATCAGGGCAAAGGGGGCAGGGAGAGCACATAGACGAATGGGCACAGGGCACAGGGGTGGTACATGGGCGGAGTTGGGGTAACAGAATCAATGGGAGAAACCCAAGGGAGTGGTTAGGGCTAGGGGCGGGGAAGGGGGGACCCAGGTGGAAAAGGGCAGGTAATTTAGTAAGCACAGGAGTGGGGAAATACAACAGTACAGACAGGTCTCCTTAGTCACTGGGCCCACAGCTTCAGCAGTCGCCTGCTTTGAGGGAGACCCAAATTCAATTCCCTGCTATTTGGGAAGACACCAGGTCTGACAGCCCCTGACCCACTGTCTGCAGCTGTGTCTGCCCCAAAACAGTCAAGAGCACAAGCTCAGGTACTTCTGGCACCACAGTGGGAACAGAGAGAAGGTTCTCCTCCTTCTCCTCCACCTTGGCTGCAGAGGACCAGCAGGGAGGACAGCGCTTGTTCCCCCACAGGCAAAGCGGCCAGGGAATGCTGGTGGCATTTTGCATTTCATTCCCCTGAGCCCAGCTGGGCAAAAGCACTTGCAGTTCCAGCTCCCAGCAGGGAGGAAGGAAGGAACCTGCCCAGCTGAGGCTGTCCTGAGGAGCCACCCTGCAGGACACGATGCTTCAACAAAACACTGGGGTGGTGAACAGCCACTCAGGCTACAAGACCAGGCACTTCCACTTCTACAAACCCATGTCCCAGCCCAACAAAAACACCTCTCAATCCTTCAGGAACAGTTTTTGTCACCCCTGAAATCAATATATTTTCCAGCAGCAAGCTCCTGGCTTCCCAACATGGATCAAAACAGAGCCAACCAACCTGCTCATGGAGAAGACCCCATCACACCACAGGTCCTGCAGGGCTAGGGGCAGGGACAAGGCCACCCCCCTACTGCCAGATCCCTGATTCAGCAGCTCACTGGTGACACTCTGAGCCACCACAGTGTCACCTCAGACTCACCAGAGAGGTTTGCTCATTGCCTCTGCCGCCCCAGCACAGCACCTTTCTTATCTTTATCCCCAACCCCTGTGCACACCTGAGCACTCAACAGAGAAAAACCCAACAGCTCCCGACCACACACGGATCCATCAAGAGCCCACACTTGTACTTGGGAGGGGATGCACGAGCTCCCTGTCACAGCCCTGTCACTTCCCTGACATCCTGCTAATGACCCTTCTCTCTTTTGACATAAAAAACTCTTTGCTGGAGCAAATCAGCAGCAGGAGGGTGTTGCTTTCACTCTGGAACGTGTAAATCACAGCAGCCCTGAAGCTCCTTCAAGACCTGGGAACCTCATGGAGTGAATCCTGTGTCTCTCCCCTCCAAACAAGGCTAAAGCAGAAGGTTTCTTATAGCAGTAAAATAAGAACAAAATGAGAGACGTATCAAGGCTGCTTAATTGCAGTCATCTTCCCAGCAATACTTCAAAGGTCTGTACTGAAAAGCATCTCCTTGTCTAATTAAAATCAAAACAAATGCTACTTTTAGGAGCAAAAGCACTCACTCAGCTTTGCAGCAGAAAACCAAGATCATCCACAGAGGCAAAGAGGCCATGGGAGAGCACAGCAGCATCAAAGGAGAGACTCTGTTATGCAAAGCCATAATCTTATTTCTGTCCAGAGGGGCAGTGACCCACAGGAGGGGATGATTTACAGAATTACACACTCATCACACACATATCCTGCAGCAGACCTTTCCTAAGGAGCTCAGGAAGGAGGTTCTATCACCCAGCCCACAGCACAGACCACAGGGATGCCACCAGTGGAACTGCTCCAGTTCCAAAGGCTACATCACATTAGGGAAGCAAGGAAAAAGCCTCCAGGGTCAACCTTTCTCCAAATTTTTTCCCTTACACACACATTTTTGCATGGGATGTTTAAAAGGATCACAGAGAACATTTCTCAGGAGTTCTGAAATATAGGCAATTTTTTGGATTTTAGCCTAGACTGAAGATAAGCCTGTTTCATTTTCAAAAGGTCTCTTCCAAAAGTAGAAACTTCAATTTAACATTCATTTCACAATTTTAAGCAAACCCAGCAGACAGGCAATTTGTGACAAACACAGACTTGCCAAGCCTGGGTATCCATTCCCACACACTTATAAACCCTCGCGTGCTTGAGCTTTCATTTCAGGGCACCTGCTTACTACCCCAGCACCCCCAGGACACCACCAGCCTCCAATCAGATTCATTACTCACAATAAAAATAATTTTAAGAAAGCTTTTTCAAGCCCTGTAGCTGCAGAATCCCTCAATACCCAAACGCAGGGAAGTTTCTTGGCCTCATGTACAACGAATGTTGCACTGCCTGTGTTTCACTGGACACACCCTGTCACTCCTCTCTCTGCTGTAGTTACAGCACTGAGAGCCCGTCCATCAGACAGAATGCAATAGTCTGCAGCAAGATTGCCTGTTATCAGAGCTTTCAAATGCTTTTGGAACAAATTAAGGGCATTCCTGCACCCAAACCGAATGAGATACGGTTAAGGTTTTAAATGCGCAGCAATGGAAAAGCACTTGTGGTCTATAGCTGTTAAAAATCTCAGTATCCAACAGATGGGGAGCTATCAGATGGGGTTCAAACACCCCTCTGTGGGTAAAACACCGAGTAAAACAGCCAAACAGATCATCAAACATCTGCCACGCCATCTTCCTACCTGCTCACTGTGCTCAGCAGTGAGACAACAAAGAAACAGGGAGAATCCTCATTCCCCACAGCAGGCAGCCAGACTTCTCCCCTTCTCCCTGTTCAAAGACCCCAAGCAAGCACCACCTCCATCCCAGAGCAGAGGAGCTGAGGAATCTGATCTCCCCACCACCAGCAGATACATCTCCCCTTTCAGCCTCCCCAGGTGCCTCCCCAAACCTTCACGCCTGCCCTTCATCTCCCACCACACAGCCCAGCCGAGCCCACGGGCAGCACCCACCAGCCTCTGGTATCACCTGATGATGGTCTGAAAGAAAGAAAAAGGCACACAGAGCATTTTTGCCTTTGCTGCTCTTCCTCAAGCTCTGTGCCTTGTACAACTTCTACAAGCGTCAGCACTTTCCTTGGAAATCAAACAAGCAACCCAAACAAAACCCTTCCCACAGCCCAGCCTCTGACGGGGGCTCGTGTCCATCAGCTGATCACCCATCCAGGATAAGGCAGGGGACAGCACTGACCACAGCTGATCCCTTCCAACAAACTCTCTAATCCCTTTTTCCCTTTGCTGTTGCTACAACCCTTACATATAAACATTTCATTGAAGTCTTCAACTTGTATTACAATCAAACTTAAAAGCAAAGGGGCCTAAATGCATTTGGTTGGGAACCAAGACGATTCCCATAAAAGCAGATTATGCTGACATGATGAATACAAAATGAAACAGCAGATATTAAGTTGGAAGATTGTTACTCCATCCCTTCAGGCTCCTGGCCACCCTACCCACCTCCTCCCTCCTCTCCCCCTCCCTGTGGGTCTCAGTGAAAGCAGGGATAGCCTTTTCACCTCTGCCTTCTCCAAAGCAGCCTTCCAGGCTTGAAATATTCACCAGCTCTCCCCAACCCCCACCCCAAACTTATGCAATGCCTCAACATTCACCACTTACTTGGGAGGTTGCAGCCCTGCCTTATCTGTCATGGCGCTTTACAAAGCCTGTGTCATATTTAATTGGCTTGTTCTTGCTAATCTACCATGATTATTGTATTTTTATTTCATTCTTGAAGGTCATTATTAAAATAAGCCCTTTTGCTTAGAGCAGTTCATCCCCACAAGGTTCCCCGCCCCCGGATAACCAAACCCTCCTTGTGCTTCCTCCCGGCTCCCCAGAGCTGCTCAGACCTGCTGGGCACCTCTCCTGTCAGTACCAAGTGCTCGGTGTGATGGGTGAGGAGCCAATGAGTAATTTCCAGTGCATGGATCCAGGCTCCTCTGGCTTTTTTCCTCCCCACCTGCTTCATCCCAGCAGGACCTGCACCCTGCAGCCAGGCTTCCTCAGCTCACCTGCACAATTCAGCATCTCAGTCTGGCAGAGGAAAACCTGGAGATCTGGTTAGTGATTGTATTTCCTGTTACAGAGACACAATTGCAGCATGTGTCCCCTTCTTCCACACCCCTCATCCTGCCACCCCATTCCATTGCTGTTATTCCAGGGGCTCTCCTGAGTCAACATTCTCCAGAGGCACCAACCTCCAATAAACTGTTAGTTCAGAGATTCTTCGGTGCTAGCTACCACTTATGCTAATAAAGCAAATTTATGCAGAAAGTCATAAACAGAGAGCTCTCCCCAGTGCCCTTGCCAGCACAGGATTGCTCCCTGTGGAATAGATTATCACACTCTGTGCAGACTAGTTCCAAAATGACTCTAGAAATGGGGCTTCCCCCATGCTCCCCGGGGGGCTATTCTGCACTCAAACAGGCCCTAAGAGTTCTAAGAGTTTGGGTCTTTCAGTGGCAATATGGTGGAGTTTTTTATCCAGATCATTAACTCAGATTTTTTCTTCCCTTCCCCTCCAGTCGTTTTTTAACATGTTCCTTCCCTTACACACCTCCTCCTCTGCTCTCCCCTCCCAGTACTCCCTGGGGCAGCACACAAATGCAGCTGCAGATCATAAAAAGTAATAGAGAAGCTCAGAAATTTAAGAAAGGAGAAAAAAAAAAGAGATGACAAGCTCCCTCTGATCATCTCCTTTCAATGCCCCTGTCTGTGAGAACACAGTGCTGCACCTGCAGGGCATTTCAGCGGTGGCTCTGGCGCTGTGCGGGTCTGCAGGGACACAGAATCATGGAATGGTTTGAGTTAGAAAATCTCTCTGAGATCATCGAGTCCAGTCGTTGACCCATCAGTGCCAAATCCCACACATGGTACCTGCCCAGGAGCTGGGTGGAGGAGGGCTGGAGACAGCCTGGTCTCAGGGTGGTCCAAGGGGGATCCTGCTGGCACCGTGTGCAGGCTGGAGCACTCTCTGCATCTCATTGCCAGCAGCATCACACGTCTGACCCTGGATAGGCAAAATGGGGTTTGCAGTCAAGTGGGTTTGGCTGTTTTCAGGCTGTGCTGGAAGGAGAAGAACAAGCAGCCGGGCTCAGCCGTGCTCCTGGGACCAGTCACCTCAAAGACACAAAGATGTGGGAGGAGCTGAGCTGCCACCAAAGGGTTCCTGACAACCAGAGCAATGCAGCTGAAGGTGAGGGCAGATCCCAAGCTCAAGAGGAACCCAAAAACCAAGAAAACTTCCTCGGTTCGGATGGAGAGCTTGCAGACTGCATCATCCAGAGGCGGTCCAGGAGATGAGCCAGGGTGAGCAGGGAGGACAGAGTCAGCCCCTTCCAGGCCTCAGCCCCTTCCAGGCCTCAGCCCCTTCCAGGCCTCAGCCCCCGGGAACACTTCAGGCAACCGGAGGGTTGGGCTGCTCCAACACAGCTCTCTTGGTCTTGGCTCTGGAGCCCTCTGCACCATCCCCACTTCCCTTTGGCCTGCCTAATCCCAGGCTTTAGGCTCCCTGAACACATCAGGGAGCAGATACTGATTTGCCTGTGCTGCCCACAGATCTCAGTCTGACTCCACAAAGCCCAGAGAAGCTCAGCACACTCCACGCTCCCGCAGCTGCTTTGATTGCAATTCAGGCTCCAGCACATTACCCTTATTTATAATGCCAGGGCTTCCGTGTGGCGCCTCAGGCACTCTGAAATTATTACAGGGCCCTTTGACTTTCAATTCCCTTCCATCCAATCCCGTCTTTACCTGTCGGCAGAGCCCCGGCCAGCGGTGGGAGCCAAAGGCGCAGGCAGACAATGGACAATGCTCCCGCAGGTTCTGCCGATCCTGCAGGAATTGCTGGCACGTGGATGAGTCATCTCCGTTTGAATGAGGAGCACCAGGCATGGGAGAGCAGGGGCAGAGCGCTCCTGGGTGAGGCTTTCTCGGAGAGAGGAGACACCCGGGCTTGGAGCAGCACCGGCGGTGCTCAGCCACAGCCCCGCCGTGGTGCCGTCCTGATGCTGCCATGAGGAAAAATAAGGTGAAGCAATGTGACTTCAAGCATCAGAGCCCCTCCTTCGTGCATCCTGCAGAGGTGAAGGGCAAGGTGCCAGAGGGATGGGTGTGAAGGAGGTGCCTTGATGCACGGATTTTGCTCTCCTTCCCTCTCTCCTTCCCCAATCCCCACCCCTCTGTTAAGGCACAGGAGTTTGCTTTGGAGATGCTTTAGGGTTTTAGTAAAAAGCTCAAGCTTTGCCACTTCTCTGGAGCCTCCTGGCTCACCCAAGAGAAGCGCAGGATTTACTTTTGAAACAGCACCTGGAGGCACAAGGAAGAGGGAGATGTCACAGGAGAAGGAGCTGCTGGTCCATGAAAGCTGCTGTTGTGGCAGTGCATGGGGAAAGCTGGGACAGTCCTCTGTTCCCAGTTACTCCAAATCCTTAAATCCAACAACAGACAGACCTGATAAATGGGGAGAAAAAAGTCTACCTGAAAGGCTCAAGCATCATTTTTTGATGATCCAACTCTCAATCTCTGTTAAAGAAATCCGTGCCTTTGATTTTGAAGCTTTTCTGCAGGTAACAGGCACACAGCACTGGCTCTGTGTTTAGGGTGGATGAAGTGAGACAGGTTTGCATGCAGCCTGTGGGGCTGTCCTGGCTCAGAAGACTCAGTGATGGGCAAGGAATGAGCAGATCTGCTGCACTGGGGCAGGCAGTGCTGCCCAGTCCTGAGCCCTGCACCGACCTGGCCTGCCCCACTCCAGGTGCCAGCCTGCACCTGCTGCCACACGGGACATCTCTCCATCACTGCCCCAGCCCTGCCTGGGACTCCAGCCTGTCTGAAAACCCAGCCCGGCTCCTGCAGGACCACTACAAGCCTTAGAGGGTCTATTCCCACCACACATCCAGAGGAATGGCCTTTGAAAGCCTTCACTAGGCACCTGGATAAGGAAAAACCCCTTTTTAATCTTCAAGGCCAGGCAGAGCTCAGCCATGTCACAGTGCCTCTACGGTGCCACCGGAGCTTTGCTTGGAGCCTCAATGGATCTGAAGTGTCCAATGACACAACCAGGGAAGAGATGCTGCCTCTGATAAACACTCACTGGAATTTTCACTGCAGCCAAGGGACCACCAGGGAGGTGGCTGGGCAAGGCACAGGGAGGGCACAGGGAAGGCACACAAGGAAGGGGCACAAGGAGGAGACACAAGGAAGGGGCACAAGGAAGGGGCACAAGGAGGGCACAGGGAAGGCACAGGGTGGTCAGAGGAAGGGCACAGGGAAGGGACACAAGGAAGGGGCACAAGGAGGGCACAGGGAAGGGGCACAAGAAAGGCACAGGGAGGGCACAGAGAGGGCACAAGAAGGGCATCGTGCATCAGCTGCAGCAGCAGTACACAGTCCCCACGTGCACAGGAAATGCTGGCGTATGGAAACAGGGCCAGATGGGTTCTGCCAATATCATAACGCAGATCCCACAGAAGGAGAGGGAAGGAGCCCTGTCAGCTCCTGCTTCCTTTTCCTGGGCACCGGTAACGCTGGGGTGGGGATGCTTTTTCCCAGAACAGCCTCAAACACAGACACCGTGGCAGCAGAGCAGCCCTGGGAGTCAGGATGGCACTAGATAAGGCTTGTGCAAAGGGAAAACGTTCGGAAAGCCACCCCTATGGCCTCCTCCTTGTGCAGGTAACAGCAGCAACAGCAATTTTCCCTTTGTCTGTGAGTTTCTGCAGGAGCTGAGAGCAGGGCAAGGGCAGCCCGGCACAGCAGGGTGGGCATCAGGCAGAGCAGGACTGACACAAAGGGACAGAGAGGGAATGTGCTTGTCTTCCCTGCGAGCTGTGACAGGAGCAGAAGGGCAACATGACCTATTCAGGTGATCTGAAGAGTGAGGCAAAGCCAGGCGGGCTCCAGGACAAAGCAGAGAGGTGCATTTACTTTACAGCCACTGAGGAGCCAGCGCTGGCCCCGAGGGGTGAGCACGGCTCCGAGCTCCATTAGAACCAGCCAAGAGCTTTATAAGTCCGCTGCATTTTTAAATCTCTCTTTGGGAAACAGACCTCTTAAAATAAGGCCATTTGATAGCTCAGGGCTCTGCTCAGACTGTGAAGTAATTTTTCTACAATGGCTCCTCCACAGACCTGCCCCCCCAAAGGGGAGGTGGAACGGGCAGAGGAGGAGAGGAAAACCGGAGAGAGGAGGTCTGGTTGCCTTCTATGAACACTAAGACAGTTCCACCTCCTCAGAGATGGATGTCCTTTTCCAAGGAGAAGGAGCTGGCTGGGCATTTTCAGGGGAGAAAAAAAAGCAGCTAGTGGATTACTTGGGATCTTCTGCCTGTGTGTCACCTGGAGCACCAGGTGGGTGCATCAAAAGCCAAACAGCCTGACAATTCTGGGTATGCCCTTGCCCAAAAAGGCAAAAATATCAGTTACCAAGAACGACCAGTTGGTGCTGCCCCTCCACCTGGATGGTGATGGGGGCTCCTACGCTCACAGGGTCCCTCTCCTGCTGTCAAGGCAGACATCCACAGTGGTTTCAAAGGATTAAGAATCTTACCTCTTCTCCAGAAGAGGCTTTCGAGTGCTCGCTCCCTAGAAAGCCCCTAGAGCCTGCCAGGTATCCGAGGTACTCAAGTACCCAGGTTTTGTCTGGGCTGCTCAACAAACCCCAAATTCAGCTCTTGCCTATAGAAATGAGTTCTTGCAACCTCACAGAAAATTCATTTCTAAGACTATTACACCTTAACCCAGGAGCAACCTTGCACATTTATGTACTCCAGCACCCACGGATTCCCAGGACACTCTGACAGGACTGCCCCGGAGTGTCCCAGCCCAGGACACTCTGACAGCCTCCCACTGGCCAAGCACCACCAGAGTTCTGCAGGAAAGAAGCCCAACAAGGGCTATGGGAGAGCAAAGTGCTGCTCCCAAAGATGCCATCCCGGGGTGCCAGATCCCCCTGAACAGGACAAATCACCTGGGCAGCCTCAGCCCTGGAGCCAAGGGCTGCCCTTGGAGGCTGCAAACCATCAGGCTGCCAGAAGCAAAAAGGTTTACTGAGATTAGCTGTGAAAATTCTCACCTCTCTCTGGACTGGCTCCCGCTGCAGTGAACTGGACTCAGAGCAGCTGATGTAAGAGCACAGCAAAGTCGCTCAAGGGCTCAGAAAGTGGCATCGTAAGATGAGGATATGTTAAAATCCAAAATAATAAAAGCAACCAAATTTATTAAGGCTTCTCACAGCCTGGGGGCAAAATAATTTTTCCCCATTGAAAAGTGGGTAAGGCATAAGAGAAGCTGGGCAATTTGTCAGAGACTGGAAGCAACGAAGTGGCAGAGACCAAAGCCTGAAGCAGACACCACACACAGACACCACCCAGCCACCCCATTCCAGCCCTTCCCCTGCAGCTTCCCATCTCCTTCCCCACTAGGAAAGGCTAATCCATGTCATTATCTGGTGCCCCCACCGTTACCACGCCATTAGATCCAACAGCAGCATGGTCTCATTTGCTGTCCTAATAAGAGCCTCAGTGAAAGCTGTACAGGAGCTGCCCGAAAAGGAACACCTACACCAAGACAGAAGAGACATGGAGCGCTCTTCCCCTTGATCTGCATACACAAAGGTCATGGGAAAGTGGCAGAGGGGGATGAATCCTTGCAGCCTCATTAGAGGGAAAGAAACTGTTTCTGCAAATAATTGATTTCTAAATTTATCCACTAATTAAATAGGTTCCCTGGACAAATCTGCATGCAAGATGCAAGGTGATGATTTAGTGCCTGGCTTCCTCCGAGAACGCATCAACGCATGTTTGCAAATTGTCTCTCTGCCAGACTCAAAGGACGGGTGATCATCTCCCATGCCAGCGCTCCCAGCCCCTCCTGACACCTGGAGCCTCGGCACACCCAGCCGAGCTCCCTCTGCGCCAGGTTCATCAGAGCCACACGCAGGGAGAAGGGTGTTTGTCACCTGTCACCGGTCCCCATGCTCCAGCCCATGCTCCAGAGCAGGGGACCCATCCCTGCTGGCACCCTGCCCCAGTGGGAGGCCAGCCAGAGGGGTTTTTGGCAGGCAGCAGCTGTAAAACTCCGGCAGGACTGGAAATGCACTGCCCAAACTCGGCACGTAGCACGGCAAGAATGAGAAACATTATCTCCAAAACACGCTCCTGCTTCCTACATCAATTCCACGGCTGTTCCTGTCTAGTCGCTTTGACTTTTTCCTACAGACACCATCAGCTAATAAAACCTCCAGAGACGGATCCTGGGATAAAACCAGGCTACAAGCTCTGCAAAAATTAAGCACATTTATCACTCTTCCGCGGAGAGCTCCTTTTGGAAAGCAGAGAGCCCTGATGCTCTCAGACAAGCATCAAAGGGCTTGAGACGTGGAAACTCCATGTTAGCTTGAAAAGACGGCGGTGGCAAACGTCCCTGCTGTGAGAGAGCCCTGGTAATTAACTCCTGCTGCCCGGGACGGTGAGCACAGAGCCCACGGCCTGTCCATCCTCGGTGCTGGATCAAAGCTCTCCCTTCCCAAAAAGAGAGGTGCTTGCCTGCATTTACACACTGTCCTCTCTCTGGAAGCAGGAGCAGCAGCAGCAACACTTTTCATCCCCTCCTCTTTCCTCCCTGCCAGCTTTCCACCCCCCAAGATCATTTGTGCACTGGGTGTACAGGCTCACCCTCCTTCAGCCCTTTGCTGCTGAGTCTTCAGGATCTACAGAAGTAGATTTTCCCCTACGATGTCCCACACGCTGGGGCTCCTGCTCCTGGCATGTGAGGCTCGCAAGGATGAGCCAAAGGCTTACATTTAGACTAAATATTAGGAATTCTTTGCTGTGAGAGTGGGGAGGCCCTAGCACAGGCTGGCCAGAGAAGCTGTGGCTGCCTCTGGATCCCTGGAAGTGTCCAAGGCCAGGCTGGACGGGGCTTGGAGCAACCTGGGATAGTGAAAGGTGTCCCTGTCCATGGCAGGGGTGGGAATGGGATGAGCTTTAAGGTCCTTTCCAAGACAAACCATTCTGGAATTCTGTAAGTGCAGCCTAGAGATGCTTTACAGTGCCCATCCCTGTCTCACTGAGCAGATGTGATTTTCTCCCCCCACCTCCCCCAAAAAAGTCTTCAAAACTGGAGCATCTCATAGCATTTTGGATTTCTCAACACTTCTGGATGAAAACTACCTTGTTAAGTGAGTTCTCCATCAAAAAATCACTACCACAGATGGAGCTCGGGCCCTAACCTACTTCTGCACTCAAAAATAAAAAGCCATTAGGTGGCTAAATACTTTAGGAACTGTGTCCCTTCATCTCCCTGCTGTGGTTTTCCGTCTGCAGCAGAGCATCCTCCTTTATAAATTGCCTCCGAGAGCCTCTGATCTCTTCTAAAAGAAAACAGTATTATTCACAGGATGGGAAAGAGATGGAAGAGAGCTAATTAGTCCTGGTACAGAGGAGTTTGCAAGATACGACATTTAAATGAAGCCTGATTTTCAGATGGTGGTGCTAAAATCTTCATGTTACGTCAATGGCTTTTTCTTCCAGAGGTGCTTTTTTGCTCACCTTGAGCATTTTTAAAGGCAAAAAAAATTTCTTTAGGTACCAAAGCAAATTCATAATCTAGATTTCCACCACTTTCCAACTTCAACAAGTTAAAACCTTGCTAAAAGCAGAGTCCTTGAGGCCCTGTTCCCCAAGGATGTGTGCACATAAAGCAAGGAAAATATGTGGTTATTAGAGTTTAGCTTTATTGTTTCCAAAAAACACATTGAAGATTGTGTTTATGATTCTGGAGAAAATAAAAGCCTCTCTCCAATTGTTAAAATAGTGAACATGAGATACTGCAGTGACTTCTAAACAATCAAACAGCACAGCACCCTCTACTTGGATTCCAGAAAAGTCTGTACAAGAGTCAAAATGAGCCTGGGTAGGGATAGGAGATAAACCCGTACCTCACCTTAGAGCCAAAGGAAGCAGAATTAGTTTATACAGTCATTTCATGAGGATAAGTTACATGGATGACAAGAAAACCGTTCAAAGCTCATTGCAAAATTCCTTAAGAGCCAGTTTTGTTGGTTTTCAGAAACATCCCGGTTTCTGAACGATCAAATCCCCTTTGAAAGCCGGACTTGAGCAAGAGAATCATTTAGATACACTCAAAACCAAACAAAAAAGTAAAATCTTAGCTGGAGCTTTCCCTCTGGCCCTTGCACAGGTCTCTTGCAAAGCCTTCCCCACCCAGCACGACGTTCACACCTTCAGAGGGCTTCTCCTGCCCCACGTCCCTGCCACGCTGAACGTCTGCAAGGAAGGGTTTGTGTCCATCACTGCATCCATCAAACAGCATTGCCCAAAAACCCAACAGCCTTCACCACTTCTGCCCCTCCACCTTCAGCCTGCAGGAAGGACAAGCCAAAGGGTGTTTTTTATCCCCCTCCTGTCAATATTACCAAGACTCTGTGAGGTCGTGAATTACTGAATGGAGCTGTCTCTGCAGTTTAGGATGACGATGATGGAAGGGAAATGCGGGCCGCAGGGGGGCCGTGTCCCCGGCACGGGAGCGGGGCAGGGAGCCAAGGGCCATGTCCAAGGGGGATCCTTACCCAGCTCCTCAGTGTCTCTGTCCATCCATCAGAGCCTGACACCTGCCTGGCACGGCGGGGATCAAATTCATCTTGGAGGAAGCCAAGCGAAACACACCTTCCACAGCAATGGCCTGGGAAGGGAGGGAAACTCTTCACACCCTGTTCATAACCCTGCACCCCACTGGAAAACCCAGCACCTGAGACCCTCCTGGCCATGTCTGGTGGATAACCTGGACAGGCTGACCTGGCAGAAGCAGGTCTTCCTTGGAGCTCCAGCACAGGGCAACAGACTGGGGGTAGGGATGGAAAAAGCCAGCGAGGACAGAGATCCTAAGGAGGTGGTGACAGAATCCAGCCTCCAGACAATTTCACAGACACTTTCTGGAAGGTATTACTGGCAGCTCTAAAACAACCTGTTAGCATGAGCCTCTGGGGCTTGCAATAAAAACCAAGATGTATTTTTCCAAGGTTAGATAGATGTCTGAAAATTAAAGGAGCAGCCTAAAACAAGATTTCAATTCCACCCATCCCTTTGCGTACATTTACTTGCAAGCTCCTCAGAGATGGGGGGTCAGTGCTGGAGCAGGGGAGCCACAGCTGCCTTCACCCCAGCATGGGAACAGCACACAAACCTTGTCCTGCTCCCAGACCCACCTTGCTGGTTAATGGCTGCATTCCAAGAAATGCGTAACAACACTGAATTGAGTCTTAAACAATTTCAAAGAAACACCGAATTCAACACACACAGCCAGATCTTCCAGCTGAGGCAGCACTGTGTGTCCAAAGTAACTCCACAGTTTCTGTGCATCCTGCTCCAGAAACATGTCCCAGAATTGATCGGAATGGAGGAGCTTCCAGGGCCACACTTTTTCCCTCTTCTATAAATTTCGTCTGTGGAGTTCCTTCTGAAAAAGGACGTAACCAAAATGAACACTCTGCCCCAAAGATGTGAGTTTTATCAACTAAACTCTACTTGGAAAAACTGAGAATCAACTTTTCCTGCAAGAGATTCACCACTATGGCCAACATTGACCATCACATCACACGCTATACTGCTACCTGTGCTCAGGGTTAAGATCCTCATTTAAACCCCAAAAGTTAAAACCACTGTGTCTCCAGAGGCACACACCAGAGCTCTGCCAGTTCCAATCCTGCCCATCACCTCCGCAAGATCCCCAGCTCAGCCCCTGCTTGTGATGGTGATCGATCTGATCCCTGCCTGGCTCACAAATCCTGCCTGCTCGCTCTTTTTTTCACCCTGGATATTAAGGGAAGGAAATCTCTGGATCTATTTGAAATGAATTATACTCCAGTAATTGCAGCTGCTATAGGGCAGTATTAGGTCAAACTGCCCTTTTTGTGCTGTGTCTCAAACACTGGAGATGATGAATGGGCTCATTTTCCGCAGAGCTGGATGCTCGCAGCTCCAGGTGAAGCCCACGCAAACCACAGATGCTCACTGCTCCGATACCACAGCTCCTGCCAAATACTTCCTTTAATAAAACATCCAAACTCACACTGTACAAACACAGTTCTGGCGCACATTCCTTGCCACTTGTTGTCATTGTCCCGCAGGTCCTCAGCACACGGTGCCATTCCCGCTGTTGTCCTCTCCAGGCTGCACTTGACTGCTTAAGAAATCTGTACCACTCTCCCCCGAGAAGGACCTTTTCAGCCCAAAACAGATTCTCCCCTCCCATTCCAACTCTGTGTTAATTATTAAGATAGGGTGGGATTGCAGAGACTAATTACCACTGTAAAGTTACTCTCCTGAAGGCTGATAAGGGAAATAATTAGGATGGACAAGCAGGGATTACAGAGCTCTAAATCTCTCTCTCGTCAAGATAATTCTGCTGCCCAAGCTCACAGATGACAAGCGAGTCCATCAGCGAACAGGAAGCAGTGGTGGAGACCAAACAATGGGCTGGACCTTCACAGACTCCACAGAGCACAGCCCCTTCCTGCTCCAGCACAAGGGGGACTCTTCTCCAGAAGCTTCAGACTGGGACAAGCCTCCAAGAGGCAACTCCAAGGACCTCAGCACAGACACCCTGGGAAAAAGACACAGAGCCTGGGAAATCCCAAGAGGATCAGCCCCGCGTGTATCTCCAGTCACCCTCCATCCCACGTTCATCAGCTGGTTTGTCCACATGGAAGATGCTGCACAGGTGAGGTACAGCTGTGGCAGCTCAGGGGGCCTGGTCTGAAGCGTGACCTAGTGGGTGGCATCCCTGCCCATGGCAGGGGGTTGGAACAGGATGATCCTTAAGGTCCCTTCCAAGCCATTCTGATTCCATGACCTCCACGAGGTCCAGCCTACAGGACCTTGCACGAGCCGTTTTGTGCCTCACTGGAGCACAGACACCGGCAGGACACGTCCCTGCGCCCCGTTCAGACCCTGCAGCTCTCGGCGTTTGTGCAGAACACAGCAAAAGTGAGGGTCGAGCTCAGGCAGAGCTGCCAGCGCCACCGAAATGAATCTTCATCCAGACAGCAGAGCTCAGCGCGAGCTAACGCACCCCAGCTCCCAGGCAGCTCCCAGCCCTCCCAGATCCCGGCTCCTGCTCTCTCCCAGCTCCTAGGGTCACATTCCTGGCGCAGCTCGGCACATCTCACACGCATTCCTCATGCATACACACAGATTATTTTCCTCTAACAATTTCAGGCACCCTGCGCTAGAGCATTTATAACTAATACATATTCTAATGTTCCTGTTCACCTGAGACACTCGAAACTTTCCTGGCTCATTTGTCAGATTTTTTTATTTATTTTTTTAAATACCTTCTTCCCCTCAGGCCAGTCAAATGAGTCCAGTTAATTTTCATTTCCACGGACACAGAAAGTCATCTCAAGGTCATTTTTGGGTTATTTTACAGTTTCAAGTCTGGAGGGTTTTACAGGATTTGCAATTGAGGCTTCTGATTATCTGCTGCATATTGAAACGAAAAGGAACCAGCTGAGGAGAGACAGTGATGAAGCACCCCATTGACACCCAGGTAATTAAGGAGAAACAAACATGTGTGTTGGCTGAAACAAGGGAAAAAATGATGCAAACCACTTTATTCTAACAAAGGAAGAGGGGAGAGAGGAAAGCAAAAGCAGCAGCTAATGGGTTTCCATCAGAAGGGCATGCTTTGCTCAAGCCAAAACCTTGCCAGTGTGTTTGCATTTCAGTGGGAAGGCTGTCGGGTGCCACCGGGAGGCTTTTTGTCACTTCTGATCAGAAAGAGAGCGGAAAAAAGAAACCCAGTAAACTGCAAAACACAACCTTTGTGATGCAGGCAGATCAACGCAGCCCCATTCTGAAAGGAGAATACAAAATACATCCCTGTATGTCCCAAGAGCTCAGAAGCAGTGAAGCCTGGAGGTTTGCCATGGGACAGCCCCATCTCCTCCTGACCGGCTTTAGCATTAAGGTCCAGGAAATTATTCCCTTGGGAAATGGGTGACTCCCGGAGTCAGCCCACCTCGTGAGCAGGACCAGAGGATGCTGGAGCCAAAGGAAGAAACAACTTCCGCAGTGAACTTCAGCACTGGGCTCCCAGAGCTCGCCCGGCGCAGGCGCGTCAGTCTGCGCTCCAGAAGTGTTTATGAGATGTTTTTAATATCGCGGTGGCAGACGGAGAAATGCAGTCATGACTGAGCCACACATCTCCCCAAGTCCTCAGGGAGCTCGGGTACAAGCCTGGCTTTGTTTCTTTCCCAGAGAACAATCAAGATAGCGAGCTTGCAGCTCTCCTCACAGGCACTCTCCGGGGGCAGGAGATGGTAATTGGTTTGTGTGCACTGGAGGCATTTTGGGTTTCAGGGAACCAGGCAGGGATACTCAAGCTCTGGAGCAGCAAGTGCCCTGGAGAGACCTAGAGCTGACAGTGCGTGCTCAGCCGGTACAATGCTGGCCTCAAGTTCCCCAAAGCTGGCTTTGTCCCACGAATCATTTGCTATCCAAAAAGCACTGTTGGTTTTTTTGGGTTTTTTCGCATGAACAAGCAACTTCAGAGAGAACAGCTATGAGAAATAGCTTATTTTAGTCTCCTTAAAAAACCACAAATCCTATTATTGGGGGAGTGATTCATTCTGCTCCCCCAGTCCCAGGAGATGATGTTTCCCTTCCCCGGAAGGAAGGGAAACGCTCAGACCAGGTCTGAGGTACCAGCACCACCTCCCCAAGCTCGCAATAGCCTGGGGGCCCTTGGGAGAGGGCAAAGCCACAGCCCCCAATGGCACCAGGGCTCAGGGGAGGATGAGAAACATCAGTGAGGGCATTGCTGGACCACCAGATCACAGGATCATGGAATGGTTTCACTTGGAAGGGACCTTAAAGATCATTTTGTTCTGCCTCCTGCCATGGGCAGGGACACCTTCCACTGTCCCAGGCTGCTCCAAGCCCTGTCCAGCCTGGCCTTGGACACTCCCAGAGATGGGGCAGCCACAGCTTCTCTGGGCACCCTGTGCCAGGGCCTCCCCACCCTCACAGGGAAGAATTTCTTCCTGTTATATCTCATCTAACCCTGCCTCTGGCAGTGGGAAGCCATTCCCTGTGTCCTGTCCCTCCATCCCTTGTCTCCAGTCCATCTCCAGCTCTCCTGGAGCCTCTTTAGACCCTGGAAGGGCCTCTGAGGTATCCCTGGAGCCTCCTCTTGTGCAGGTAAACACCCCCAGCTGTCCCAGCCTGGCTCCAGAGCAGAGGGGCTCCAGCCCTGGAGCATCTTCATGGCCTCCTCTGGCCTCTCTCCAGCAGCTCCAGCTCCTCCCCGTGCTGGGCCCCAGGGCTGGGGCAGCTCTGCAGGTGGGGTCTCACCTGAGCGGGGCAGAGTGGGAGCACACCCTCCCTCAACACGCTGGCCACGCTGCTTAGCCTCAGTTTCAGTTCTACTCCAAACTAGACTCAGATCACCTTGGAGAGGTTTAAACACGGTGGCTACGGAGCCTTCCTCCCACAGCTGCTCCTTTCCCTGGTCTCGCAGGGAACCCTGGAAACACAGGGAGATGCAGGCACCAGGCAGCCTGCAGCAGTGACCTGACACCTCCAGCTGCTCGGGTCAGGTCCTTGCAAGATGCTAATGCTGTAGGAGTACAGCTGAAGTCAGGACTATTTTCCTGCTGACTGTGAATTTGGTGTAAAAAAAAAAAAAAGGAGAAATGTATTGCCATGTACACTTGTCCAGCTACAGCAGTACCGAAGGCAGAGCGCACAGCCTTGAGATTTAGTCATTTTTGTGGTTGTTGAAAGCACTAAGGAAAAAAATAAAACATCAAATGTTTTGCTGTGAACTCAGTGTTTCATTTGACAATTAGTTCTGAAATACTGAATGTCTGGAAACCAAGCCAAAAAACTCCCTAAATTTTAGAAAAAGATCTTGAAATCACTCTTGGGCCAAACTTATTAAAAAAAAGAAATGCTTGAGTCAGAAAAATCTCGGTTCTGCTGTGGGATCAGCCCAGTGGGAATGACCCCTGAGCACCAGAAAGGAAAGAAGGATGGAAATCCATCCAAGCTCAGCCAGCAGATGGAATGGCACTGCCCTTGCCCTTCCCAGAGCACAACTCCCACCCTGCCAGTGCTCCTCTGCCCACGTGTCAGCACGGATTTGGCAGCGTCATCCTGCCTAGTAAGGATTTTCCAAGTTCACGCATGCAAGGACTGCGTTTAACACTGGTCCAAACCTCCTGTCCCCTGTGGGTCAGGGGGATTAGGTGTGAGCTGACACAGGGGGCTCCACCGAGATGCAGTGATCAGCAATCCAAATTAAACACAACCCAAATTAAAACCCGCTGCTGCCAGCCCCTCGGCTGGGCCAAACTCCCTGTTCTGAGCAAGAATGAGCCCTTTCTCTACACACCAGCAACCACAGGAAAAGCTGCTGCTTCAGCACCCTGCACAGCCAGCCAGGAGCAGAGAACCCTCCCCAGATCCACCTCAGTGCTCCTGCTCCTTCTGAGCTTCCCTTTAGCTCACAGCCCCCTGGGCACTCTCTGCTGTCTTGTTTTTTAAAGGGAAACTACAAAATAACTCTGAATGAAGAGATGTGACTTCTCCTAACAGCAGCCCTTGGGGCTGTGCATCCCTCCTGCTGCCCAGCTTGGAGCTGGCAGGATGTACCACAGCCCCTGGAGCTGGAGAGGCTCCTGGTTTGTAGGGATCTGTGCTGCTGGAGGGAAGAGGGAGCAGCGAGGAGATAAGGACTCACTCCTGCATATGGTGCAGAGAAGGATTAGATACTTACAAATATTTTATCCTAGCTAAAGTAATTGCACCACTTGTTCTTATGAGTCAGAGCTATTTATTTTCATGCTTCAGGGCATCAGTTGATCACACCAGCTGAGGTCAGGCAGAAATTCCCACTGCTCCTGTAAGCATTTTGAATATTGCAGGGATGTGCATTAGCACCAGTCCCTGCAGCCTGGCACTCCCCCATCCCAGTCACCCTCTTCAGTCCCATCCCATGCAGAGGACACACCAGCACCTGAAGGGAGACGACAAAAAAGGTGGGGAGAGGCTTTTTGCAAGGGCATGTAGTGATAGGACAAAGGGGAATGGCTTCACACTGACAGAGAGTAGGTTTAGATGAGATACCAGGAAGAAATTCCTCCCTGTGAGGGTGGGGAGGCCCTGGCACAGGGTGCCCAGAGAAGCTGTGGCTGCCCCTGGATCCCTGGAAGTGTCCAAGGCCAGGCTGGATGGGGCTTGGAGCAACCTGGGATAGTGGAAGGTGTCCCTGCCCATGGCAGAGGGGTTCAAATGAGATGAGCTTTGAAGTCCCTTCCAACCCAAACCATTCCGTGATTCTGTGATTCTGTGGTTTTAAGAAGTACAACACAACAGTCACTGCTCTCACCAGTTTAATGCCTGTCGATGGAACAGCACATCCCACACTCCTGCCCTAGGCAGGAGCCTCTTGGCACCTCAGGATGTCATGGCCACATCCAGCTCCACTCCAGCCTCCAGGCAGGAACCGGGCAGAGACACCAGCAGGAAGAGCATCCAAATGAGAAGGGATGGTATTGGTTGTGCGGGAGGCGAAAATGAAAATAACTCCTTTTGACTCTGGAGCACAAGAGCCAAACTGGGGTCACTGAAGCTCATTTTGGTGGCCAGCAATGCCACGGCTTCTGCTGGGAGCAGACACGGATAACTGCTCATTCTTTAGTGCCCATGGACACGCATCTCTAATTGTGTAACCAGTGAGAACCCTCCCCAAAACAATATTTCGCCAATATTAATAAATAAAAACTAGGCATGTGCTTGGAAGAGGCAGAGGAATGCAAGAAAACAGCCACAAGCATTGGACTGGGAAAAAACACCTCCCTGGCCTAACCAACCAGCTCCAGTAACCCAGAAGCATTTAATAAAGGTCTGGGAAAGGAACAGCCCTTGATCTCCGAGCACTGAGCATGAAATGAAGCAGCAGAGGCCAACGCACACCAAATAAAAGGCTCCCTCCACACAAACAACAGGTTGGCTGTTCTTGGAGGAAACCATGTGCATGTGGCAGCAGGGATGCAAGGTGCTTCGCTGTCCCTGAGTGCACACACAAACCAGGTCAGAGAGTGTCCCCTACCCTGCATCCAGCCTGGAACACCTCCAGGAGCTGCAGCAGCACAGGATCACTCCCTTGTCCCCTTCCTCTCATCCTGCTTATCCCCTAAATCCACCCCCAGCTGTCCTCCCAAACAGCATCGTGTTGCCTCCTCAGCCCTGCTCCCAGGCTCGCCACAGCCAGGTATCTCCACGTTTCCTCATCTGCGCCTCACTGATCCCCATTAGTAATTACACTGCAGCGGCAGCGGCTCCGTAACTTTAATTATAAGACAATTTCTGTTCTAATCCCTGGTTTTGACTCACTGCCGCAGACCCCCCTTCTCTTCTCCCCCCATCCTCTCATTCGGCCATTTCAGAAGTTAAATCATGCAGCCATGGAGGAGTTTGAACAATTAGGGATAATGATCATTCCGACATGGCTTTCATACAGATGCCTGACACGGCTTCAAGGGCAGGACCGCAAAGCCACCCGCGCTTGGAAGCTTTGCCATTCCTTATGTCGTCAGGAACAGCAGCAGGATCCTTCCTGGAAGCTTGAATTCGTTTACTTTTCAAACAAAAAAATGTGTTCATCGTTTCCAAAGCTCTGGGACACCCTTCCCTCACAGCTGGCATCTCACCTTCAGCAGAGCCCGCCACGGAGATGTGCTGCAAACTCTGCAATCCCTCCACATCCCAGAGCATCTCATCAGCATCCTCTGGTGACATTCCCTGCAAGACAGCTGGGCTACAGCGAGAGCATCAGGAATGTAAAACCCTTCAAGTCACAAGTCAGAAGCCCCAAGTTTCACTTCCAGATCTTCAGCTCAAATCCCTTGACTTCACCTCTCATCCCCCCCACCTGTCACCAGGAATAACATTTTTTCCCTGACATGCTTTGTTATTCAGAGATGGAAGATTCTGTAAATGCTGAATTATTATCATCAAATTATAATACTCAGAACACTGTCTCCCTTTGGGATTGGTGCTGCAGAAGGAGAGAGCACAGCACAGGCACCCAGAGCTGAAATATGCCACGTTCAGTTCCCTTAGAGATAGCAGGGACGGATGCTGCTCTAGTACTTTCTTCCTCAGCTGGAAGAGCTGTCCTGGAAGAGCTCCTCTGACAGGTCTGCTGGAGAGAACTGAACTATATTTGAAAGGTAATTTTGGAGCAAATGGAAACAGAACTGTCAGAGTTGTCACGATGAGATTTTTTGGAATTTCCCTCCCGTTTCAAGGGAGGGAGAAGGCAGAAATCGTTTCTAAAATGAGATAGCTCCTGACGCTGCTTCCAGCTTCTCCTGGCTCCTTGCAGGCTGGAGGACTCCACAAAAGCCCCCAAAATGGAATCATTCAGCCCCACACACTTGGTTCTCTCTCATTTTCAGTTTCAGAAGTAAAACTAAAGCAGATTCCAGATGGAAACACAGTCTAGGACAAAGGGGCAACCTCTTGAGGTTCCTACAAGGGAAGGCATCCTCCTGCCTCTTGCTGGACCCAGCACTAACAGGCCTCCAGCACTGAACCTTGGGACACACACCTTCCCCAAATGTGCAGAAAACCAGCCCACATCACCGGGACTTCTCAAAACTACAGCAGACAAGCCCAGAGCCTGCAACATCCAGTCCTGGTACCCACAGGGCTCCCTGCACAAACCTGGGCTGGGGAAGCACCTGCAGGGAAGAGCCTGGAGAAGGACTGGCACCAAGCCACTCACTCCCGCCCATCTTAAGCCTTCACTTTGTCATCCTAAAGCCCCTCAAATGTAACATTTTCAGGAGAAGAGGGAAAGAGACAGCCAAACCTCCGGAGATGGGCAAAGGCTAATGAACCACTGAGCACTGAGAACCGGGAGATTGCCCAGGAAGAGCCGCGGCACAGCTGCTCCAGCGCCTGCCTGCTCCCATCACTCAGGCCAACAGCCCCAGAAATATTCCAAACAAGTCACAGGGAAACCACCAATGCTGCGGGCAGCAGCAGCAGCACCGCGGCACGAAGCCATCGGGCTGGTGAGCTGGGGAGAGGAGAGGCAGAGCTGCAGCCTGCAGCTCGGGATGGGAGGTTCTGCTCCTCTGCTACAGAACTTGCCAGCAGCTTTTCCGTGAATGCTTTTTTTTCTCTGTGAAACTCGCCCTGTTCTCCCTCCCACAAAGAGTTCTGTGCAGCAAAACCCCAGCTCGTGTGGGGTCTGGAAATGTCAGCTTCTCCAGTTCTGCTGGGAAACTGGGCTTGCTGTGCCCACAGAGCATCGTGCCAGAACCCCTGCTCCCTGTGTGCCATCCCCAGCTCGGGCACCACTTCCCAGTTCATCCCAGAGCCCCCACAGCAGCCTTCCCACCTCCGAGGGGTCCAGGCACAGCACCAGCACAGGCTGCCCCCCATCTCAAAGTGCAGCCTGGTCCCCTCTTCCCAACACACTCTTGCTGTCACATCCACAGCTTTTTCCCTTGCAGTGATGACAGCAGATGATACAAGACCTTGAATTTAATTGCAGTGGAGGAAAAAAAAATAAAATTAAAAAATGTTCAGAGTGATAAAGAACCCCTTCCACAAAACACATTATTTGTGTCTCTTTTCTAAATAATTTTAGAGTTTGCTTGGGGATTGGTTTTTGTTTTGCAATTCAGGACCACGGCTTGCAAAGAAAAGAGGTGGATGGTTGGGCAGGCCAGGGTTTTCCCAGGCACTTTTGGGCTGTTTCTTCCATAGACCTCGTGCTGCCAGAGGAGAACGGGAACGGTCATGCAGTGGTCATTAATAAATGGATTATTTGGGCATTGCACAGAAGGGTCTTAGCGGTGGAGGGGGGAGCTGGGAGGGGAAGAGGCACCATGCCAGCCTCACTGGAGGGCAAACAGTGATTAAATATTTATAGATTTTAATGCATTGATTCGTTAAGTCGGGAAACAGTCCTTTAAGAGTTTCAAGATGCCTTTCAAGGCAATTCTCTAATCAGCAACCCAGGTGCAGCAAAGAGGAGCTCAACACGAGGCAGAAAGCACTCCAGAGGAGAAGTGTGGCAAGAGGAGCTCTCCTGTCCTCGTTTTCAGGGACCTCTGTGGCCAGGCTGGCATACGGGGGCACAAAGAGATTTATGTCCAAGGCTTTCTAATTAAGTTTTGCCTGGGAAGGATTTCTTTTTGGATAGCACTTCCACAGGAGAAAATTAAATGACATGCTGCTTAGGAGAAACAAACTGCAGCATTTCGTGCTGCCCTTCCACAATGTGTGCAATCCGACCAAGGAGAGCTGCTGCCCACACCAGCCTCTGCATCACCATCCCTGCACCGGCTCCTTGCCTTGCTTTGGGAGAAACTCCACTTGAAAAGCATAAATAACCCAAGGGCAGCTCATTGCACTGATGGTCTGCTGGTCTGCAGACCAGCACTGCTGGTCTGGCACAAGGTCTCTGGCACCTACCCCGACCTGAGCTGGGACAGACCTTCTCGGGGGCACCATTTGTCCTCTGGAAACCTTTCAGTGCCACGAAAGCAAAGTGGTTCATGCAGGTATTGCTCCTGAACAAGTGCTACCCACCTTCCCTGGGCCTCTGCTGATGGCAAACCTGCCTCTCCATACCTCTTTTATGATGGTGCAGAGCTGCGAGCAGGACGCCTGCCCAGTAGAATCCTAAACCTCCTGCAATTCAGCTATGAAAAACAGTACGTCAAAGTAAAATGGCATTTTTAATTCTAATTCAGCCAACTGGAGGGTACAAATTAAATGTTCCCCCCTGCTCCCTCCCCTTTTCCAGTGAAATTGTATTTTCTGAAGGGAAAGCTGTGAGAAAAGTTTAGATGCTCCTCTCTGGCTGTGTAACATCAAGAAGCCCCAGGGCTGTAAATACAACATCCCACAACTCACTGAATCCATTAGCTTATTTATCAATATGAGATTAATTATTCCAGTTCACAGGATGTTTGGTCATTGTTTAGCGCTCCAATGTCGCGGCAAGCATTGGTGGTAATGTGCCATGACCTTCCCGAAAGCGTCTCCTGATAAGCTGGTTCGGTGACGCCCCTGCACGCACACGCACGCACACGCACACCAGATAGCTCCAGAAACAAGCCAAGACAAAGAGTCCAGGAAGGGCCTCAGTATGGGGTTCCACGGGCAAGAATTACTCCATCTACATGCTAAGGAGTCCAGGGACGACACGCATGAAAAGTGGAGGGTCCAGGGTTTAAGTATGGGGATGGCGAGAACATCAGGGCCAATCATCTGAGGGCACAAGGGCGGTACAGAGGCGGGGTCAGGGTACGGGAGCCAGTGGAGGAGACCGAAGGGAGGAGCAGAGGAACGTGGGCCAATGGGAGAGCAGGGAAGGGAGAACTTTCTGGAATAGGGACATGTAGGGTAACAAGAGGTGGCGAGGCCAACGAGCCAACCAGAGAAATAGAACTGGGGTACATTTACATAATGAAACAAGGTGGCCTGGGAGAGGCTTTTCTGGTTACCCTGACCTGGAGAGTGTTTGTTCCTATTAGGGCACCTTCCTCCAGGGGATTCTCGTGTTCCCCAGTGCCATGGGCTCACTGGCCCCCCCACTCCAACTACGACATCCAGAAGAGCTGAGATGCTCTGCCTTTAATTAGCTGTCCCTCATGGTCACAGCTTTCAAGACACGAGGTGATGCCTCCTCTGGGCTCACAGACAAAATGACAAATAAAACCCCATTCCAGGAACTGATGCCTGGGCTGATAAGATCAGATCCTGTAGCCCCACTCCAGGAGAGTGCTACAGTCTCACCTCCACTGATGACTCAACAAGTGTAGCAAGTGTGCCTTGAGTTTGGGTTTGTGTTGCCGAATTTTAACAGAAAAAGGGAGGAGTCGGACAGAAGAGGGAGGGAGCACACAAACAGGGGAATACAAGAAACCGCACACATTTTGTTCCTGAATCCTCCAAACGTGACTCACTTTGCTCTATTGTGACGAACTGAAACGCCTCTGAGGAGTTCATTTCACGTCTCATCCATTCTCTGAATAATGGGAAAATCCCTCTTTGTTTCTCTAAGGTATCAGCACGCACCACGTGCACCCGCTGCCATTAGACATAATGGAACCAGATTGTCCCAGAAGTTGTTTTCGATTGCTTGAGTGCATCCTTCATTTAGGGAAACAAGAATGTATGAGCTGCTGTGCCCCAGCCGATGTGAGGACGCAATCTTTAAGCTGGAGCCAGGGCCATTTGTTTCCCAGCGCTGGCATGGAAAGAAAGTTGGTCATTTCCCCAGCTCCAGGACAGGGTTAACCAAGGTCTTGGCCATCCTGCTGAGAATGCCCAGGCTCCTGCCAGCAGAAGCCATGGGTAAAACTAGAGGTCCCATGGCAAAGGGCCCCAGGGGCTTGGATGCTCCCATGAAGCCTGGAGAGTCCCTTGCTGTGTGATGTCAAGCAAGGATGCTGTGGGATGCACCAGGGATGCACCAGGGATGCCTCTGCTTCCCTGGCCCTCCCCCAGTACATCCCATCGTGCCCTCATGCAGCACATAATGGTGACAGTTGCGCAATGGCAGCGCTCAGGAACGCTGGAGACCTCAGTGAGGAACAAAACCCCTGCTTACCCGCCAGGGAAAGCATCCCCCAGGGACACACATGCTAGCTGGCTGCCTACAATTTACTTTGGCTTCTTGGGACAAAAGGAAGTTTGAAAGCCTTGGAGACAAACCAGGCTGCCTTCAAGACTCCGCCTGTGATAACGATGTTGTTAACACTGCTAACATCGCTTCTGCATTCAGAGGGAACCGATAGGGCCTAGTGAGGGAGAGCGATGGACCACAGCAGCCAGGTTTTGCGTTTTGTTATTTTTAATTGACTGCCACCTTGAGAGAGTTCCTCTTCCCAACATGAAAATCATAAAATAGAAAAAAAAATCCAAACAAAGCAAACGAGTCTGTCGGATCTGTTTCAGCAGAGCATCGACCTGAAGCCTCAGCAACAGCGGTGCTGAGAGCTGAGCACGTGCCTGGGCTGTGCTGCTGAATCGGGACAAGCAAATTCACACCAATTCCTGTCCCGCACTTACAGGGCAGGACAGTCATCCCCCCAGCCACGCTGCACTCTGGGGACTTCAGGCCTTTTAAGTTTAACAAGTTTTAGGTTTTCCTCTTGGAGAAAGTATGAGATGCGAGAACAAGCAGAAGGACAAAATCTGTCCCCCTCCCTCACGCTCTTCTTTCCCACTAAATACTTATTTTCCTTTCAGATTTACCCCAGCCCTTCAGGGAAGGAACAGAGCAACACCTGACAGCAGCCAGACCAAGCCCAGACCAGCAGGCACCACCAGTGAAGACTGGAGACTGTGGGGAGAGGCGTGAGGGTCTCAAAGGGAGGTGGTCCCAGGGCTCTGCCACAGCCAGTGTCACCTCCCTGCTGTCCCCATGCCCAGCAGCTCATCCCAGCCCCATCCTAACAGATGAGCTCTGGGTCACACTGCATCATATCTTTTTCCCTAGAGCTGGCACCCAGCCCTCCCTTTATAGCTTCTCCTGGCACGGTTTCAACAGCAATAGGTTTTATTATTCTGCCTTGCTGCCCTAATTCTCTCCGCACTCAATTTTCCATTGACCCTCTGCTGCGTTTGCTCGCTCTGGGCAGGCAGCAGGCAGCATTCCCTCACCTGCCCACATGGAATGGGAATAGAGGGGCAGGACAGGCACCTCCTGGTCCTGCTGGCATCTGCACGGACACAGCCCTGTGGGACAGAAACGCCTGGGAAGCTTCTGAAAGGAGCAGAAACACACCGAGGGGGAGATGGGGAACAAAAGGAAAGCCAAGGAAATAAAAAATGATGCAGCACAAAGAAAGTGAAGGGTCAGGGGAAGAGAAAGAAGAGCAAGAGCAGCAGAAATCCAGCTGATGACGTGAGAAGCGCAATGCTTGATAAATGGGTGATAAAAGAGCTGCATGGCACCAGGAGGGAGGCACCGCAGCCCTGCCACGGCCTCGCCTCGGGAACACTCCCGGCCCCAGGAGTCACCAGTTCAGCCCTGCATGGCTCCTGGTCACGTTTTCCCTGGGACACCCAGCAGAGCAGCAGGGAAGGATGCAGATGGTGTTGCTCCAAGGACAGCAGAAGCTCCTTTCTGCCTTCTCTTCTGGCTTCTACTCAGTCCCACAGACTGGGCAGAGGGATGTGGTTGCCCCCTGCTTATGGCTGGAGTTTCCTCAAAAAAAAAAGTGGATTGCTCCTAGGAGAGGGCCCACCTCAAAGCCAGGATTACAGCTCTGAGTGCTACACCCATTTGCCTCGGGTGGCACAGCAGGCGGGACAGGAGCCTGGCAGCACCCTCCTCCTGCCTCCAGCCAGGACTTTCCCCCCTTCCACATCAGAGAGGGACACACATACACAAACACAGCATCTCTAACCTGCAGCCTCTGTCCCCCCGTGACACTGGCTGTCCCCAGAAGTCACCTCACCTGCTCCCACTGGCTTTTCCATGCCATCCCAGCCCACTCCATCACAAGCCCTATCTGCAGAGACCATGCAAACAGCCGCACCCTGACAGGGGTGAGAGCAGGGGGATCGGTGCCAGCGCGGCCCAGGGGGCTCAGGGGAGGAGGAGGAGAAGGAGGAGGAGGAGAGGCTGGCTCGCAGCTGGCTGCTGAACACAATGCAGAGATGCAGAATGGCCCGTGATTACAATTTGAAGGTCTTCTATGCACTGAAAGGGAACTGATTCAATTGTGCCGCAACTCCTGAGAAGCTGTCGGCAATCAAGGCATTCTCCCGGCTACAATCACCGGAGGCAGGGCGCAGAAAGCAGGGAAGTATCGCTTAGGTGATGGCTTAGGTACAGCAGCAAGGGTCATTCGCAGCTGTGATTTCCCTCCCATCTGCTCCATCGCAGGGAGCAGCGAGGACACCGTGGGGACAGAGGAGATGCTGGTTCATGAAATGCTGCTCCAGTGAATGCTGGATGGCCAGGGAGTCACCAACCATGACTGGAGGAGTAGGCAATGCTGAAGGGGATGAATTTGGGGTGAATCTTTTGTGACCATCAGCTCCTGCGAGCTCCCCTGCGTGCACCACATCCCCCTGGGCTGCCAGTGGGCACAGGCAGAGTGAAGGAAGCCAGTCATCCTGCTCACACGCACACTCTGCATCCCAATTCCTGTCCCTGGATGCAGGTAATGGGCAAAATTCCGGCCCAGCCTCCCCTCCCTAGGCAGAGCATTGGAAACAGCTCCAAGCCCAGCACCCATCCTTTCACTTGGAAATCAGAAGGAACGGCCTCGGCCTCGGAGCTGCCAGCTTTCCCTCCAGCAATTCCAGATCCAAGTGCCAAAAACCATTTCTAACACCTTGCTGCAAACCTCAGAACAGGCCAATAAAACTTTTACACAGACAAGTGAGAAACAAACCTCCCCCTGGCCCCTGCCCTTCCCTGTACACCCGCTCTTCCCAGGGAGAGTGGATATTCACAGGGAGCATTCCAGGGGAAGCTGACAAAGCAGATGCTGCAGAGCTAGTGGGCACCAAAGCCAATGACAATGACAACCTGTGCCTGTGCACCAGCTCCCTGCAGCCCCCAGCCTCCAGCAGCCCCAGCAGCCGGAGTTGAACACTGCTGATCAAGCCCTAAGTTCAACATGCAGAGTTGGGAAGCCACTTGAAGAATGTTTCAGGTTTTGGGGCTGCAAGAGATCGGCGTTCCCTTTAAAAAGGCAGCACCACGCCAGAAACTCTTGCTTTGCCACAAGCTCCACGGAGCCACTAATCCCAAAACCCAGCCACCACTGTGTGCATTATTTTAGAGCTTATCCCCTGGCCATGGACAAACTTTTCCCAGACAAAAGCAACCCCTATTGGCTTCAGCACCAGGACACATGTCCAGCTCTGTTGGGCACTGCCCAGGCTCCTCAGGGAATGGGCACGGCCCCGAGGCTGCCAGAGCTCCAGGAGCGTTTGGACACTGCTCCCAGGGATGCCCAGGGTGGGGTTGTTGGGGTGTCTGTGCAGGGCCAGGAGCTGGACTGGATGATCCTGGTGGGTCCCTTCCAGCTCATATTCTATGGTTCTAGGATTCTCCCTATTCACCCAGCTGAAGGGTTTTTCCAGCTCTGCAGAACTACCACTAATGAAAATGCAGCTCTCCCAATCTTCCTAAAATCAGCAGAATGCATTACATGCATGTTGGTAGGTAGAAGCTATCCTATTATCCAAGGAGATTATAATTACCTCATTTGCCTATTAAAAGGATACTGTGACAATATTTAAGTTAGAATGCTTTGGTTATTTGCTTAAAAATTATGTGGTGGCAATCAAGTGAAAATTGAGGCTGTAATGCAGCCACAGCAATATTGCCAGTAATTTGTGGAACCAATAACGATTATTTTTAATGTATCAGCCAACATGCCTAAATGTGCTTTCTTATATACACACACATATATATGTGTACATACACACACACTCTGATGGGCAGCATGGGCTCCATTTTCCCTCCACTTTCTGAAAACTGAGACCTATGAAGCATCTTTCTTTGAAGCACCACACGCTGCCAAATGGATGCAGGAGACAAAGTCCCCCATCAGCTGATGGCAACCTGTATGATCAGAGCAGAATAATTCCCTGAGTCCCACAGGAAAGGAGACTGGGGGTGGGAGGATGTGGGACAACATGATTTTCCCTTCTCTACAAGCCCATCTTGGGATCAGTGGCTCTTCCACCCTGGGACAGCCAAGGAAAATGTCCTGGATTCTTTCTCAGAAGGATTCTGTAGCTCTGCTCCACATCTTTAACCTCTATTTTTAAAGTAGAGCCCACCCTGTGTGCAGGGCACAAGGTTTGTTATTTCTAAACAATAATAAAAAAAGGAAATAGACTCATACATTTTCACTTGGCATTGCCCCTGGAAAATGGAAATCTGATTACTTATTCCTTACAATCCCAAACTGCCCCTGCCAGGCCAGACACAGTGAATAAATCCTTGCTTTTAGAGATATCCTCTCCATTACAAGTGCATAATGGGACCAGTATCCCATTGACCTGAGGACACCAGGAACACCAGCTGCAACCCCCTGGGTCTGTGTCATTGCCTCCCAGGCACCAAGCAGTCCCAGGAGGGATTAGCAGGAGAGCCCAGAGGGATGATGCATTTCCCCAGCTGAGAGCAGCCTTTGGGAGCACAGACACTGAAACTCAATTTCCTTCTCTGCTGTGGCATTTAACCTTGCAGAGAGGAGCAGAGGATGGGGGAGAAGGGGGAGGGATGCAGGGGAAGATGGATGTTTCCATTCAAAGACATCCCTCCCGCATCCCACCCTTCCTGAGAAGCCCGGGAAGAATCTTGTTTAATTTGTAGAAAGCATAAAAAAAGAGCAATATGCCAGTCTGTTGAAGCCTCCAGCATTCCGAACCTGGGAGGGAGCTGCCACCCGAGCAGCACTTCCAGAATCCAGCTGTTCCCAAAGACAGGATCGATCACAGCCATCCCACAGCACAACCTCCCGCCCCACAGCAGCCACCTAATTTCATCTGGGGATTGGAGCTTCGTTTTCCACCTGGATTTATCTAACTGCAGCTTCCAGCAGCAGGATACAGTTCAGCCCAAGCCTGCAGAGTGGGGGCTTTGCTCTGAGCAGCCTGATTTTCCCAAATACAGAAAGCTGCTCAAGCAGTGTGATTTTTCCCCAAGCTTTCACACCAGGCAAAAGGCCACAGCCATGTGCCTTGAGAATGGGCTATTTTACCACACAGGAAAGAAAATCATAATTCCCTACAGCAGCTGGGGGCTATGCTGCAGCCTCCCTGTGCACAGGAGGACTGACCCAAGGCTGCTGTCTGTGGGCAAACAGCTCATCCACAGCTCTCCCTGTCTTCAGGGGTCAGCATCTCCTGAAAAAAAGCCCCTCCTAGTCAAATGAGGTATGAACTACAAAGAAAGCTACACCAAAGGTGTTGGGCAATCCAGGCAAGGTTGGATGGGGCTTGGAGCAACCTGCGATAGTGGAAGGTGTCCCTGTCCATGGCACAGGGTTGAAATGAGATAAGCTTTCAAGTCCCTTCCATCTCAAACCATTCTAGGATTATATCTACTTAGCCAAACTTGTGCATCCTGGCTGCCAAGCTAATTTCACTCCTACACATCTGAAAAGGCTTCTTAGCTCAGGTACAGAGTTGTATCAAACTCTAATACAATTCCTGCAATATCTGCCAAGCCCTGGATGCTTTTCCTAAAAGCTGTGCAAACAGTGAAACAGCTGCAGCACTATTTTTTTATTATTGTTATTTTGTTTTTAAAAAGCAGCAGGCCGTGGCTCCAGGACCAAAGAACTAAATACCAAACTTCAGGAGCCCAAGAACTTCACTCAGAGTCTAATTAGGGGTCAGCCGGTGTAGAAGGCAGCAAAGTGGAATCTGAGCAAGGTCAAGACAACTTTCTTAAGGAAGGGTGGAAAAGAGGTCTGCTGAGCAACCTGGCGGTATTATCAGCAAAAGCAAGCCTTTAAAATAAATGAAGGTGATTTAGAGGGTCTCATTTCAGCGGATTTTCAGAGAGCTTATGATAAAAGTACTTCATAAAAGATTAAGGAAAATAAATGGCTACCCAGGAAGGGGCATGCCAGGCAGGGATTACAGCTGGCAAGGCAAAAGGAAACAAAGACAGTGCTTCCCAAATTGAAAAGAGGTTCGTGGGGGACAACTGCGTTATGGGAACACTGCAAGACGCAGGGAGCAAGTCACAGTTTGTGCAGCATCTTGAGGAGCTTGGGTTTGCTGTGGCTACAGGGGCTGAGCATCTCCAGCTGGATTCATTACACACCACAGGAGGTGGACGATGAAATTTTGTTTAGGCGAGTAAATGAACATGTTCTGCCTGCAGAACCACGCACCAGGGAAGGGGGATGTACTGAATAACCATGCTGAGCCAGTGTTTTATTTGATTTACCTCCCATACTGCCAATAAAGGAGGCTCCAAAGGTGGATGATGAGGCTGCATCCCTGCGGTGGGATGTATCAAGAGCCCCGGACAAGACGGAATGGTTTCAAACTGACAGAGGGCAAGGTTAGATTGGATATTAGGAAGAAATTCTTCCCTGTGAGGGTAGTGAGGTGTTGGCACAGAGCAGCTGTGGCTGCCCCATCCCTGCAAGTGTCCAAGGCCAGGTTGGACGGAGCTTGGAGCAACCTGGGATAGTGGAAGGTGTCCCTGCCCAGGCAGGGGGTGGAATGAGATAATCTTTCAGGTCCCTTTCAACCCCAAACCATTCTGGGATTATATGACATATTTTGGGAGGTGTTTGGAGGGGGCTGCCAGCTCAGACAAATTAAACTGAAGACAAGCTGGTTCAGTGCTTTTCATTAACAACCCTCCAAGGGAGACGGGGAATGTAATTCCCAAGTCTCAGGTAAAAATGATAAAAAAATAACCAATGGTTTTGCTCATGAGAAGCTAACACAGAGTGAATCAATCAAACTCTGCTCCCCCATGACAGGGGAGGACGCACCATTGAGCAACACTCATCACTCCCCATCTGTGAGAGACGTCCTGAGAGGTGGCTCTAGGGCCATGCAGGAAATGCACCTCCCTGTCCCATCCCACAGGCTCCCAGGCATTGCAAAATACCTGAGGCACTTCACTGACAACATGAGACACAAATCAGTCCCTGGGCAATTTCAGACCTTGCCATTTTTCCAGGCACCCAGGAGGGTGCCACATTAGCAGCCTCTGCTCACCTATGGAGAAGCTGTTCAGCTACAACTTCTGGAGAAATCCAGAGACAGAAAGCGTCCAGCTTCCCAGGGGATTTTTAGTAGGGAGTACTAATGACATCAATCAGAAAGTCAGTTGAGCTTCATACACCCTCTAGCCTGTGGCACTTCTTCATCAGCATCTCTAGCAGCATTTGACAGCAGGAACACTCTTCCAGCAAATCCCAAGCCAGGCACTTCAATCCTACCTACAGGAAAACATGGGGGCTGAGATGCTGGATGCACCAGCACAGCCATTTGGCCACGGAGTGACCAAATACATGCCAAAGGCCACCTCCACAACCCCCTGGTGACCCGCATGGTCTGTAGAGCACCAGGGACATCCTGCTCAAACACCCAGAGCCAAAAAGTTCAGGCTTTCCACTGTGCACTGGAGACTGAGCAGGTAAAGCCAGCACTGCCACACCTCTGTGTATAAAATCTCTTTACAAGCACTTGCAAATAAAGGCAAATTCCTAAGTAACCCCTTCAAATGGGACAAACTGGTGCAGAGACAAGGAAATTTCGCCCCCTGCACTCTCCTTGCTGCAGGTGCATCCCCAAGGCTCTGCGGCAGAGATGCTTCTAAAAAAAGCACAGAGGTTAGACGGGACAAAAGCGTTTGCATTTAGTCTGAGTGGGGACTTGAGACTCTGCTTTACACCCCAGAGGCATAGCTGGGTACCAGCACAGAGCCCTGGGGCGGGGACCGGGAAGAGACAGTCATTGGATCTAACTGGAAGAGGGAGAAGAAGTCACTGCTCCACAGGGGCCCATCCACAGGAGCACCCGAGGAGCGAGCGTGTCAAGCCCTGATGGCAGCACATCCCCAGCCCACACTTCATCCTAAAGAGACACAACCAAAAGGGAACGTGCCTGACACCTCCCCAAATCCCCCTCTCAGCCAGAGCCAGCAAACTATGGACTGGTCAAATTTACGCCTCCATGCATGTCCAGCATCCACTGTCTGTGGAAACACTGCTAGGGAAAACCCCTTCAAATGGGATTTCTCCCCACTGGGGCTTTTCCCTCCGGTACAAATCTATTTGAAAAGAAGATAAAGCATCTACAGTTGGACTGAGGTTTTATTCAGAGAAAGCTCTGGCTCAGAAATAATTGCCGTTTGCTATAATTGGTGAGATGCAGGAAGGGACTAGATACAAGTGGAGTCTGGTGCAATTTTGGGAGATTTGTTACGCTTAGCTCGCTTCTATCAATTTCAGTGGCTCAGATGCTTATGACCTGTTGCTTGGCTTATTGTGAAAATGGCTTTTATTTACTGCACTTCCATTAAAAGATGAAATCCATGCATAGGGCTCACAGGGCAGAAAATCACAGTTTACGTCTCAGCTTATCTCCCTTCAGCGGCCTCAGCTCATTTTTGCCCTGGCTCACTCCCAGCTGCTATAAAAAAGTATTTCCAAGCACTGTTTGGAGTAGCCAAGGCCCCTTCCAGAGCCCACAGGGCAAGAGGCATGTTCAGGCTTTAAGGGAGTGCTCGGTGCTGCAGCTGCAGGTCAGGTGAAATGGGGAGGATGAGGGATGGGGAGGAGGATGAGGCATGGGGAGGCTGCAGTGGGACAGGGATGCTGTGGCACGCCCATGCTCTCAGCTCCCAGGGCACAGGACACTCACAACCGCCCTCCAAGCCCCGGGACTGCCGGGGCCATCAGCTCCCTCCGCCTGCAAACTAAGGAGAGGGACTATCCAAGGGCACGCCCCACATTGTGCCCCTGGAGGGCAGATTCCTGCTCTCCTGCAGGTCCAGATGCAGCTCCAAGACCCCACTCCCTGCAGCACAGGTTCCAACAGTGCAGCAGTAGGCTCGGCACCTTCTTCTGCACCAGTTCCCTCCCAGTACCGCACCAGTACTGCACCAGTACTTCTCCCCGGAGCTGTGGTGGGTAGAATGCCCAGCCTGTGCATCAAAAAGAACAGAGCAAGCAGCGAAGGGACATCCATGCCTCCACCTGTGCCAGCTCCTGCTCTCCACGACAGGCACCTCCAGCCACGGGAGAGCTCCTGGGGAGAGAGGATGGCGTGCAGGCATCCCGAGCTCTCCTGTCCTGTGAGAGCCCATCTGAACACCACACACACCATCTCAAGGTGTATCTGAGCTGGTCCCCAGCAGCAGCGTGGAGTTGCTAAGGTTACCTCCTCAGCTGCCTAATTAGAGGAGCTGTCAGCATCTCACAGAGATCAGGAGACGCGAGTGCACGTGGGGAGCTTTCAACCAGACAGATCATTTTTAGCACATTAAAGCAGAGAGAAAACCCCATCTCCTCACGGGACATCGTGTCACAGCCATGGGCAGAGACAGCCACATGCCGCCGTCCCGTTGTCCTGCTGTCCAGCCACTTGGGAGGAGCTGCTGGACGGAGAAGTGCATGAGCAAGCAGCTTCCCCAGCTCAGAGAAGCAGCAGATCCTGGTCTGTGGAGTCCACTCACCCATTTCTTCCACTTCTGGCTCTGCACCTCCCCTGATCTCCTCTCCTCAGCCCTCTGCACCACCAGCAGCATGGCAGGAAGGAAGCCAAGAGGGTCTGTCCCTCCCTCCCACCTCCGCATGGGAATTTCACACCACCTCAGTAATGCAAAACGGGAGCCCCTCCAGGCTCCTGCAAACAGTCGGTAAGACAGAGGTAAAGGAGCTGTGCTTGCTCGGTCAAAGTCATTTCATGAGTAAATAGCAAAGCCAAGAGGAGAATCCCAGAACGACCCAGAAGCGCTGGATTTTCCACCAGATGAATCCACATGCTCCCGGATGCTTCCTTTAACTGCAGCACAGGAAAGATCTCGGACGGAAGCTTTTTGCCCCAGTCTCCAGCACAGTTAAGTGATTGCTTTCAGCTCCTGAAAACCAGATCCCAAATCCCATATACAAGACCAGGAACCAAGCTGGGAGCACGGAACAAGACACAACAAGAAATACATCACCCAAAGAGTCTCAGGAGAGCATCTCCTTTTGGGAATCACACACGTATGGCACACACATCCAATGTACAGCAGCCAGCTCCAAGCACCTTCCTGCCCACCTCCAAGAGCAGAGGAGCCCTCTCCATGATGTAGAGGAGGTAAAACCATCCCCAACCACAGATTTTGGGAGTGCTGGGCAGGGGAAGTCCAGGACTGCCCCATCCAGCAGCACGCAGTGGCTGGCACCCTTGGGAGAAGCCCCGACCCAGGCAGTCCCTGTGACCTGACCTTCCAGGAATGGGAGCAGAGGTATTCCTGGATGGCAGCGCTGCTGGGGCTGACTTTGCTGGTTCAGAAAAGTTTAAGAGCAGGAGGATTAAAAGGAGATGCAGCCAAAAATGCAAAGAGATCCTGGAGCTGAAGCACTTGCCAAGTTTCTCCCTTACACTTCAAGACACCCACTCATTCTCCCCAAGGGCTTGTCAGACTCACATGGCAAAAAATACACGCTCTGCACCTACCCAAGCCCAAAAGAAAAGACCCTTAAATAAACCTGGAATCCAGGGCTGGCAGGAAGACAAAGTTGGGGGCGGAAGAGAAATTTTTGGTGTCTCTTTTCTAAGGAAGGAACTGCCTGACAGCTCTGCTGCAGGAGACCACGGCTCACGGCCCTGTAGCTCGCACAGCCCCCTCAGACATGGCAATAGATTGCTTTTAATTACAGGGCACCCACTCAGAGGCCCCTGGGTGTCCAAGAGACTGTAATAGAAACTAGAGCTTTATGGGAATTAAATACATCCCCATCACAACAAGCTGGTGCATTCAAGTGCTCATGGAATAGAAATCCAAGAAAAAGTGGTCAGTGTGTGACCACTGTTGCCATTGCTAACCCGGACAAGAGGAACTGCAGGCAGCTGGCAAAGGGGAGGTGGGCTCAGAACAGCTGCCTCAGGCACCCTGGACACCTTCTGGTGTGCCACCTCCGTGGGCGGCGGGATTGGATAGAGATGATCTCTAAGGTCCCTTCCAACTCAGGCCATTTTATGATTCCAAGAGGTTGCTCAGCTCAGGCAGCAGCGAGAGGGAGGCTGGGTTAGGCTGGGACTGCAGCTCCAGCTGGAAAGGTGCAGCACTGGGATGGGGAGCCAGTCACTGGATGGAGCCCAAGCTGCTGCACGTCCCCAGGCACCCCAGGCCGTTCCCTCTCGTGCCAGCAGTGTGTCATGCCAGCCTCTGCCCCCCAGCCCAGCTTCTCCAGTGCCACTGGGTGAGCTGGAACAGCACAAACTGGCAAGTGCTGTGGCACAGCCGAGGGCAGAAGCAGCCCAGAGCTGCTGCCAGCCATGGGCAGCTCCAGCCTCCCCTTCGCTCTGCACTGACAGGGTGATGTTTGGCTAAGCCATTAACAGATGCTTGCTAAACATGTGGAAAATCTGTTTTCACAGACCAACTCGAAAGTGCAGTGAGTGCTGTGGGGTCAGAAGTGGTGAGGGCATGGCTGGGGCGGCAAGGATGGGATTGGCATGTGTCCATGCTTCATCCACATCTCCTCATCTCTGTGTCCTCCTCCTGCTGCTCTGTTGGTCCATCAGCTGCCTGGAGGAAGGCAACACCCAGCGGGGCAGGACGCACTCCCTGCTCCCTCCGTCAGGGCTGTGCAGATCCCACCCTGCCCAACACACACCAGTAACACCAATAAAAATCACCCCTCCATGCTGGACACAGGGTCACCAATGCGACGGCCACAGCCAGCAGCACCTCAAAGCGCCTTCAGGGACAGTCTCATTTGATTGTGGCCAGGAAAAGTCTTGTTGAGAGCTGTCTTTCATGAAAACTTTCTTTTTCTTTTCTTTTTCTTTTCTTTTTCTTATAAAAATGTGTCAGTTTAAGATTGTAAAAATACTTTCATCTTCAAAACAGTGTCACAACTCCCCTTCAGCATTTTCATAACAATGCTGCCATTCTGGCTTCAAAACATCTTCCCAAACTTATTGTTCACACATTCACCGAACTTTAAAGCTCAGAACTGAGGGACTGCGATGAAACTGGAACAAGCTGCTCTTTGAATAAAGACAAGTTTTCCTTTCATCTTGTGCTAATTAACAGAAGCATCCTTCCCTCTGCACCGGCCCCTGGTCAGCACTTGGCACATCCCTCAGACCTCAAAGAAAAACCTCCCTCTTCCCTCACTGCATCCTGTCTGTGTGGGCACAGTCCAGCATCCCGGGGATCAGAGGGATATCCCAGAGAGGCCAGCGCTAGGGAGATGCAGGGAGGAGATGCAGGAGCCCCTCAGGAGCTGCTGTGGGACCCTTTCAGCTCAGTCAGGACAGGCATTATTGCAGCAGGAATGCAGGAGCAAAGGCCAGAAGCATCCCTGAGGCTGGCAGCACCTCCAGCTCACGGAGCCTCCATCCTGCCCAAATCCCGGCTCTTGGGGCCACAGCATGTTAAGGAACAGTTCCAAGGGTGTTCCAGAGAGCTGTGCCCTGTTCCTCACTTTCTGCCACCACAGCAGAGACTGCTGGACAAGGTAGACCTTGCCGCCCACCGTGAGACCACTCTCCCAGCCCAACCTTTCCCTCTAATTCAGTTCATGCCACGAATAAAAATGTCCTTGGGCAGTCCCCTAACTGCTGCAAATATTTGCAGAGAGCTGGAAGAAGGAGAGCCTGGAGAAGAGTGGGGAAGCTGCACAGCCATCAGCAGCCAGTTTAAGGCTGCAGCCTGTTCCCAGCCAGGTCCAGCACTGGTCTCCTCTCACCAGGTCTCACCTCCCTCCAGCTGCCACGGCTGAGAGAAGCAGCGTTCCAACCAACAGCTTTCCTACAATCTATATCCTTTCCCCCGCCCAACAACGGCAAAAGGAGCAGAATATTAACATTAACACCTGCTTGTTTAGCCTTAGGCACATCCAGAGCAGTTTAGTAGAGAGATGATCAAAACAAACAGCAATTTAAACCCACGGCCCCGAATCCACAGAAATGCCTTTGCCTTTTGAGCTACAGCAAAAATACCACCTTCCTTCCCAGCCCAAACCCCTGTGCTTCCAGGGGCACGGAGCTGCTGTCCCACAACAGGGCCCTGGAGAGCAGGGCTGCAGGACAAGGGGTGGTTTGGAATGCCCTTCCCAGGAGGTGACCCAGACCTGCTTCAGCTGTGGGCAAGGTATCCACGGATAAATTTGCAGCATTTCTGCTGGAGAGCAGCTTTGGAAACTGCAGTCTACTAAAATTTTGGGTTTACATGACTTAAAGCCAGTCCTCAAACCAGAGAAGCCTTTGAGCAGTGGGAAACACGATTTTGGGGAGGAAATGCAGGTGGGAGATGCCACAGGAGAAACACCAATGGATTGTTTAGCAAAGAACATGCTCTCACGAGGCTCAACTTTCCCGCAGCATCCCCTACAAACACCCCATATCTCACACCACGGCAGCTCAGCTGGGAGGAGTGTTGCAAACAGGATTTTTTCCTCCTGTTTTGCCTTTAAGTGGCTCCTTGCAACACACTGTAAAACCCTTCATCACCGAGGAGGGAAACGGTTTTACAACAGTCTTTAAAAAGCAAGCCCAGGCAGCAGAGGAAACTTCCCTCAGCACACACAGTTTTGGGCAGCACACGGGATTTCGGGCAGCACTCCTGGGGAGCAGAATCCAGGCTTGGCAGAATCCCTGAGGCCGGCAGCATCCCCCCACCTCCAGCTCACAGAGCCCCCATCCTGCCCAAATCCCAGCTCCTGTCGCTGTCCCTAAACACGGCTGGGCCACGGCACGTTAAGGAACAGCTTGTCAGCCAAGCAGCAAAGGCAGCTGCTACAAAAGCAGAATAAAATCGAGTACAACGAGGAGCAGCGTGTCTGCCGTGCAAACTGCTGCTCCGGCAAGACCCCAAGCTGGCTGCGAGCAGCCCCTACAGGCAGCGTCCCCGACCTCTCTCCCAGCTGCCATTCCCCCGGATAATGGATTTCCTCCCCCGACGCAGCAGAAGCCAGGAACACAGTGAGGACTGCCCTGCTCGGCTGGGAGAGCGGCGAACACGAGAGGAGGAAACGGCAAGGGCTGTAAGATGTAAAGCAATGTAATGGAGTTTGTGTCTTCAAGCAGCTCTGGCTTCTGGAATTGTGTTAAAAGGCAAGGCTGTTGCTGTTCGATTAAATGCACTTCCAGCCCTTCTGATCACGCTCAGGAACATTAAAGCATGAAACACTCGGTTGTTGATCCAGTACAAGGCATGCGACTGCAATGGCCACGGTAAGAACAGCCACAAACCTCTAATGCCTGTTTGACATTCGATCAATGTTGAAGGTTCTTAACGTCCAGGATCTGTGAATGATGCTGGCAACAGCACATCCCATTCCTGGTGACCTGAGGAACCACCTTAATGGGGCTCAGGGAAGGAAGCAAAGCTGAAGGAGCAGCAGGAGGCAACACCTGCCCTCCTCGGGGATGAGCTTGGGAAGGTTTGGAGCAAGAGCAAATGGAAAAGGGCTGGTGTGCTTCTGAGATATCCCTGCTCCATCCCACAGCAATTCCCATACTCAAACCTGACAGAATAACCTCCCTCACTGGTGCGCTGTCTCCTCCTGAAGCGGGGACCTGAGGCTGGCAGGCACCACGCACCCTGCCTCTCCTGTGATGCGTTTGATGGGAACACGTAGAGGCTGCTTTTGATTTTACAGTTTGTTTATAGCACACATTTGGGGAGCTACGGGGAATGGGAAAATACATCCCATAAACAAACTGCTAAACAAAACAGGCTAAATGTGTACCACTCCAAACCAAAATAGATTCCAGCTACCCGCCGTGCTTCAAGCATATGCCTCTGACAACAGCTTCACTTGGTGCCCCTGATCCCGCATTCAGTTTTGATTTTTAGGCTCTGTCACCACTGGCAGCACCTTCAGTTGCCTCCCACAGCTCTAGGTAAGTCAAGAGCAGTGAAAATACACCCAGCTGGAGGTGGAGACCAGCAAGGGTGCTGGAGGCATCACCCTTCCCTGCTCCCACCCCACAGAGAGCGACTGACCTGTTACCATAAGTAAAGCTTTGTAAAGGGAAGGCCTGGTAAAATCATGGCCCCGGCCTGCCACTTAGGCTAAGTAGAAAGGGACTGTGGGAGAGTGACTCAGCTAGAATAGGGGAGGTGAGGCAGGCTGCGTGAATGCCTCGTGCCCGCACCGTGGTGTATGGCGGTTGGTTAAAATTGGTTTGTTGTGCCTTAAAACTATGTAAACTGATAATCGACTAACGGCATAAAAAGGCCGGGTTTTCGGCAGTAAAGATTCCTCCTGTGCACCTGCTTGGGGAGCCTTCATCGCTCCTTATCGCTACAGTTACCAAAGACTGCAGGATGTGGACCTGAGCCGTCATCTGGCTCGGGGACTGACTGCAGAGACAGAAGGGGACATTAGGTGACAAAAGACTCACACACCAAGTATTTCAGGCAGACATTTAGAGTCTCCCTCCCAAGAACTGTCCCGCCAGCTGAACTCCACCACCCTGCTAATGCCCAGAAGCAATTCCTCAAGCGTTTAAACTTTATCATCCCCTCTGTGGGGCTGCACGGAGGGCACGTTCCCCTGCGAATGCCTCTTCTGTCAAGATGCAAAGCTGTTGAAGCTGTGTGAAAGTAATTCCCACCCACTCCTACTGCCCCAGGAAAAATATTTCTTTGGTGGTTTTGCATAACAAACAGCTACACGGTTTGCCTGTTTCTCCTGAGAAACTCAGGCTTAGAGGAAAACACCATCGCAGTGCTACTCTGAGACCAGACTTCATAAAGTTCCCCCTGCAAGGGGGGGAAATACTACCACTGAGATTAGACTGCCGCTGCTCCTGATAACATTCAGTCACCCTGGCAGGCTGCAGCACACCGAGTTTGTAAAGCTCCTTGGGAATCCTTCAAGATGAAAGGTACAGTATGATACGGATGTATTATATCCATGGGCTTTGTTACAGCACACATTTCCTAGCATGGTTTTATTGCTGGAACACAAAGTTCAGCCGAAGCCTGGGGGCTCTTCAGGTGACGAATGCACCCCTGCAGCCCTGCCTCCCCTCTGTGGGGGAGGAAAAATGCCAAAGCCCCTGCTGGGAACACGGCAGCCAGAGCAACCACCGCCCTGCCAGCAACAGCGGGCGAGGACCTGCCTGCACAGATAAGGCCAACGTCACCTCTGCTGGATGTGCTTTCAGCCTGCAACATGTCTGACTCCCAAATATACCTGTCAGCTTCCCAAAATGCCACTGCTGTGACTGGCTCCTCTACAGCATCCCTCCTTCTCTGCTGGACCTTCTTCACAGCCTCGTGTCCCAGCCACCCCCAGAAAGGGCCAGGAGGCTCCATCAGTTGAGCCAACCTGAATTAGTGGTGCCCAGCACTGGTATCCCCTTGAAGACCCCAAGCTGCCCATCCTGAACATCTGCTCCAGACCGAAGAAATGGGAGATGTTTGCTGTGGACACAGCTTGACCATGGGCTGCCCAGTTTGGATGGCATGGAAGGGAGGGTGGGGAATACGGATCCTTTTGGATCACCTGCCCAACACATTGCTCTGCCTGGGCACCTCTCTCTGGCCAGAGATCCCAGGATATTACAAGTAGAGGAACAAGGAGCATGATTCCAACAAGAAGGCTGGGAGGAATTCCCTGGGCAGGGCAGGAGAAAAGAGTTTAAACCCCTCTAATTTAAACACATGAGAGGTTCAAAGGACAAGGAAGAAGTGTGACAGGGGTAGAAGGAAAAGGGACATATCAGGATGTCCCAGTAAGCCCTAAAGCTCTCCAGGGCCCCCACCCAAGCTGAACCCACCACACAGGTGACTGCTCAGGCCCAGCAAGCCAAGATGAAGGGTTTCCATCAGCCTCCACCCCATGGAGCAGCCTGGGCAAGGCAGGGCTGAGTAACAGAGTGAGGTGGGAACAACTGGCAGCACCTGCCGTGGGAGCCCCATCATCCCCAGGAAGCCCAACTGAGCGGGAAACTGCCTGGAAGAGCAGACCTGCACGAGGAATTCATCAGGTCAGTGGCACCAACTTTTACCTCATCAGGCCCCCTGGTAGCAAAAACAACATCCACAGCAAGAGTGGGCTGAGGGAGAGGCTTTTCTGGCCAGGGTGGATGAGCAGCAGAGCCGGGCGCAGGGCTGCAGGGAACACGCTCTGCTCCAGCCCCCCTTCCCTGCTCGCACACACAGACCACCCCGCGTTCCCTGTCCCGGCAAGGGAGCACTGCATCGCGAAGCTGATATTACCGAGCAGTTGGCTAGAGGCAACAAAAAAAATTCCTATGCTGTTGCCAACTCCTATATAGTGTCACTTGATCCCACAGCTTAGGGATGTGCTGTGCTCCCCGGAACGCTGGTTGCTGGAGAACCACAGGGAGCAGCAAGGGAAGGGTCCGGGCTGTGAATGGCCTCGGGACAGACACAGCTGTGGCCGCGCGGCCGCAGGCACACTCGGGAATGCCAGCTCGTGTTAGGCGAGTGCCTCGGCAGCCAGGAGCCCCGGGGCTGGCCAGGGAGCCCAGCTCACACAGCACAGCCAGGGCAGGGATCCAACCACAGGCGAGGCCACCCCGCTGCTCTACAGAGAGAAAAGGGAAGGAAAAAAGGAAAAAGAATCAAAGCCTCAAAGGCACCAGCACAGCTGAGCTCTGGTGAGCACGGTCATGGCTGGGAGTGAAGCTGGGGTCCCCAGAACCTGCACCCCAGTCATACAGCCCTGGGGCCGTGGGAGGGTGGGCTCACCTCTGTAGTGAGTCCAAAGCACAGGCAGGGCAGTGCCCCCTCCACAGGCAATCCCATCCCACAGAAAGAAAGGCATCATGCACCAAAACGCCCCGCCTGGCCCCAAATCAGGCTGGAGCCAGACCTTCCCTCCTCCACTCGAGGATGTGCAAGCACCCAACCCCGAGGAGCCCCGCTCTCTGCCCCCACTGCACCCCTGAGTGCAGCTGGCAGTGCCATTTCTGTGTCATTCCCCTGCTCTGCAGGAGAAGATGACAGAGCACAGGAGGTGCCCGGCCCCAGGGTCCTCTCTCCCTGCACAGCTGACCTTTCCCAGCGCATCTCCCCGTGTGTGTGGCCATCCATGCTGGCCCTTGCCTCCCTCTCCTAACAGGATCACTCCCATGCATATGCCTGGGAGCAGCACCATCAGCTCAGTAATCTTCCTAAATACAGCAGTTACCAGGTGACTGGGAAAAAATCTCTTATACTGCTGATGCTGCTAATGGAAAATTTCTCCCCTTTTGCTGCTGCTTTCAAAGCCAGTTGAGGTTTCCTACAGACTTTGTCTCGCACTAAGACAGGAGAGGTGGACGCACCGAGAAAGGAGTGCAGGACTGATGATGTGAAACAGAGGGAACTGGTGCTTCTGCTCCCCCCTCCACCAGCCACCTCTACCCACAGGCAGAGCTCTGGCTCCAAATCTTGTCTGCCCCATCTTCTCGCAGGCAGTCACAGCCCAACCTCCCCCTGCAAGGAATCCCTTCTTCCCCCCTGACCTGCAGCAGGATACTGGAAGCACTCAAGAGCACTGCTTCCTGCAGGGCAAACGGGGAAGGCGCCCAAAGGGAACAATGGCCCAAAACATTTACTCTGCAATTTTCTTCCCCACTTTCCTCCTTCTCAGGAGACACCCAGAAAGCCTCGCTCAGCCAGTGCAGATGCAAGCAGCCAAGATCACTGCTCGTCCCCTCTGCATGCCATTCTGCTTCTTCAATACCATTAAGTGTCTCCATACTGTCTGGACACTGGAAACCTTAACTGCATTAGCTGAGACCCGAGCAGCAGCACAAGCATTCAATTCTTTTAAGTGGCCCCATTTCTTAAGCTGGTTATGCACAAGAACCATCTGTGCTCGATGCCATCCCGCACCCCACAGGCAGAGATGGGGCAGGCCTGGGGAGCTGCATGGGAACACAGGCAAGGTCCATCATTCCCCATTTCAAATGGTTGCTACAGGGGGAGGGCACTCGGGCACGGGCTGTACTGTGGACATTACAGATGAAGAAAGGCATCAATCGAGGCATCTTCTTTTCTTTCAGCTCCAACCCCAACCTGCCTCATACTCTGTGTGGCATTTTGGTGTGATGGCAGGTGTTTCTCAAGCCACCTGCACCTGCAAACATATGTCAAAGAAGCATAAGATCAATACCTCATCATTCCCGCACACGGCATCAATCTGTCCTCCCTTGTCCCAGCCAGTCCCATGCCTGAGCTCATGTCACACCAGGAAAGCCCAGGGGCTCAGCCCTGTTTCACAGCCAGCCAACACCGCACACCAGCACCGTGTCACCGGGGCAGCACAAGGGCCCGTCCGTCACGCAGCTGAGGTTCACACTTTGAGGGCTTAGGAAGGAACAGGCAGCAAGTTTTGGAGGTAACATCTATCTGTGTGGTGGCACTCGGAGGTCACTCACCACCCCATTCCCCATGGAGGAATGCAAGCTCTCCACATAATTCTGAATAAAAGCTCATTATTTCTTCCTGAAAAAGAGCAACTAAAGCCTCTGGCACTCAGGCATCATGGAAAATCAGCTGGGAGGAAGGGGGAGCAGAGGGATCCCCAGCCACCAGCCTCCTCCCGTGGCAGCTCAGCTGCAGCAAGCAGCTCCTCTCTCCCTCCATAGTTAATCTTCTGTTGCCACTAGCTGGTCAACGCGGGTACTCTTGGAAAGCAGCAGCTCCCTGAGCACAGCCTGCACTCAGCTACACATTCCCAGCTTTAACGGGGATATTCAGCCCAGAAAATACCCGAGATGAAGCAAAATCCCTGTCAAGTCCACACCCCGCTGTGCTGGACAAGCCACGTTCAACCTCGCCTTTGGGGAGGGAAGTGATGGCCTCAGGACTGACCCCTTTTCCTGGGCATTTTGTGCCTACAGCCTTTCTGGGGGTTATAGTGCTTGCAGGCTTGCAGACCAGCAGCTCAGCATCCACATCACCAAGACAACCCCACCCCGAGCTGGGCTCTCCCATCTTCTCTTCCCAACTATAAAATCCAACATCTTGGAAAGCTGGAGTAATCACATAGTAATACAAGGAGGGGAAGAAATTCCTACCAGAAGGTTTTCCTCTTTCCTACACCCTCCCCAGGCAGCCCCGACCCCCAGGAACCTGGCCCAGACCTCGGACCACACACAGCTGT
>VZTD01004937.1:0-52678 GCA_013397725.1 Rhagologus leucostigma
TTCGCCTGTCCCTTACAAAGCCACTTCCGTAACTTAGTTAACCTATTAATAAAGATGTCATTGCACCTTTTTTGATAGGTGGGTGCCATCTCTTTGCAGTAACCCACAGACTGAGAAGAATATCTGAATAGTCATGGAGGCCAAAACCCTGCTGGAAAAAACAGCTGTGCAGCCAGATGCTGATATGTGTGATACACCTGCTTCTGCTTGTCCTTCCTTCCGACTGGAAGGTTATATTTACTATTTATAGCAGAAAATAACCTGAGGGACTTTCCCCTTTACTTCATCCCCTATGTCCCTGCAGTCCTGTTTGATTATGTAGGTATATTTTTTTGTTCAAAACATAACTGGATCCATTGTAATTATAATAAAAATGCATTTTTATTACAAAGTCAAAATAAACAATCTGAGGATTTTCTGTGTATTCACATGAATCAGCTCACAACCATTTTTAAAAATTAGTTATTTTATTGAATGTCTCTAATGAAAATCTGTCAGGAGTTCTAAACACTACATAAAGAGACAATAATGGGTTTAAAAAAAAGGAATTAAGAAGCTCCACAAAATAAAATCCTTAGAATCAAACAACCCTTTCTTTCAAAGAAAAAAAAAAGAAAAAAAACCAAAAAAGATTTCTCAGCATAGTTGCACTGCATTATTATTGTGACTACATCAAAGACAGGAACCTGAGAAACTACCTTTATGAATCATGTGTTCTTTTATATTATCTTTTTGGAAATAAGAAACAATAGGGTTTTTTTATCTTTTCTGTCATTAAGGATGAAAGGCAACTAGCAACTAGTCCTTGAAACTGTCTTTGAATATGGCAACAAAGGGATTCAGTAGCCTAAATATAAGTACTTGTTGTCATTTTAGACACTGGATGCATGTCCTCCAGAAGGTTGAATGTATCTCATAAATCTTGTGCTGTACCTGCAGGTTTCATGTGGAGGTCATGGATAACTGGGTTGTTCTCACACTCAAGTGCTGAAACTTTATGTGCTTCAAGATTTCCACCTTCAGCTGCACTGATGGGGAATAAAGAGAACTGAGAAATTAAATGTGCGTACAAGATAGAGTTTGAAAGGATGTCCTGTTCCTAATTTTAACCCCTACACATTTTTAAAACAAATCAGAGATTTTGCCTTAATCCCTTGCCTCCAATAGATAGGCTTTTATAAATAGCATCAAATATCATAGACATTAGCAGCAGCAGCAATATAGGCTGTTTTTTCCCCTGAAACTAGATTATCTCCATCTAGTGATGTTCTCTTTGTTATGTTTTCTTGATTGCTCTATGATTTTGGTACTTCAATATCAGTGAAAACTGGCACTAAGAATATTAAAGATATGCTGATATTTGTGTGATGTTACAGCATCAGATTTTTTATTTAATGACTTCATCATTGCCACTACAAATCAGCTGTAAAGTCAAAAATAGTGTTGTATTCCAGAAGGTGTCAGTAGAGTATTAGAAAATAAAAATGAGGATGTTCTCTAAGCTCTACGGTATTAAGACATTACAATGGTAGAAATGGCTGTTTTGCATGGTGATTTGTACAAAGAAAGCATTATCTACACCTATGACATGCTACTTTTTTATGATAATTTTAAAGAAGTCTTGTTTTTCTGCACTTTCAGCTAGTGAGTTAGGCAAAAGATACTGAAATATATTCTGCTGAGAAAAAGGCCTCAGATCTAAGTATTAATGTGAAGCAAGGAAGCAACAGCATCCTCTGCAAAGATGGCAACCACACTTCCACTAGGCTGAGGGAGTAACCTGACAAGTTTAGGGCTAGAGCATGAGAAACTTCTTGCACGGTTATACGTCATGGACAAGGTCTTTTATTGATCCCAGAGCCATATTGCAGCTTTAGAAGAAGTATAGAAATGTGGAGCTTTTGATTTATGTTTCTATATCTCTACTCCTCTGTTAGTGGCAGCCTGATCCTGTTCTCTCTCAACTCAGTGAAAGAATTCTAAAAGATTCACTCATATGAAGCAGCTCCCATGACACAATGCTGCATTAATACACACATTTTAATAAATGAAATTACAGAGCAGATAACAAGAATGTTCAATAATTGTAGCAATTTCGGAGTGAAATGTGTAATTATCACTAGCCAGTACAGCAACTGCATTAAAAAGGGGAACTAGAGAAAGACACAAGCATCCTAGGGTGACCTTGCAAATTTTTTGAAAGGCTTTTAATCTACATCATTGTGAAAGAAATGAGACTAACCAGAAGATGGAATGTAGCTGTATGTCACAGTAGGGGATTGCATGCTGACAAAACTGGTCCATTCTAGTTCGTCTCTTTTCTTTTCTTCTTAGTCAAGAATATGAATAGAGCTTGGTCTGTTATGATTAACAACACTAATGACAACTAACTGTACTGCCCTTAAGTAAAGAGGGAGTGGTTACACTGATGTTTTTAAGGATAAAATGATAGAAAATGCACATATAATGGAAGTATGTTCTAGTACATTACTGAGAGTGTATAATGTAACTTTAATTATATTAATTTGAGCTTCAAGTCTACCCTGAGGAAAAAGTAGCTTATAATGCTCTTTCAAAGGCTGCCGCATATTCACCCCGTTGGAACTCACTTTTTCTGCGCACCAAGTTCTTATAAGATCCCTAAGAGAATAAACAGTGCAAACAAATTGCCAGGTATGATACAAGATGTATCCCTTCCCAGACTGTTTTACAGTACTTGAATAAAAATGGGACTAATAGTGTCTTTCAGGCAGCCTCCTGGCTTTTCAAGGCTGGTAACAGTGGCTATCCCTTAAGCAGGCTGTACAAGAAGGGACGGTTCCCATTCTCTTCCATGCCCACTGTGAAGCCATGTGATACTGTTGGTCATTAGGAACCAGCTCACTGCTATTGCAGTACTAATCCCAGCTAAGGGCATCCTAACTGTTGTTATTTTTTTCACCCTTTTAGACCAGAGACAATTTTAGTTGTTAAGGTACCCTATGATTCAATTTTTAAGCTTTTCTTGGTTATGAAGAAGGGTTAATCACATAATTTAAATGCAATGAAAATGAGATTCTCATCTTAATGTGATTTCAGAACCTCTAATTAATCATAAAATATAGATTTTTTTTATTTAAATACCTTATGTCACTTTTATATTTTGCTAGTGAAAATGGCAGGTGACTGGATACAGGATAAGCATGGATATATAAAGTAAATAATGGACTGTAAAAGACACAGCAGAGTGAGGCTATGCAATTAGGTCCTTATATTTTTTTTATCTTAGAATTAAGCCAAAAAAAAAATCCAGCCAGGCATGATGAGCAATGTCACTGTTTTTGCCTTTCATGCTCATTTTATGAATTTGTCCATTGAAGATAGTATTTGTATACAACCATGCTGAAAAAAACCCCCACAGTAGTCCAAATGCATTCAACATGATAAATATCTGTTTATAAGGCTGAAATTAAAATGTAATGAGAGTATTTCCATGTTTAAGGTACATCATGCTTGTTCATAACATTGATCTTGACATGACTTTTTCATTCAAATATTACAGATTTTCTTCGTTATTCCTCTCTAGAAAATTTTACAATAAAGGAAGATCACATTATGAGAAGTTTTATTGGTTGTCATGTATCTTAAGGAACTTCAGAGCACTTGTTTAAATCATCTGAATGGGTCAAGACTTTGAAGTTTAAATAAGCTCTGAAGGGATGAAAGGATCAAGGATGAATTGCAGTTAATGATGTTTTCAAGTTCCCTCTTTAAGTGACTTTTATGAACAAAAAGAACTACAAAGATTCGCCTTTGAGTGACTACTTTCAAGGTCTATAATTGAAAACAAATGTACAAAACACTTCAGCATTAAATTAGACATGCATATGAATATATTAAAGTATGATTTCTTGAAACTGAATGTCTGTACTTACCAGGTATACCTACACTGTAAGTAAATTAATATTTCTGATTCCATTTCTATTTTGTGTTCATATTCTTTAAGTGAACCAAGGGGGAATTTTTTGGGTTGCAAAGTACATTGCTCCCCTTACCAATGAGTAGGTTGTTCATTCCTGGCACCTGCTAATGAAGTCCTTTCCCCAAAGACTCCCTAACAAAAAGGCCTCCTCTCGGGGTGTTTGAAGGGGAAGTCAATTGAATTAGCTAAATATTGCTTTCATGCCAGTTACAAAAAATTTTTTATATAAATTAAAAGTTGGTAAATTTTAACACCGCAGAGATTATACGTATATACTTGGAACTGTTGTAAGAAAATAACTAGATCACGTGGTCAGTATGAGCCTGCTTCATGTACAATCCTCAGATTAAGGTAGAGGAGCCTTGCTTAGAGGCATTGCTGAAAGAAGTTTTATTACTTTCAGTACCAAAATTAAAGAATTTTTCCTAATACAATCTCTTTTCCAAAGAAGAGACAGTGTGCTAAATGCTGTCTCACAAGATGATCTGTCAGAGCAGGATCTGTGAAATAGAAGACCAGTAGTGACAATGGGCAAAAAGAGACCTCTGAAATGAAGCAGAACTGAAATACTACTGATAGATTGTTGAGAACCTTCCTTACAGCTACTGGGTTATCATCACTTCAGCAACGATAGCTAATACAGCACAACAATATTTTGTATTCCTTACTTCAAAGTCATGACATCTCAGGAAGAAAAATCTTCTGACTCTGATGATAACTTGTGAAGAAAGTAGTGAGGGCTAAGTACTCTTCAGTAAATTGTGGTTAAAATACTCATTTTATGTAAGTATGGTTGTGGGTAATTCACTATTTGTCAGTGTAGAGTTATATTTAACTCATCACTGAGTGATCAATGGGCATGATTAGGCTTACCATATTTTCAGAGAAAAACTTGAGCTAGTGTGATCAGATGTTCTTTGAGTGTTTGCTGTCATTTTGCTCTAAGTATGAATTTTTAGAAACCTCCTCTGACTTTTGTGGCTCACTTAATGTACTGGGCAGAAGGAATCAATTACTGGTATGTAAAAGCTTTCTTAGTCTGTGATTGAATTTTGCTGTGCAAAGAGAAGCAGGTGATCGGCAGGATGCGGAGTATTAGATTAAAATTTTGGAGAGCACACGGTTTACTTTGATCAATTTTAAGAAGCTGCAGCTGTAAGGCTGACATTCTTAGTTTGGCTATTTTAGTAACTGATCATTAAGAAGTTTCAGAAAGAATTTTACACTTTTATGATTTACATTCCTGAATGATGAAACTGACTTATTTTTCTAAATCTTCTGAATTCTGTTCTCCTTGTCTTGTAACAGATTACATCTTACTAGCAAGATGGGCAATTTTGCAATCTGCTCTTTACTTCAGATAGACCTAAAATGAGCAGTTATTTTAGAATTAAGTCAGATGAAGGACAGAATAAAGCAGAAATTATACATCAAACCCTGAGCATTTAATATGCTGTTATGATACATATATTTTTTAAATTGCTCTGCAGAGATGCACATGAACTAAAAGAGGAAGTTCAGAAGTTCACCTGAGTGTAAGAGGCCTGTAGAACTAATGAAAATATGTATGATGACATACGCATTTTGACAACTTCCCTGTCCTACTGCATTTGGTCAAAACTTTTGGTCACCTACTGCACACACTGCAAGAGGGAGTATTTAACTTTTCAGTGCACAAACTGCAACGAAGTAGGAGGCCCTTGTAAATTAACTGTGTAAACTGAATGGGCTTAAAAACTGGCTTCCAATACAATTTATTTTCTGGGAAAATTTTCTGGAATGGTTTTGCTGCATGTCTGGCAACACTGTCAGTCAGTGCTTAGCATGGGTATAGGGCATAAGGTGTTTCCAGGTGGCAGTATAGGTGAAGCTATCCCATTTTAAGGATGTGTCAGGGTTTAATGACATGGTAGGGAGAGACTTATTACACCAGATAACGTGTCCTCAGACAAACAACAGAAAGAGCTCATGAGCAAACATGGACCAGCTCACACAAGCACTGATTTAAATTAGCTTCCTTCATGTCAGTTTTCTTGCAAAGAACTTTCTGGAATAATCCAAAAGCATGAGATGTACTTGGGCAACAGTTAAGTAGTTAAGGAGCTCAATCTCTTTCCTTGGTTTACCTTTATCTAAAGAAAGAGCCCTTTATATAGGTATAGCCCATGATACAAGTGAAGAATACCCTCTGTATTACATCTGTCATTAAACCAAACTAACAAGATTGTACATAAATCTTTTGAGAGCTTGGAATCCCACTGACATCCAAAAATCATTTGTAAGATGAATGTTATTCACTGTATTAAAACATGGGAAGCTTGGCAGAAAAATGGATTATTTTCTTCCTTCTTCTTGTAAACAACCACTGACAATTACTTTTTTTTTCAATACTGTGAAGGAAACCAAAACAGGCAGATTAATTTTCTCTCTTATCCTGGAGTAGATTGCTGGTTTAAGTGTAAGCAATCAGACTACAAGCATTATGTAAAATTAGTAGTTGGATTGCTAAAAGCTGCAGGTGGAGAAGAGAATGGTCGTTCTGCTCCGAAGGGCTCCTGTCAGTCTAATCTTGGCCCTCTTCCAACATTAAAAAAACTCCCACATGATTATCTACCGGGCTAGAAATGGGTCAAGCATTTTGCTATGTTATATTTTTAAATTTATTTCTTTGTTCCGACAGATCTTTGGCTAACTTTTCTCTCTTCGTCCTTTAGCACAAGCTGAGAGACAATGTTCACTACCAGTTAATGTCTTATCATTAATTTGGGTGCAAATGTTATTTTTTATGTTCTTTTTTAAAGTCCTTGACCAAATAAAACTTCTGCTTCTAATGACATAATTTAATGAACTCTTTGGTCTGTGGGCTAAATTTGGCATCTACCAAACAAGTGCACAGAGAGATCTACACATGGAGTTAGCAACTAGGTACCTTTCTCAGCTTCTAATATCTGAGATTAAAAAAAACATTGCTTTTACTCTTGTTCTTTAAGATGGAAAAACACATCAGACATTTGATGTGCACTATTTTACTTCCATTTACTTCCATATTTGCTTCCATTATATGTTTGACTGTTCAATATTCATAGCACAATACAAGGTTTTATAGTTTTGGGGTGGTTTATTACGCTTTTGTCTTTGAAAACTCACTGGTTTTCAAGGAAATTATAGTGTGGTCTCTGTAATCTACTATAGAAGGTGAAATCCTTTGGTTCTGTTCATTCTTTACTAGCATTCAAAAGAAACACGAAATATTTCATTTATTTCTGTTGATGCAAGGTTTTCCTCTCTTTTGAAACAGGCATGCTTAATCCATAATTTTTTTTTCAATTTTGGTAACATCTTATGCAATCAGATGCTCTGGACCTGCATTGTATGTTTCCTTTGCAAGATGGGATTGACGGCAGAAGATTTCCTCAGAGCCCAAGAAGGATGTTAGGGATAAGAATACCAATGTGGAAAATTCATAATTAAAAAATCATCTCAGCACTCACAATCAGATTTTGTTAAAATGCAAAGCTAGCTATTCAGGATTTCTCCACAGACTACAGGACTTTTGGTCCCTGCTATTGGTGTTTGAGACAAACACTCCAAAGGTACATGAGCGTGAGATTAATTGATGTGAGACTGATGCGTACAGAATTAATTAATGTGAGAGACTGAGAGATAGTCAATATGAGCATAGAGATCTATGGAATAAATTAACTGATATTTTGGGAAAATTCAGAATCTCCTTGAACTATCATCTGCACTCCATGGAAAATATATGTGATACTATGTTAAAAAAAAAAAATTACTTTTAACAGCCTTTTAATTCTACTGGGCTTTTTCTACCAGGGAGCTGGCAAATATTAAAATGGCAGCCTTCTCCAAGCATCAAAATGGAAGTGAGATTTAAAGAGATAAATACATTTCCATATTTTACCTACTACATGAGATAAATTATTTATATTTTGAACTAAAACACTCGGCTTGTGAGATGAAATAAATATACTTTAGGTAGACAGGATTCATCACTAGTGATAGTGCTTGAAATGAGTACTACAATTAACTACTATGATGGAAAATGTTTTGGAGAGAAAAGACTGAATGCATGTTTGTTAACTTTTCAGACTAATAAAACATCTTTCATACTGGCTGTACAACAAAAAGATTCTGATGTCAAAAAATTACATAATATCTGGTACATAGATGTTTGTCCAAGTTACTGCTCAACATGAAATGGAAAAAGAAAACGGGCAAGATAGTTAAGTTTATTCTATTATTTGCTTTGTATTTCATTGATTTTGTTTCTATTTTTTTTATTAAATTACATAGGCTTTTTGATATTAAGATATGTGAAAATACCTACTTTGGATCATTTTGATGGATCCATACATTTAAGAAGTTCTTTGGAAATACTCAAATAAGTCTGCATCAAAAGAGTGAAATTAACCTCCCAGATGAGTTTCATGAGATTAATGAGTCTGAGATGCCATAGGTGTCCTGAGTAATGGGTCCAAAGTAGTAAAACAGACCCACAGAAGCATGAAAGTAATTTATTCTAAGCATGGCAAATGGTAGGATTTTATTAATACCTAGTATTTTGTCAAGTTGAGCATCATTACAGACTCCTTATTCTCTGTCATAAGGATGGATGGAGCATAGGCATCAAAACAAGTACTGTGCTTTTATAAGATTTACAGCTGGTTTCTTTACCCATAGTGTACTGTTACTGAGGGTGGAACACTGAGGTAATAAAATGTCATAGGAAGGATACTGTGAAAAAGGAGACAGTGTCCCTTCTCTTTCTGGGACACATTCTTTAAGCTGTTGACCACTGTACCGTGGCCCAAGAAAGCAGCTTGTACCTTTTCGTAGCTTTAAGCATGTTATCCTAAACCAGACACATGAATTTTACATAAGTGGAAGGTCCACTGCACTTAAGTTACTGCCAGCTCCTGCCCAGGAAGGATGAGATCAGAGGAGACAATGTGGGGAGTTTTGTGTTTGTGAAAGCTGTGCAGTTTGTCTCACCATGAAGCACCGATTCTCTGCATCATTAATTTAAACTTCAGAGGATGTCAATTTGCTATTTGCCATTACTTTTTCTTCTTTGCTATATCCCACTTATTTGAGTAAAATCAGTGTTATAAGAGGTGTATTCTACCACGACGCTCTGTCCGGCTAGCAAGTGACCAGCACCGAGCTCTCATCCCACACGGGAGGGGGTGACGGAGGCCACTCACAGGTGTGGGAGGGTTGGTGAAACTCCGGCATGGGTTCACCTAATCCACCGATGTTAAGTGTGGGCGGAGGAGGCAAAGAAGCGGAAGGGGTCCTTTGTAGAAGGCAGGAAAGGTTCGTTGAAGACCACACGAAGAACTGAGATTACAGAACTGACATAGGGTTTTATACCCCAGTAAAAGGGGAGGGGAAAGCATGAAACAGCCAATAGTACAGAGACATAGGGGTGGTACGAAGGCGGGGAGAAGGATACAAAACCAATGGGAAAGAGGGTAGGTGGGGAGGATTAACATGGGCCAATGAGCAGTCGAGGACCACAGAACATTCTAGGGAAGCAACCAAATATAGAGGGGGAAAGGAGGGGACAGCGGTGGCCAATTATGCTGGTGCAGGTGTGCATATTGCGCACAGCTCTCTGGGTACTCACTCTAACCCTAGGGTTGTTGGGCTGTGGGGTTATCAAACCAACGGACCTGCTGATCCACCTGGCATTGCTGTCCATGACACACCGCAACAGTGTTCCATATCGCGTGTGAGGGCTGTCTTTGGAAAACACTTTTCCAAGTAACACTTCCTGCTTATTTTATCCCTATCATTTAGTAATAGTCAGCAGAGATATGCAACAAAGCATCTGTCCAAAAAGTTACTCAGACAACGCAGTTTATCTGGAAAAAAAAAAAAAAAATGGGAAGAAGAAAAACCTACAAACGCAATAAACGTAACATTTAAACTCATTCCCAGAAGTTTACATTTATATTATTGCGGTCTCATTTTTAAATGCCCACTGCCCAATGAGACTTTACAGGTGGCTTTCAGTGAAGGCAGCTTAACCTGAACTTGAAAATTTCTGAGCATAAAAGTTTGGGGAAAAATGAACAAATATTATCTGATGATGACTTGTTCAGCAATACTGGGTAATTTCAGTACATTTCAGTTTTATGCACAAAAATGCTAAAATTCAGCACGATTGGTTTAAGACATTGTGCAATGGACTCACACACAGAGACTGACACTGTTTTCATAGACCTTAATACAGTCAAGCTAGATTTTTATTTCAATCTATAGTCTGGAAATTTAGGGATGAGAAGGACTCCAAGAGATTAGCACCTTCAGGGAGGCATGCACATACAAGTTGTCCCTTACAGGCAAATGTACAATCTTTTTCCTTTTTTCTTCAAATAGGCCCAGTAAATGGTATATTTCATGCTTTATATTTTTTTCCTTTTAAAGCATGTTCCCCAAATATTAGAGTTTGAGCAGTCTTCTTTCTTGATGTGTAGGTGTTACATGGAGCATTGTTTTCATCAGTTACCTATATTCACACTCTTCTGCCCCAGAGCCTATGATAACCCTCCACTCTGGCTTCTATTCCCACTGGCTTCAGATGACATGCCGTGACCCTCCTGCCTCTCTAATCCATCCCATGCTTCTTATCTCTACTGGCTCTGCCTTGCTGCATTTACTCGTCTCTTCCCTTCATTCTCAGGTCTAGCTTTTTGGTCGTCTCTTCTTGGCTTGTAATTCCTACCTCAATCTACCATGCAGATCCTAGTAAGTAAATACCAAGGATGTAACATGTATAAGGGGAACTGCAAATATGGCTAAGATCTAACATATGTTGCTTTTACAGCCATAAGTGTTGGAAATCTGTGACAGGAATGCCAACTTGGAGACGAAGTGAGCCGTCACAAGAGAGATCAAGGAGGGAAGAAAGAGAAGATACTAGAAACGGGATTGTATGTGCCCCACGTGAAAATTACCATTTTAGAGTTCTGGGAATTACTGAAGATAAGAATAATTTCAGGGAGAATGTCACTGAGCTTCTGCTGCCCTGCGATGGACCAGGTCTAGCAGAGATGAAACCTGCAGAACGCTAAGGTGATAATTCACAAGAACCTAATTAAGTGTGAACTCTGCTTCTTTTAAAGCTTAATGATTTTGTAGTATATAGATGACTATCCTGATACGTATCTTGGGCAATTAAAGGATGATATCATATTTCGAAGATATTCTTTGTCAGCTTAGGGCAAGTACATTTTTTCAGTGAAATTCATTAGATATTATTTTTTTTTAATGTAGGCAAAACTAATTAGCTTCCGCCTATGTCCCACCAAGAGCTTCCTCATTCTACTCCTTTACAGTTAACTCCAAATAGATAAATTTTGGAATAGTCACAGGCAGTAGAAAAGGATTTTTAGAAATACATGAATACTGGCAATCCTGAAGTATAACTACCATGCATATGAAGTAAATTATTTTTTTGCTTTTCCCTTTCTAAAATGAAGGAATCATTTACATTGAGGATCATCTTGAGTATTACTTAATCACTGACTCTTAGAGAAGGTACCTAGAGCATGACTACTAGACAAATTAGCACAGAATATTTATCCAAATTGATTATCAAAACAGTAATTATTCTGAGCTTGAATAATTCTGATTTATGTGAAAAACCTAAGAGCATATTGCGCAGCAGCGAACTACACTATTTCAGATGCCCATTTGTCTTGAAGATAATTTTTCATGCACTGAAGAATGTAGGAGCAATGTTTTGTAGAAGGCATAATTAAAAATAAGATCCTCTATCTCCTCTATCTGTCATTTGGTATGTGGTTTATATTCTGAGTCATCTGAATATATGCCATCATTATTGGAAATTGCTGACATGGATACAAATGAACTGGTTTTTGTTTCTCTGTAAGGAAACCAAAGCAGATTTTGATATTTCATTAATGTTTTCATCTTTGAATTTGAAAGTCTAACCTCAAATTAGAAATTTGACCTCAAATCCCTGGCACATCATAATCGTGGTGTACAGTGAAAATCAAGGTGAATGCATGAGAAAAATCATTGCCTCCCAGATGCTGAACACTGCTTATTCAATTGAGAATGCCAGGTCAGTTTCCCCTGATCAGTGCAAGGCAACACCATCTGAAATACTTTAATTTGTTTTTAACGGTGGACAAACTGATCTAATGAGATACTGCAAAATTTTATCTAATTGCTGTTAAGCACGATCCTCAGATGCAAATAAAATGTTCTCAGTGGAACATTAGTAGCAGACATTCTACCCACAGTACTTTTCATTTTTTTAATGATGCCTAGAAGTTTCCATGTCAACTATGTACGGTGAAGAGGTTTTGGTGCCATACGGTTTACAGAACCATCTGTGTACTCCAAGGACTGCCTTGATGTGTACTCAAATGCAATCTTGTTTTGTGAAAGGTTAAAGTGGCAGAAATAGATATCAGAAACTATCTACTGGTATTCCCAAAATGAATCTTGCAGCTGTTCATGTCAAATTCTTTTTGTTATTATTGGAGAAGACCATTTAACTTTAGAAGAAAGCTATAAGCCCTGTGATAATAATATGCTGTAGGCAACCAGAGAAAATCTGTCTTACTTTGGAACAGAGTAATAATTTTCAGCTAACAATATATATTTTTGGGGTTCTTTGCATAAAAAAAGATTCCCCTTGAAATAGTATTAAAAGTCACAACATCTCAGATAATAATTGGGAAAAGAAATTTTAAAAATTAAATTCAAGAGGCTCTGGTTCTACAAAACAGTTTGCCATTGTATAGTAAACTCATCTTTCCCTCATAGGAACTTCATTGCAACCATGTTCTTTTTATAGATTTGTTGCTGGTTTTCTTTTTAGTCTTCTGAATTTTTCATTATTTCCTGCACAGAGCCTCATCTGCAAGAGCTGCAGATTCCCTCTCCCATTTGCTCTGTACCTGATTATGGGTGTTAGACATGAGAATTAAGCTTTTCTCCTTCAGGATGAAGACTTATAAATCCTGGTTCTATTTGAAATGGTAGAAATGCAAATCTAATTCTAGCTCTTTAAAGAAATGATTGACAGTCAAGTTGGGATTCACTTAATTTAGTTTGTCTTTTTTTAACCTCATAGATGTCTTACTCTATTTACAGTTCACAGAGGCAAGCCATTCCAGAATGCAGTGGTTCCTGGCTACTGGATGTGGAGGGAATACAGAAGGCTGTCTTAGATTAGGTTTAATTTTTAGAGATCTACATTTGGCTATGATGAATTCCACCCTTTTTCTCAGAAAGATAATTATAGGCTGTGGATCTCAGGTAGATGAATAGAATTTTTGAGATGTACTTGGTATAATGGTTTAGTTGCAGCTAGAAATTACTGCCTGTTAATTGCTGTTGTCAGATGCTGTTTGAAATGCATATTTGAGTCATCCATACACAATTGGAAATATGGCCCAGGACTGACAAGAAATCCACTTCTGTTTGAAGTGGCAGCTGCAGTCTTGATGAGTTATATGAGTCATCTCCAATGACACACTAGGTGAGTAATCTTGAATATCTCCTAGTTTATAAATAAACACTTAGGGAGAAGTGATTTTCAGTCTTGTTATCTCTCTGGGCTAATTCATTTTAATTGCAGATGCAGAGGGCTTCTACAAAAAGGAATGACAATGTCAATTTTTATCTTCCCTGTATAGCAGTGCATTCTGAGATTCTTGGATCTAAGTTTGAATCTCTTGAAGAAAAAATTGATGCTCTCTTTTTCTCTATATAAGTGTTTAAATGGCTAACAGGCTATAACAAATAGTAAAGAAGAAAAGAAACCAGCTTGACTACCATTGTCCCTGAATTTGGAAAGAAATATGCTCTCCTCTGACTTTGAAATGACTACAAGTAATGACCTGAAACTACAAATTGCTCAATGCAGAGGGACCTTAAGGATTGAAGTAAGGAAAAACTTAGAAAGCAGCATATACTCAGCATTTTTAATGGGCGGCTTAGACAACTTGGCACTCAGTATACCAGTTTGAAAATTGAAATCTGAGACCTGTATTTTTCCCTGTGCTTTACATAGGGATGTTGAAAATGCAATTTAGAGTTAATTTTCTGACGCAGAGGTCAGATGCCTCAATCTTATTTTGGATCTAACTCTATTTCTTTCTTCTCCAGTGATTTTCTGCTTTTTGGATGAAAAATTAGCTTTTGGGCCACTTTGGCAAAAGTGAAGAAGATGCAAACAATTGGATCTGACAGAATTTTATGCCTTAGTATAATGTAATTTTCACATTTAATTGATTTCAGTGAAATTTTGCTAAAGTAAAACAGAAAGGAGAATTTCTCAGTTGTAAGTGGTCATTCCCTAAACTTTATACACTTTCAAAATCTTTCTGGTTATTTATTCTTAAAGTTAAAATGCGAGGGTAATGTTATTTGAATTTAAACAAGACATTCTTCTATTCACAATTTGTCGTACATTTGATCCTGTAGCCAAGTTGCTATTTTGAAATCGTAGTATCTTATCCATTTTCATGGCAATAAGCAATATTAGTACATCTGAAGCCATGACCATTCTTCCTCCCCCATGAATGCCAACAATTAACATTACCAAGAAATTATTTTTCTTCAGTTCATATCGTGAAAATGTTTCATTGTTTCTCCCTACTACTTACAGCCTAGTACCTCTTCTCCATCTTTCAATTTTCTTCCAATTGAAACATAATGATTGAAATAATTTGAATCAATTAAAAGTAATGCAGTTGTCCTAAGACTGTGTTGATTTTCTGTCTTCCATTTCTCTTCTCTTAGTGTTTCCTTCTATCTTCTGATTTCTTTTTCTCTTATCTCTGTATCTTTCTCTTTTATGGCAGGGAAAAAGCATCTCTCTTTCTTTTATCCCTTTACTTCAGCAGTGATTTTTCATTGCCTTCATAGCTGTTCTGTGAGGATTTGCAGCTGCATTCCCATGACTCCTCTTCACCCTGGCAGCAACTCACATTTTTTTTCTTACAATTCTCGCCTGCTTGTTGTAAGGGTGGGTGTCTCATTACTAGTCTGTTGGTGTTTTTGTTAATTAGTAGAGACAATGTTAATTGAGGAGTCATTTTGTTAATAAGTGTGTTAAACCTCTAAATACATCCTGTATGAAGTCAGCATTTTCTGCAATCAGAACATTTTCCCACTGAGCTGGCTCATGCGATTCATAAAAGTTTGGTGCCTTCCAGCTTGCAGTCTAACAGCCTACCAAGAACTACAGTTTCAGTTTAATGGCAAACTTGATGCTAAAATCAGAGCAATTTCTGAAGCCTGAATGAAGAGTCAAGAAAATCTGGGTAAGCCTGACTCATTCTTAAGTAAAAGTGCGCTGCTTCATGTCTGTTGTTGCAAATCACTTAAAATTCAGTGGTTGTCCAGAGATAGTTCAAACTAAGACAAAAAGCACTCTATTCAGTTTTGTATTGATAACTCCCACCATACTACACTATTAAGGCATTACACTGTTACTACTACCCTATTAAGGTATCCTTTAATTGGACCACAATTTCCTGTTACCATGGAGAACATCCTGGCACAGAGGAGCTCAGAATAAAGTTGAATGCTTTTTAGCATTTAAAATAGATAGCCTCAATTTTGGAGTCTGTGTTTAAAATATTGCATAATCTGCTCTAGTTCTTTTCTAGAGTGCAGTCAGCCACACACTAGAGCTTGTAGGATAGTAAAGGCTGAGAATAGGAGGTTAAAGGATGATAAAGGCTTTTGCCCGAGAAAAAAATGCGTGTGACAAAGGCAGATCTCTGGACCATCTTACCTGGCTGCTTCATATATTTAACAAAGCAAACAACATCCCCAGAACATGATTTATCCCACCCCTAGCTAGATATCCAGACTCCCAATGACCCTTAACCAGCTACAAAGAGATGTAACTCTGATTCAGATAGATAACAATTAGGTATCTACACTTGGGAGATATTTTAGCTATGGAATATAGTATAATACTAACTATTAGCTATTAATTAACTAAGAGAGGGACTGGGGCTCAGTGAGGACCTTATTGCTTTCTACAACTTTTTAAAAAGGGGTTGTAATAAAGTGCAGGTCAGTATCTTCTCCCAGGTAGCAAGAGATAGGACAAGAGGAAATGGCCTCAAGTTGTGCCAGGGGAGGTTTAGGTTTGATATGAGGAAAAAATTCTTCACTGAAATACTGAATTTCTTTGGAAAAATGAATGTAGCAGGGCCTTCGTATCTGTCTGACACTACACCTGATTCTTTTGAGCACCTTTCAAAACAAATTATTTTAGGCTCTTTCACTATCAATTTTATAACTTTTTTCTTTATCATGTGTAATTAAAATATTTATAATGTGTGCAAAGCTTGAAAGAAAATATAATACTGATATATTGTTTATATTAAAATAGAAAAGGCTGTGACTCTCTGTAGTTAAATATTGATATATTAAATATCAGTATGATGCAAGTGAATTAACGCAGTACCTGACAACACAGGAAAAAAAATTAGTTAGGATTTAAGTTATAGTAGAGATAAAGAAAGCATGAGTCTCTCTAGAAAGAAATACTTTTAGAAGGTGGTTTTCAAAGCTTAAAACACAGAAATTGTTGTAACCAAAAGAAATTTTCAACTTTTATCCCACATATATTATTTGGCTGTTAGTAGAAAAAAATAAGTGTCATGTTTCTGGCACCACCCTGTTTACTGTTAGTACATTTATACAGTAATACGTCTAATTTTGATTTGACCTATGACAGACTGAAAAAATGTAGTTTGGGTTTGATTAATTTACTTAATTCTGGTCTTAAAGATCTGGCAACAATCTGCACATCAAGGCATATTAACTGTAGGTTATTTTCTTTCCTAAGCAGCTTTTAAGAAAAAAATTATTTACAGTTTGAGGAAGGGTGTTGTTTGTTTCCAATGACAGTTCATTAATTAACTTTCTATTCAGTTGAGATGATTGAAAATCTAAGGGGGGTTTTATGGATTATTTTGAAAACCTACATTTTAATAGCATCTTTTGGCATTAGTAGACTAATAAGTCTAATTTTCTGAAATAACATTTATATATATATATACACATATACGTATTTGTGTGTGTATGTTCTGAAAGGGATAGTGAAATGTAAAAAAACAGATTTACACTGACTTTTAAGCAGCATTTTCATTAAAACAATAGGTTTAATTGCAGATATATCTTCATATTTTTAATGAGTAGGCCATTTTTATTAAAAAAACTTGTTGCTAAACAGGCTGCTCACTTTAATAGAATGAACTGTAACAATTTTTAATAGAAGTGGAAAGACTATCCCTTGCAGTGGTAATATGAAGGGGCTTCAGAAAAAAGAAAATATTTCAAATTTGCAGTTATTTATTCAATTTGCTGTTGGAGTTCTTCAGCAAGGGGTTTTTTACTTTTGGTATTGTTGTTTGGGTTATTTTGACAGAACAGAGACGTTTGATCCATATTTTTATTTAAAAATATGAGACTACTCTGAGTCTCACCTTCTGTTACCATTTCAGGTAATACACCTGGGTTTTTGCACCTTGACTCTTTGAAGAGGTGATCTCTTTTTAATAACTTACTGAGGAGAATCTCTCCTGCGCTCCTAGGTTGTGCACAGGTTGTATTGTCCAGAATTTGAGGGTAAAACTTTTGTGTCACCTGACCCTATTTACAGAAGTGCTCAGTTTTATTGGGTTTGTCAAGTTAGAACCACTATTTACTTCTTCAGAAACTCTTTTTATATAGCGTTCTACTAGTAGGATTGACTTTATTCTTATTAAAGATGGTATTTTCAAAGTAGGTATTGATATGTTGCTAAATAATCTAGCTCTTCTCTACTAGATTGGGACCTGCTCCTGTGATTGCTTGTATTTCACTCCTGGGGTCTCTCCTGGATTCATGAAACTAGAATATTCCTAAATAATGCATAGGTCAAGCTCTGAGCCAAGAGAATAGCCACAAAATGCAATGCAAACCTAACACAAGTGTGTGATTTGACCCACACGTTACACAGTGCTCCAAGACTGTCTCAGCAGGTTTGGCACACTTACTGCTCCCTATATCATACCACAGGTATGCAACACATGCAAGAGACTCGTACTATATAAAAAATACTTCGGCGGGATGCAGCACTGCTTTTGCTGTGTTTTTTACACATTAACCTGGAGTGAAAAAATAATAATTAAAAAAAAATAAAAAATACGCCAAAAAATAATTTTCTTACTGTCACAGAAATGGTGGATGAGGCCAGAAGACCCAGTGCTATAGAGTTCATACATAGTAGATAGCATCTAATTTTCTATAGAAGAAAAAAATCACTTTCCTTGCTACAGAAAGCCTTGAAGAGTGTTATTGCAAGTCATTGCAAACTACTTCTCATAACTTGCCTTAGGACTAAGCATCACTCCCTGGGACCAATACACTTAGCAATGTATATTTAGCTAAGGGTATGTCTTTAATGGTAGATTAGAAAGGGTGAAAGACTTTGGTCATATAGTGCTAAGTCTATTTTACAAGATGCCAGGGCCTGTTCTCATTCCCAGCAGGCAAGTGGCAAAGTCTACTGTGTGTGCATATCACTGAGCAGGAAATCACATCCACAGGGTCTGCTGGGAGCAGCCCATAGCTACTGCTTTTCCATGGACTCTGTCAAAGACCATCTGGGAGACCATAGCTAGTCCAAGCACAATGAATGTGCGCAGACAGAGCCACTTAGCTCTAAGAACCAATGCTTAGAGCCAAGAAGTACGAGAAGGGCTGTTTATTAATAACATAGATTTCTTTGCATTGTAAGTTTTCATGAAAAATGAGCCACACATTTACTGCTTATTCAATTTTTTATTCTAGCATTTTTTTCTATCGATTTTTTCACCCCGGACTCAGAGATGGTCTGTCAAATGAAGTATCAGACATGAGCTGTCATTTCTGTGTTGTGTGACTCAATGCATCTTTTGTATGATATTATAAATTACACTACATTTGCTTTTTGTCATCTTGTGTTATAAATAGGTTTCAAATTTTTTGCCTAACATCACTCCCTGATCTGTTTAAATTTTAAGTTTTATCCCTCCTGTTGATTGCAAAGTAAGAGTTTCGGACCTTAATTTTTCCTTAGGTGTGGTGGCTTTTTTTTTTCTTTCAAAGTCTCATTTTGGTTTGTATATCCATTTACTCGACTTTTCTAGCTTGACTTTTGTTATATTTATGTCCTTGGTAGGGTTTGAAAGGTCCCTTGAATAAGTGCAATCTGCAAATACTATTAACATAATGATTGTTCCCTTCTAAGTGGTCTAATGAAGTTTTTAAACAAGGGCAGTTGTGATACAGCTGGCGAGTTCTCCAGAGGTCCTGACCCAAAGTATGTTACCTCGAGCCACACAGTTTATAAGATCTATTCATTAAGAATGACTAAACATGGAAAGTTTTATTTTGTGTTGTTTTGGGCATTACCATTTCTTTTAATAAAATTCTATGGCATACCTTCACTTAAAGTTTGAAAATATAAAAATCATATTAAATTGCACAGAACTTTCTTTTTAATATATGGAGTAAAAGAGGAGCAGGAAAGCGAGACATTTATGAAATTCCCAGAATTAGAAGAAACTAACTTCAGCATTACAGCATTGAAAGCTTCCCCTGAAATTTATTCTGGTCTAATACTTCTAGTTTATATAAAAAATCAAGAAGACTCATAAAGTTATTTGGTTGTCTTTTCCTTTCTTGGCTGACATTTTCAATTTCAAAACTGGAGTTCAAAATTCAATTCAAACAGCTTCTTTACTCCTATTACCCTTTGTTCATACATATTTTCTGAATAAGGTTCTACAAGTACGTGCAGAAATGCCTTTGTCTTGGAAGCACTCAGAGACTTTTAGTTCTTTTTTTGTACCTGACATATCCACAAATAATCTCTGCTTCCTGGCCTCATTTCACAGATACTTTCACAGAATATCTACTGGATTTAAGCCAGCACAGGCCTCAGCCCTTCTCCTCTTTGATTGCTCAGTGATTAAGTAATCCATTTAGGATATAGGAAACCAAGACTCAATTTCGTTCTTTGCCTCACCATTTCCGATGGGAGTGCACTAAGGACATGTTCTGCAATGGTGTAATTTCAGTCCACCCTACTCAATCAGTTCCACTGTGCTTAGTCTGGGTAAATATTCATTAGGCTGCAGAGAGAGAGCATGCAAAAACCAGTAAAAGATTTTGGCCCTTGGCTAATAGACAGAAAACATAGTCTTGGGCTCCCTGAACAGGGGATTTACAGAATGTGGTACCTCAGAGTGGAGGTCCAAAATGGTGCTACTTAGGTGAGACGCTACTAATAGCTTGCCAGTGAGAAATCCTACAGAGATCTTACCTTCCATAGGGCACCTGTGTCTCATACATAGTCGCAGAAACCATCACCAAAGCAATAACAATCATTCTTTTAAAGAACCAGCTAGAGATTAAGCATTTGTTTTACAGCACTAAATACCAGCTAAATATATATTTATAAATATTTAAGCACACTGATTTTAGTGTAGGTAGGTATATTCCTGTATATTCATATTAAAAAAGACATCTTTGCACCAGAAAACTTTTCCAAAGACTATAGACATAAGATCTAGGGACAACTGATTCACTGGTGTGGTGTTTATTTGTATCCTTAATAATACCTAACATTTTCAGCATTTTATCTACCCCGGTTACTAAAGAAAGGTTTTGTTGAGGGAGTGTGTGTGTGGAAACCCAAACACTAAAATCTGTACTGTCACAAGGTGGTGCTGTTGGATAAGAAAAAATCTAGAGAACTAACAGAGTGACATTTTTACGGTGAGTTAAATAAAATTAAAAGAACGACAGCTTCATTCACCTATTTCATGTCCAATTTTTCATTTCTTCTTTTGACACAAAGATTTTAAATTACGCAGAATCGTTGTTTCTGGTGGTTTGTGTTCTCGATAGCTCACACAGCAGATACAGATCCTTAACATGAATTTTATGCCTCTGAAGACTGACAGCTAATGAGACTATTATTTTCATTTTTAAATTGGCCAAATGTGAGACAGAAAATTGGTGGTTCCATATCTCTTACTGTCACCTTTCAGTGCAAATTTTATTCTTCGTCTTTTAAAACCTTTTATAATATAAGGTGAATGCCTAAATCATCAGATGATTCAGTATGACATTTTCTATTGCAACAAGTATTTCGTTGAGCCAGTAACCTTGTTTTCTAGATATAAATGGCATTTTTTGAAAAAAAAATGAATACCAGCTCAAATTGCTTTGGCTGATGTAACATCTTGACATTGAACTGCACATTCAGAACCGTGCTATCATCTAATTTACGATCCTTCTTCAGAAACGTCCTTTTTTCTAAAAGATGTTCAGTGCAGTAGCTGTAAACAAAGTCTTCAATTTGGCAGTCATCTGTGCTTATCATAGTTCAAGCTAAAGGTGTTGAAAATTTCAGCAGAGCACCATGGGATCTTTCAGTATCTGTGGAAGAGTGTGGAGATGTCCATTTTAAAAATTCCCGACTAGACTAATTATATCTTGCCTTGATTGATAAAGGGGCAGGTAATGACATATTTTGGGTTTGAGATGTTGTGCTGAAATTATTTTTTAATTATAGAAGTCACCATTCTGTTAACTCTTCTGTCAGGTTTAGTGGATTTTGAACTTCTGGTGCTCCCACTAGGATTACATTATAGCACTGTATGTGAGGTCAGAAAATATGTCAGAGCTTTAGCAGGGATTTTCAATGACAAAATAAAAGTTTTTGAATTGTACTTTGCTTCAAAGAAAGGGTCTCAGCAGTTGCATTCTTCGCAGCATTGGTAGGCAGACACATCATTAGCGTCTTTGACTTATAAGAATAGGAAGCCTGAGGGTCTAAATTTTACCTCTTTACAGTTAAAAGATAAGGCACTCAGACTGTGCCTGTGGCCAGCTGCTGTTTTCAAGATAAGGGGCAGAGTAAGCTCACAGTGTAATTCCACCGTTCACCTTCATGCCCCATATGTAGTTTTTTGGGGGGTTATGTTGGGGCTTTTCAATTTTTTGTCTTACTTTGGATTCAAATCCTGAGTGAGATCCTGACTATCCTTAACTCCCATTGAGACTAGCAGAATTTGTAAATGTAAATGATGTTATCAGCACATTTTTAAAAGCAGAGTATGTTATCAGGACCACTTGGGATCTGGTTCAAAGCCTTGATGTGTTTGATTTATTTTAGATGTGTTTGATTTGTATTTTATTAGAAGAAGCCCCTTCAAAGGTAAGAGATAACATGCTTCAAAGACAAAATGCACTTGTGATCTCACAGAACCAGCATGGTCTACTGGGTAAGTGTTAACCTGGGAAAACAAGGTTGGGATTTCTGAGTATTTCCATCATCATTCATTACCCTGCTGAATTGCCTGCAGCAAATGGTTCCCTTACTGTGGCTTAACTGGTTTGTTTGTTTGTTTGTTCTTATCTGTAAATAGAGATGATTGATGAAAAGCTGATGTCAGAGTTTGGCATTGTTACCACACTCAGAAGAAGGTAGTGGCTTCTTTCCATTGGGGTAAAGGAACATGAAGAGAAGCTTGAAATAGGCACACAAACTGCATGTTCTGTATTTCTTTACAGACATTTGTATCTAAATATAACAGTGGTTTTTTTCTCTTTCTTCTTCCTGTGTAACTTTTGTGTTCTTCTTGTGTATTTACTAAGTATATCTAAACTAACTGTTGTGTATGAAAACCTTTTCTCCAAGAAGGCTAAAGAGAGCAGTAAGTCCAGATACAATACAGAAATATACATTTCTCACTGTACACATATTTTTTGTTCCTCATCCATTATTCAATCTGCTGTAGGAGAAGCTTGTATGTGTGACATGAGACTAACAAAAACATTGCAGTCATCAGTATTTTCAGTTCCTAGCATCTTATTGTTTGGCATCTAAATCTGTGTGACTTGTTTTCTTCCTGCTGTGGTAAACAGTCTCATTTTCTAACCATTCTCTTAAACATTGTAGTCATGGAGAATAGCTGCCTCTCTAGGGAATGTGTATACTACAGTTTGCACCTCAAGTCTCAGAGTAAACATAAACATTTATGCTGTTATGTCAGTAATATAACCTCCCCACTCCAGCTGAGTATTCCCCTGATTATGCAGCCACATTAGCCCTCTCAGCCACAGCACCACACTGGGAGCTAGCAAGATCATGTTCAGCTGTTTTTAACTTGAAGGAACAGATTGCTAGAAAGCAACATGTCCTCGGCTTCCTTGATTTAGAGCCTGGGTAAACCTCTGTGAAGTGAGAGTTTGGGGACTTCAGTGAGATCAAATGCAGCCATATTCTTGCCTAAATAGGGAATATTTAATGCAGTATTACAGTTTAGCTTGCCTACGTAACATCACTTTGGGATGTTCATGTCTCCTACCACGCTAGGCAGCTGATATTGTCACTGAAGTGAGCAGAAAGGAATTGATAATTAAGCAGATAATGGGTAGTAGAAATTCAGTAAAGAATACGGGTGATATTTCCATGTCTGTCTTTTTTCTACACTGAATTTTCTTTTTGCTCTGTTGTCTTGATGCAGCCGCTGCAACTGAAAAACTTTATCATAGAGCTTTAGTTTTATTAGAAGATGGAGGGCCAGTTTTTTGTGATGCTGTTCCCACACCAAGTGCAAACTAGCCCCAAAGCTGCTGTAAACAGCCTGGCAAGTCCATTACAGTGCAGAGGTGATCTGAAACTAAAAGTGAGCAGAGATTTTTCTCTCTCTTCTCATGCCTGAAGCTGGGAAATACTGGCATTACTCTAAGAAAACACGAATGGCCAGTGTGTTCTTTTGCCAGGAGTATTTTACTTTGCAAGGGGAGAGAAGAGAGTTCAAAATCACTTCCTTTTTATAGTCTGATGAAATGAAGACTAAAGGTGTTTAGGTTTCTATAGGGGTCCTAGTTTAAAAATAGCAACATCAAAACTGAATTGATAATCTAAGTCCTTGCTAGTGGGGAGTTTTGCTGCTAGTGTAAGCCAAAGGGGCATCGTGATGCTCTGATTCAACACAGAGCCTTATGCCACCCTCTCAAACTGGCTGATATCCTAGCTGATATCCCTGTATCAGCTGATGCCCAGTATCTCACCTCCATTTTTCAGTTTTATGCAGAACTGTAACAGAACAAAAAGAAAAATACCTAGGTGTTTATACTCTAGTATATTTATCTGAACTCTGCCTTCTTTTAGCCACAGATCTAAAAAGAATGTCTCCATATGCTGCTTCAGCAAGGTAATCTCTAAACTTTCTAGCCTGTCAAGGTCCTAATTTTTTTCCTATTATTTATCCCTCTCCCTAACTTCTACTATCTGAGGGCTTGGGCACCCACATCATAAACTGTTTCAGGGACTGACCCAGCTAAGGACTAACAAGTGTTTTCTTTTCTTTTTTTTTTTTTATTTCTTCTACTCTGTGAATTTTCATCCGTTCAGCTCCCACAATGTTTCAATACATGATTACACAAGACATAGTGCCAGTGCAAGGCAGGAGAGTGCACAGCTGGGGATGGAAAAGGCAGCAGAGATCACAGCAGTCTCAATTTAGATTTGTTGAAATGGTTATGGATATGCACCTTTCATTTCCTGAATTTTAGCTGCTGCTGAGAAAAGTGATCCCTGGGGACAAAAATATTTTTAACCAGACCAGTTGATCATGGCAGCTATAGGAACTTCATGCACTTGGCATTTAGAAGGTGATAGAAGCTAGAGGCAAGCAACTGAGGGAATGAGGGATATATCTTTAGTGACGGTGACAGTTTATTTCGTCCTAAAGTGATACTGAAACTTTGTGTGTTTTAATTGAAATGTATTTTAATTTTTAAAAATCTATTTAATTTCTCAACAAGTTTTACAGAGCTACAGTTGTGTTCCTTGAAATCATATGTGTTTAGGAGTTTTCCAGAGGAATTTCAACCTGACCATTCTTCACAACCTCTCTCCTTCTTCAGTCTCTCTTCTTCGCCTTCTCAGCTCCTCTAGATGCACAGAATGCAAGGAATGATGTAGGAGAACAGAGAATGGGTTTCTATGTTGTCCTTATCTACTGATTTGCAAGATTTCAAGGTTGTTTGTCTTCAGTTCAGAGATAAACAATTCTGATTGTCTCTAATCATATTAGTTGCCTTTGAATACTATTCAAACATGTATACAACATCTTGCAATAAATTGAAGATGACACTCAGTGAAAACCAAATATGTGTGAAACTTGATAGTCAGGAATATGTTGTTTTTCTTGATAAACATCTATCCGACTTGCAAACCCCAAAGAATACAGTTCCACACTTTATTAATTATCAATGTAAAAAGGTGGCTTGTTGTTTTCTAAGATATTACACACCACTAAAAAGCTGCTTTTTCTGAATCATGCCTAGGACATTACTGTAACATGGTTACAAACTAGATTTATTCTTCATCCTTCAGGCTGAGCTCCTAAAATGAAACATAGTTGATCAAATTATGTATTGTGAACAAACCAGAAGAACATGGGAATTTTTCCTTAAAGAAAATTTTTTTATTTTGTTTTCATTTTATTGGTTTAATGGAGTAAAATATGATTATATCTAAAGTCCTCCATTTCACAATTTTATGAAATAAGTAATAATAAAATTCTTTTTAACAAAAGTGGAAATAGAAAAGTGAGAAAGAGAATATTTGACTAAGACTGAAAAAGGAATCAAAGTATTTAATATGAACCCTGATACTTAGAGTAAGTCATAAACCTCTTTCTATTTAAAAATTAGCAATTTTTGATAAAATGGATGAATTTAAAGTCAGAATAAAAGTGATTTTTTTCCCAGAAACTAAAAAGTTGTTCTACATATAGTACAAATGAAATTCTGCCATATTTTTTAAACCTTAACCAGGCACTTTAATATACTTTTTCTTTAGTTCAGTATCAGGTTTTGCATTCATTGATGAAGCTTTTACTTTTTGAGTAAATTTCTAATTCCTTTTTTCTATTATTGGAAAGTTTATGGTTTAATTAAATTTCCTTATTGACTAGCATAGAATAGTCTTCTAATATACGGCTTCTCATAACTTACTCAAACCTTTTGCAGTTCACTTGACTTTCTATTTTTATTTAGTTACAAAAAATGCTGGCCTATGGTATCTTCAATTTTCATTAGCATTCTGAAGCACGTCTTTTATTATAACGTCAACACTAGCATTTCAATAGCTAGCAAAGGTCTCCAGCTGATTATGAATAGATTGGTACAATTTCTCTCTAACCAGGGAATAAAGTCACCAATATTTTGCAGCTGTCATGCATACTTGCTTGTTGTGAAAATTAAATATATCTTTTGTGCAAAAGCGCAGTATAAAAGCTCTTTACAACGTCTAATATCTGTGTCCTGGCTTTAGAGATGAAGAACTTGGACACAGCCTACACATGAATGCTGGAATGCTAATAAAAGGATGTATGTGTGTAGAACAGCCTCTGTTCTTTCAGACTAGCAATAAGGGGTTTTGCTTCCTCATCCATGTTTCACCTTCAAAGAGCCAAATAATTAGTTGTTATTTTAAGAATGGCACATCAGAGATCACTGGGATCCCAGCAGCTAAATGTTTGTAACCAGTACTGAACGCTAAAAGACAAAGAATATTCTACTATAAAGTGGGAAAGTTTTAATCTGTCGTTAAAAGCTCAGTTAAGATTGTTCAAAGCACTGCTGAAGAATTTTTGTTGGAACTAACCACTAGACTTTAGCTGGTCCAACCCCTGCTCAAAGCTGTTTTCTGAGCTAGAGCAGTTTGCCCAGGGTTTTCCACAGCTTTCTCTGGGCACAGCTGGGACACAAAACCCAGCTGTTTACTCAGGAACAAAGGGTCATATGGAGGCACAAGTGTCTTCTTGGCAGGTGTTTGGAAGTCCCTTAAGGGATCTTTCATTTAGCAAATGTTTACTATAATCTTATAATCTTTGTCTGCCTGGATAAGCCACTGCTGTCTTGGAGGTGCTCCAAGGTATAACCTTCACCACTGATGCTGGTGTGTGCTGGAGGCCTTGGACAAGTTCAGTCCACTTCTAGTGCTCTGCATGGATCTGTTCTTGTGGCTCAGTAGCACATTACATTGTGGTAACACATTACACCTTAACACATACTTCTGTTTTCTTTAGTTCGGTTTCTTTATTTTTACTTTTTTTAATAACTACTTCTCACTCCACACGGACAAGTGTATCGTAGAAGACATTCACATAAATTTTCACATAAAGGTGTTTTCCAACACTCCCTGCAGCCTCAGGCAGGAAAGTCCCAGGAAGTCCATTTTGGCTGAGGAGACTGCTATCTCTGGAGGTACCTGAATCAGCCAGGGCAAGGTACCATTTTTCATAGTGCAACACCATTGTTGCTGTGCTGACATGACCATCTTCAAGCTCTTTTTGCATGCTTTTGCCTGCCACTCCCCCTGGTAATGCCTTGTTCCTGTCTTTGTGTCCTTATTCTTGTGCCACCGATTGCCAGAACTTCCTGTCAGTTAAGTAGGAAACCCATCATAAATGTACTGTCCCTCCAAGACTTTCTGCTGAGTACGGGTTGTTTGTTCCCCTGTCAAGGTTCACAGCCCTGGTGAGTCTGTCTCATACTTCTTTCTCCCTTGCTATGCTCCAAAGGTGTCCTTTTGCATGACTGCATCCTGCCATAGTCACATGGAACATTTTGGAACTCACTGGATTTCAAAGCATAGTCTTCTTAAAACTTACTCTCAAAAAATATCCTAACAGATACAAATCAGACCCTTCCTACAGAAAATGTACATCAGCTATGTAGATGTTTTAATTTTCTTTATCAATTTGCTTAGGTTTTTTGTTTGCTTTTTTAAGAATGCCAGTCTTTTACCTACTTTTATCCAGCAGGTAACCCAAGTAACCTAGGCTAGATATTGTATACATTATGCAATGATTTTTTTTCCTAATCTGCACCTGCTTTAACCAAAAAAAAAACCAAACAACCTTTCCCTGGCCTATACTGAAATATCTCAGTTACATATGCAAGCCCCACTGAATTCTGAGCAACAGCAGCTGAGCAAATAACTTGAAATAAATGCCTGCCTTAATACTTTCCATTTTCAAAATGTCTATAGGCAAATCATAATTTCTTCATCTTAATTCAGTATTCAGATTTGCTCAACAGTTTTTCACTTAATTGATTGAATGAGTAACTGAGAACAGTTCAAAGTACCTGTATGTTGTTCAGTATTCAGCTTGGCTGGCAATTAAAAAGCTGTTTCTGATCTTTAACTTGTCTATAGTTTTTTCTTATCAAACATCTCTTTATGGCCTCTATATCACAATATCTGAAGACCTTGAAAACTTAAATGTGCTTACTCTTATAGCTTATGAATTCAGGAATTTTTTCTTTTTTTCTCTGTTTTATGGATGCATATATAAAACCAGGTTCTTTAAAGGTGCTTAGGCAAAGCTCCACTAGAGAAGCAGCACTTCATCTGCTGCCAGCTTACTTCCTGGAAAACTCAGCAGCCAATAAATGTTTTGGCTCCCAATGAGGTATAAAGAAGAGCCAACTGCCTAAGGAACGGATTTTTCAGAAACCTGCAAGCTAAGCAGAGTCTATGTCAGTTAGATATGAGACAAATCCATACCGAAGGCCATAAATAAAAGCTGTGACTTACAATCCTTCCATTCCAGTCATCCAGAAAGCAATTGATCCAACAAGCTTAGGTTTGAGGAACTAATGCTGTTGAAAAAATGAGGGCACATCAATCTCTAGTGAGTACTAGAGAAGCATAAAATACCCACCTTCCCCTTGGGGATCAGTGGCAAGCAACTCATTGTTTCCAGATAGAAAATGCCTTCTGTTTCATATATGGACATCAGGGCCCTGGAGACATCAGTGCACCTTAATGTCCCTGACAAACTTCACCCAGGGCTTCCTTTCCCATGGCACTAGGAGCTCATGACAGCCCTGAGTCAGGCATTCAGTCCCTGCCTGAGGTATGTTGTAGGTGTACTTAGTTCCAGCCCTGCTTTTGCCTTCGTCTGCTCTTTTTTCTCACTCCCTTCACCCTGGTGCATCCTGTACTGTGTTGTGTGCTGTGCTGGAGATTGTACCAGAGCCTGGCACTGCCTGTTGTGCTCAGACCATGTGGGACTGTGCCCTATCGGTCAGGTCGTGTTGGGTCACCCTTAGCTGCCAGCTTGTGCCCTTGGCCAAGCATGAGAAAATATCACCAAAGCTGCAATCTACAGCTTATGAGAGAACTGATATGTGCAAAGGCTTTTACTGGACAGAAAAGCACACTGGCATATCCTTTTCCTTTTCCTTCCTCTTCCAGCTCGTTGTGTTATTTGACTGTCAATGCTGTCATCATATTAAAAAAGTTCCAAAAGCGACCAATTTTCTGGAACAGCTTTCCCCACACTCGGAAGAACAAAATCACACCTAGTTCTCCCTGGGACAAACTCATGAACCAAACTGAGAGTTCTACTTAGATGAACTGGGCTGGAAAACTAGATTGTCTACCATTGTCTATCAGCCACATTCTGGTTGTTTTCACCTGAACTGTTGAAATATATTAATTAGATTTTTAATTTTTATTCACTATTAATTTGATAATTATAAATTATCCATATCATAAAATGGAGTTTGGAGTTCTGAAAATGTTCAGGAATGCAGTTAGGACTGTGTGTATAGTTGGTACAAAAAGAAGTCTGGAGATACGAGATAACAGAGACATTGCTCATAGATGGGATTCATCCTATTCAATCTCAAGCACAGGATTCAAGTACAGCTTAAGAAACTAAAGATTTAATGTTGATGTTTAGATGTCTCCTTGTAATTTTAAATGTTTACTTAACCCCAATGTCCAAAATTTATTCAAAGTGATGTAAGTCTTCATGTGTTTGGAAGGAGGGTGTTACTTTGTTGTTATTTCTTTGTTTTGGTTTTGTTGTTGTTGTTCTTTTCTAGGTTGGTTTTTTGGGGGGTTTTTTTGCTGTTTTTTGGGGGGTTTTTTGTCTTTATGATATAAAAAAAGGCAAAGAGAAGCCAGAATTTCCATACTGCATACAGTTGGCATGTACCATTTTATAAATACTTTTATGTTCTTAGCTTGACAGCAAAAGAAATTCAGAAAAGAAATGTTATCGCTGTTAGCTTTTTTATTATTTTATTTTTTGGCTGCACAGATAATTGTACATATTTTTTGTTGTTCTCCTTATGTTTAAAGAGACCTGATAAATGCAAGCTGGAAAGACTCCCTTTATGTTCACAACCTTATCTTGATGAGCTAAAATGAGGAAATGTATAGATACTATCAAAGAACTGCCTTGTTTATATTTCTGTTGATAATTCCATACCTTTTCAAATAAATATCTTTTACAGCCACAACAGACAAAGATGGAAATCTTAAAGTTATTCATTAAAGAAAACAAAAATAATTTAATTTCAGTGAAGATAGGGATGAATTGATAACTCAGTAGATAAACTGCAGTGACTCCAAATAAAATATCATCCTATGAATAAAACACAGTGTTTTAGAATCCACCAAATCAATAGATGCTGTATTTCTTAGTCAAAGGTTGAGTCTCAAGAATATATAGTTCATTGAAAAAATTGCTTTTGAAACAATCTTTGACATAGAACAAGAATAAAAATGTGGTAAACATTTCACTATCAAATATAAGCTTGTAAAATTACATAGAAGCATAGGCTCAAATTCTCCTGTGAGATTCCAGTGAATTGCCTAATTAAGTATTTTACAGGGCATGTGAAAGAAAGGAAAAGAAGCCTTAAATAAATCATGATGTTTTGGATAAGTGCTGTAAAAACACTACAGTTCTAGCACTTTATCTGCCTGTGGTGATTTTATCCTGTGATTCTAAGTTTGTACTTCAGAGAGATTATTGTCTTACAACTGCTTAATTTTTCTTTCCTGAAAATATTGAGATACTTCTTTGATGAAGTTTTGCAAAGTTCTCTATTGTTCTTGTTCTGTTGCTCAAAAATAAAAAGACTGTAGTAAGTCACTGTAATGAATCAACAGAAGATTCCCTGTAGTAGTTTATTTTCATGGGTGTCCTGAATCTTGTAAAGTTTACACTTTGAATTCTTTCTCAGCAAATCTGAAGGAAAAAAATTGAATAAGCCTTTGGTACAAGTAGCTTCTGCAAATCAGAGTCCTTAGCAGAACTGTTCCCTTGTTTCTTACATTTCATTTCAAGACTTGGGGTGGCTGTATAAACAGCTGATTTTGGAAGATTATTCCCTCGGGAATGGCATTCTTCATATACATCATGAAGGAAACCTGAAATTAATGATTATTATAATTTTATTAGTAGGATTAATTAATCTATATGTGAATTTCTTTCTTTACACTGATTTCTCCATCAGAAAAGTTGTTCTTTTATTACCTTATAAACATATTCTGAAATAACTAGATGAAGACAGTGCAGTGCTTTCTACAACGATACCTATATAAAAGTCTGACAGAAAAAAAGAGAGATATTGAGTAGCCATAATCTTGAGAATTTTTGAAATTTAAGGTTCTAGCACTATTTATAGAGATTACAATAATACTAATCATGTCTGCTGAAAAAACAAAGGAAGAAAAAGAAGAAAATCAAGAAAGCTCTTAAAATTACTCAGCTGCAAACCTATCTGCTAGATATAAACTATCAGCTCTGCCTACAATTAATGGTTTTTTCAGATCTGAGAGCTTTTCACTACTATTAGAGAATGATTGGTAATTATGAAAAGAAAATGTTTGCTTTAAAATGTCTGGTTTTTTGTTTCCTTTTTTGTTTGTTTTCTAAATCCTGTACTTATTTCTGTCTACTCTAGTGATATGGAGCATATATGGATGGTTTTGGAGCAGGCCAGATGGCTACACATTACCTTAAACACCTTATTTCAAATTCTCTGAGACAGCTCACATCCAGGAGCTTCACTTTAAAGAGGTAAATTTTGTGCCAAACTTATGAGACACTCACACTGCCCTTGGCTGGCACCTTAAACTTGGCTGAAATACTTCTCAAGTAGTCATTTAAGTAACGGAACTGAGCTCCTCCATCCTCTTACAAAGCCTGTAGAAATATTTGAATCACAGGGCATAAGAACCTACTCTATTTTTAGAATCAAAAGGAACTATTGTTTCTAAAATGTTTAAGAAAATCTTGAACTTTGAGGATAACAAATAGACACAACAAAATTCAATTATTTTCTTGTAACAAAAGATCTGAAGAATGTGTGGGCCCATGTGCTGGATCCTATAGCCTTCACCTAAGAAGTTGTAGAATCACATACTTATTCTAGCTGAGATCCAAAGGATGTCATTATTAGAGAATTCACTATTATCTTTATCACACAATCCATGGTATTTGTGCCGGTTTGGCCAACTTTTTGGGCATAGAGCATGATAGGGGATACACATGATAGAGTCACCCCAAGACAGTGTGGCATCATCTAAGTTTGCATATAGAATTTTCCAGGTGACAGTGGGAATTTTTAAAGTATTCTGTAAGTAATGGAAAATGCCACCAAAAGGATATTCCAGACCATATTCTGTCACGCTCAGCGTTTAAAGGCGGGGAAGAAGGAAGGAGGGAGTAGGGGATGCTCAGACTGATGGTGTTTGTCTTCCCAGGTCACCATTACATGTGATGGAGCCCTGCTTTCCTGGAGATGGCTGAACACCTGCCTGCCCATGGGAACTGGTGAATGAATTCCTTGTTTTGCTTTGCTTACATGAGTGGCTTTTGCTTTACTTATTAAATTGTCTTGATTTCAACCCACAAGTTTTCTCACTTTCACTCTTCTGATTTTCTCCCCATCCCACCAGGGGTGATTCAGTGTGTGGCTGCATGGTGCTTTATTGTCAGCTGGGATTAAACCATGACATGCTGAAAGAAGCAATATGAGTGCAGCTCCTACTCCTCAGCCTTCACTGGACTCCTTCTCTTGCAACACCCATTTTATTGCTTAAGAGCTGGTAATAGAAATTGGACACAACATGCTGGGGATGATCATTTGCTGAAAGCCTGCAATGCTCTTTGAAGACAGCAAGTGTCTTGAATACTTTACACTAGGTAGATGAAAGAAAATTCCTAATCTGTACTTCCATAGCAAATGCTGTGGAGTGAGACTTTCAAGAGGATCCCGCAACACAGTGGGAAGGTGTATTTGGCAGCATGATTTAAAAGTATATTCTTCCTCTGACCCCTGACCAGCTCTTTGTTTGGATAAAAAGGGAATTTGTATTCTTACTGATAATTCTGACAGCTCTTGGTGCTGCAACATTGTCAGCTATTGTAGTCTTGTTCCATATCTGTTGATACAAGGTATATTTTATAAAGATTCACATGACTATCTGATGCTCTGTTTCCATGAACTGAAAAGCTATTATTGTTCCAGCTGTCAATCTGATTCCATTTTCTAAAATAGCAGCAAACAAACAACACAAAACAAAAAATCCGACACAAACCTTTTTATCAATTCTGAAATTAGGAAAAAATAGTTACACAAAATCAAAACTTTTTAAAAAATCTCTGATTTTTAGGCCAGTGTAGTTCTTCAAACTTGCTGGCTGTTTTGGGTTAATCCCAATGGGCAGTTAAGCACTACACAGCCTGTTACTCACTTTCCCCTCATGCCCCCAGTGGAACAGGGGAAGAGAAAAGGAAGAGTAAAAGCAAGAAACTGGGAAGTCAAGGAAAAAAAGAGTTTAAGAAGTGAATGGTAAGTGGAAGAACAGAGAAATAAACAGAAATAAGTGATGCAAAAACAATCATTCACCACCTCCCACAAGTGGACTGATGCCCATCCTGTTCCCTAGCAAAAGATGATTAACCCTCAAAGCCTGTTCTTTTCCCTTTTATTGCTAAGCATGACATTATATGGTATGGAACATCTCTTTGGTCAGTTCAGGTCCCCTGCCAAGTTGTGACTCCTCCCAATAGATCATGCATCTCCTGGGGGACAGAGTGAGAAGCAGAAAAGGCCTTGATTCTGTGCACTGGTCAGCAAACACTAGAACATTTTTATGTTATCAGAACTGTTTTGGTCTCAGATTCAAAACATAGAACCATACGAGATGTATGGAGAAAACTAACCCTATCCTAGCAAGGCCAGTACACTGGCATAGTTCTTTATGGATTTTGCTAAGTGGATTTGCCAGTATCATGGAAATTTCTAAGTCAGTCAAAGGTATCAGGCTCCAAATATTTTGCTTTCTGTTTAAACCTGTGTACCTGACTTTCTGAGGCTTTTTATAACTTTCAGCCAACCTGCTATGACTTAAACACACTGTTTTTTAAGTAAAATCTTGAATCATCTCAACGAACCTTCAAATTACACTTTCAAAAATAGCTGACTGGGAACAGGGGGAAACAGAGTAGGAACACATATACTCACACAATCTATTATTTTCCCTCTGTAGCCAAAGGTGAATGACTTAGGATTGATTTAGAGGACCTAGAACTGAGAGACATAATTTTCTCTTTGTTTTCAGTGTAGAAGATGGAGAGATGTAGATAGACCATCAGTTATGAAGAGCACCTCAGCTAGAAACCTACAGTTATGCTCTTAATTTAATCATCATAATTGAAATTGAAACTTTAAATACTTCTAAATTTCCTATTAATTCATTTCTCTCTACATGAATTAGAGTTTCAGACTTCTGTCTAATTTTTTTTCTGATATGCTTTCAGAAATAAAAACTGTACTGCAGTGGGCTATAATATAGTATGCTTTGACACTACACTTGCCCAGGAAATGTTTTTCGGAGGCAGCTTATGCTGTCTGCTTCTGAAACCATTTAAAGTGTCCATATTGTGCTCTCAGACTGGCACGACAGCAAAAATAAAAACTATAGAAGGCAGTGGTGACTCAGACTTGTTTTAAAATGCTGAATTTAGTTAATGGAGTCACTTTAAATAATAGTTCATCTGACTAGTTCATCTTCTATGCAACAACCAAAAAACTTTACAAGAAATGAGCCACATTTAAATGAAAGATGATCCATTTCTACATCAAAACCCATGCCTAGGCTTGATCCTGTTGCTGCGCAGTAACATAAATGGAGCAGACACAGCATAAAAGGAAATTGGGCTTTTTCACTTACATCAGTTGAAACACAATGGCAATTTTTCCACTGCATGCAAAATTCTTTAATTCAGTATATGTAGTTCTGTCTGGATAATTACAGAAGGACGAATTATTCATCTTAGAAACTATTCAATAAAACTACTAGGTGTCTTAGAAATATTTTCAATTCATGGGGTTACCTAAATATATGTGATTCATTTGAATGTTCTGTCTATGCATGTTCTGGAGTCTAGTAATGAACAAAGACTTAGTTGCTAACTCCTCTTTGGTCAGTTTATTGTATGAGAGCATTTACTCTGAATAAGGTGAAATAGGGGCTCAAAACAGCGACTAGAACCAAAGTTATCCTCTATGATAGCCCAGTGACTGTGAATAACCACTGTGGTCTCCTTCGGGGGAGAGGAAGAAAGATTTTATTACAGAATTCTCTTGATAATTTAAGGGTTATTGTACTAATATATTCTTCCTTCTTCAGTTCCACCTAATTGCTAATATACCTATATATATCTTCTCATATCTCAGGTTTGCCTGTTTTTTTTTCTTTCACAGAATCACAGAATTCTTGAGGTTGGAAGGGACATCTGGAGTTCATCTAGTCCTCCTGTAGCGGTATGCAACAGCTCTGTGAAAAAAAACGGAAACAGCAAAATAATTGATTGCAATCATATTTTTCTTAAAAGAATTTATCTTCAGGTTCATGATTAATAAAATAAAATTGAAATCTAAAAGGTGAGTTGAGAGATTAATGATGCATTATTTTTTAAACCTACTTTTGCCTTCTGTGAGCACATGAAATTTAAGAACTGTGCGTTATGTTACCACTTCTCACCTTATGCACATGTCCTTGGCGCACAGTAGTGAAATATCAAAGTTTGATTTAGTTTAGCTAACCTGGTTTCTGGAATATACATTATTACTGGCAGCATGTTTATTTAATCCAGTTTCCACTGTGCACTGCATAATTCAGAAAGGCATAGCCTGAGAGTTCAGGACACCATAGTATGTGGAGAAGTCATCTCTTCCTTCTAGATTACGTTAATGTCATCTGTTTATTCTTCATAGGGCATTGGCTTGATTTTTCCTTGGACGAGTTGCTGGGCTCTGCTGTGTGTGTTTCTGCAGAGCTGCTTTTGATTTACCCCAGTGCCATTGAAGAAGGGTAAGGTTACATAGTTGTCATGAGACATCTAGTCAAAAGATGTAATTAGACAGACAAATTGTTACACTATTTTATGGTTGTTACTATGTCACCAGACAAGCACTTTGAGTCAACTCACCCAGCACTATTGTGAGAGGAAGAAAATCTCTGTATCTTGATTCAGCTTTACTTGAAAAGGAAATAAAATTGCTGCATAAATCTCCTATTTCCAAAACCAGAATTGCAGGAATGGAATCTACAAATCTCTTGTCAGAGTTCACTAGCAAATTACTGGGAATGACCATGTTTACTTTCTCCAGGAGATGTCACTCAAGACACTGGTAAATGTACATTTCAGAAGTTTGCAGTAGGCACACAGTCAGAATGAACTATGGCATGAAGATCTGTTCACTCCAAAAATACCTTGGCCTATTTCAATATCATTACTGCTATATATACATGTCAGGAGCAAGGAGCACAGTTTTCGGTTTTGTTCCTTTGTAAAATACACTTGTTTGCCTCAGTCTGTTAATGAGTCATCATTTATTTACATCCACAAGAGAGTGATGCTCCAGAGCAGGCCAAAGACTGAAGAGAGATTTGGGACAAAAACCAATCCATACAGGAGTTATTGCAGCATGAAGGAAACAGATACTGCTGGAAATTGAGTACATATGTATTTTACCAATTTATTTTACTGTTGCATTAAAATAAGTAGCCTGTAAATACTGAACCATGTTTCATGTTAACAGGCATTCAAATCAGACCAGGAAACCACTTTTAGACAGAAAACAGAACTTTTTGCTTGTGAACACAGAGCAAGGTAGGGAAAAAGAAAAGGGAAAGGGAAGGAGAAGAAGAAGACAAAAGGGGAAAAAAAAGGCGGGGGAGAAAAAAGGGAGAATGGGGAAAAAAAAGAAGAGAAGTAAAGAGAGAACAGGTGATATTAAATACCGAAGTGCAAGAAGACAAAGATGGGTGTGGATTTTTTTATTTTCTTCTGGTTTTGTCAATGCTCTCAGAAAACCTTTGAGCAAGCAGTAGAGAGAAACTTGATGATTAGCCATTCAGCCATTATTTAAGAGACTAAAAGCATTAAAAAGCAACTGTATAAAGGATCAAAGATGGACTTGTGGTGGGTCGACACTGGCTGGATGCAGGTACCCACCAAAGCCTCTCTATCAATCCCCTTCACAACTGGACATGGGAGAGAAAATATAACAAAATATTCATGAATTGAGATAAGAGCAGGAGAGCTCACTCACCAGTTATTGTCATGGACAAAATAGACTCAGCTTGGGGAAATTAACTGGATTTACTATCAATTAAAATCAGAGCAGGATAATGAGAAGTAAAACAAATCATGAAAACACTACCTGCGCACCCCTCCTTTCCCAGGCTCTACAATCTCCCTCACAGTCATGCAGGGACACAGGGAATGAGGGTTATGGTCAGTTCATCACAGATTGTTTCTGCCGCTGCTTAGGGAGAGGAGTCCTTCCCTTGCTCCATCATGGGATCTCTCCTATGGGAGATAGTTATCCATGAAATTCCTCAGTGTGAGTTCTTTCTACAGGGTACAGTTCTGCATGTACTACTCCAACATGGGTGCCTTTCCACACGATGCAGTCCTTCAGGAACAAGTTGCCCCTGTGTGGGTCTCCCAAGGGGTCACACGTCCTACCAGGGAACCTGCTCTGGCATGGGCTCCTCCCTCCATGAGTCAGCAGGTCCCTCCCAGGACCCTGCTCCAGCATGGGCTTGCCACGGTGTGACAGCCTTCCTTTGGGCATCAACCTGTTCGGGTGTGGGTCTCCTCCGTGGGCTGCAGGTAGATGATATCGGCACCCCAGTTGACCTCCATGGGCTGCAGGGGCACAGCCTGACTCACCATGGTCTGGACCACGGGCTGCAGGGGAATCTCTGCTTCCATGTCTGGAGCACCTCCTCCGCCTCCTTCTCCACTGACCTGGGTGTCTGCATAGTTCTTCTTTTCTCATATTGTCACTTCTCTCTTCTCTGATTGCAATTACATCTGCATAATAACTTGTTTTTCTTCTTAAATACGTTATCACAGAGGCGTTACTACCATCTCTGATTGTCTTGGCCTTGGACAGCAGCAGATCTCTCTTGGATCCAGCTGGCATTGGCTCTGTCAGACATGGGGGAAGCTTCTGGCAGCCTCTCACAAAACATACCCCTGTAGCCACCCTACTGCTACCAAAACCTGGCCACACAAACCCAGTACATTAAATAGTGGGAAGCAAGGACAGCAACTGGGGAATGAAAGAAGCAGGGAGAAGGGGAAAACAGAATAAGAATTTCTGTGGACATTCTCCAGAGAACAAAGAGACCGGACCAAGAAAAGAGCAGTGGAGATTTTGCATGGCTGTAAGTACAGATGCAGAAGAGGACTAAAATTCTCAGAAGGAGAAAGGAGATGAATCGAGAGCCAGCAAATTAGCATAAATGAACTAATGAGGGATGGCTAAGATCACATGGAGGAAAGACTACCCCACACTGGCCCTAGAATCTCTGCTAGCTCAAGCAGAAAGAGTCTGGCGTATTGGTGGAATACAAAGGTTAATATCTAAGTTTCTACTTTTTATGACTATTGTGTATAGCCCAGAACAAACCATTATCACACAGAAGTAAAGAGCTAAAACTGTACTAGTAAACAGAAGAGTGGCAAATATCCATTTGTTAGTTCTACAGTTAATTGACATGGTTTGGCTGTATTCACCATGTTAAAATATCTAAGATTCCAAAACAGTGCACTTGAGAACACTTTTGAAAATTGTGCGCTGGCTTAAACCTCTCTGGGTGACTGATACTTGACCCAGATCAAAACTTTGGCGAGGATTCTTTTAACTGCCTAGCCATACTGACGAATTTGTTTGCCACCAATTTTCCCAGTACAGGTATAGTAAATATTTACCATATGTATTAAAACAATGGAGTATGAACTCAAACAGTGAGAATAAGTTCAATGGTTAAAAATTATAAAACTATAAAATTATAGCTATATGTTATATCAGAAATAGTGTGGCCAGCAGGACTAGGGCAGTAATAACTCACTTGTAATCCCCACTGGTGTGGCTGTACCTCGAATACTGCCTTCAGATTTGGGCGCCTCACTACAAGAGGAACGTTGAGGTGATAGAACATGTCCAGAGATGGGCAACAAAGCTGGTGAAGGGTCTGGAGCACAAGTCTTATGAGCAGCAGCTGAAGGGGCTGGGCTTGCTAAGTCTGGAGGAGAGAAGGCTCAAGGGAGACCTTATGATTCTTTACAACTCCCTGAAAGGAGGGTGTAGCCAGGTGGGGGTCAGCCTCCTCTCCCAGGTAACAAGTGGCAGGACAAGGAAATGACCTCAAGTTGCTCCAAGGGAGGTTTAGATTGAATATCGGGAAAAATTTCTTCACCAAAAAGTTTGCCTCGCTTCGGAATAGACTGCCCAGGGAAGCTGAGTCCTCACTGCCCAGATATTTAAAGGACATCTAGATGTGGCACTTAGGGACAGCATTCAGTGGTGGACTTGGCAGTGTTAGGAGTTAACAGTTGGACTTGTTGATCTTAAAGGTCTTTTACAACCTTAACAATTCTATGATTCTACGCAGTTGTATGGTTGTTATGTGCCTGGGGTAATTTTAGGCGTCACCACAAAGATAACAAATTCATAAACCACAAGATTTCCAAAATGTATTCTGATTCAGTGACAACTTGTATGTAAAGCCTCTTAGTAGACTTTGCATTCATGGTGAAGTAGAATTGTACAAAAAAGATAAAAGACAAAATAGAAATTTTATGTTTTAATTAGGATGAATATTTGGCTAGCCCTTTTTTTTTACGAAAAGGTACACTTACTTGTTGGACTATAGCATATATAAGATGTCCACATGAAAATATATTCATGCTTGTATCCATATAAGTATGTTGAACAGCCCAGGCATGTGATAAATGGTTTTGTATAAATTAAAATATGAAACTATCAGTGGTGTCTAATTTTCCCAAGTTGTTGCTGGATGTCTTTTGAAGCATGTTGCATAGCACTATCATGTGCGTTTCAGCTTTCCTGGATTATTTTCTGTGAGACATGGTTGTAGTAAGAAACAACCAGGCATTCTACAGGAACAAATCCTAGCAAAGCTGAAGTAGTCAAACTCTCGAGAGAAATAATTAGCCGGGATTATGGACCAGTCTGGCAAGTTGTAGGTGGAAAGTGAAATTCAAACTTCTGGAATACTTGCATTGAAAATGGACTGGCTCCAAAAAGCCTGCAAATGAATCTTCTCTATAAAAATTCAATATGTCTTAAATCTTTAGAAATATTTCAAAAATATTATTAAAATAGAAAATGTAATCAATATTAAGCAACTTAGAAGAAAGATAAAAAACCACAATACCCCTTTTACTCTTACACAGAAGGACTTGTGTACCCGATATTGAGGTTATCACTCCTCATACTGGAAAAATCACCAAAAATACATCACAGAACTTGTCATTTCCTTGAATGTATGATTTGTTTAAATTTATTGTTTATGAATTCTACAGTTCTGTGAAGGGTTTTTTTCCCCGTTCCTTGTTCAGTCTAACGAAAAAAAAATCAGTGTTAGATTCCAGGTAATTTTTGCCCATGTTGTAAATCATTAATATCTGAATGTTTATGAATGTTAGAGGTTACAGCTCATACTATATTCTTAATTAATCTAAATATTTTCTTTGAGGGTGAGAAAAATGAAAACTATCAGGAGAATCAGTCTTATATAGAGTGCTAATTGCTCATAAAGTAGCACAAACATCACGAGCAATACAAATGGTCTTTAAGTGCCACAGGCTAGCTCCATTAGATTAATGAGCCAACAGCTCCAACTTCGATGCCTTTTCTAATTATGCATGATTCACCATTTCTTTCAAAAGAAAGACATCTAAATAATTAGGTACAAAATGTCATCTATAGGTCATTGACAGCACGGGAGATCACCACTCACTCGGTTTAGTCTTCAGGCAAAATTATTACTCTTCTGGGATTACCACCAAATGTCATTATTGAATCAAAAAGAGTTCCTGCAGTAGGAAGATTACAGAAAAGAGAGGAAAAAAACCCCACAAATCCTTTCCTTTTCACCCTGACTCATACACAGAATTATCTATTTGACCTTAAGTAGGTAAATACAATACTCCTGAGAGGCCACAAATTAAAGAGTCCTTTTTAATCACATAAAATAAAAGGACAAAGTCAAAAGCGTTCCATAAAGCTCTTAAACAGTGATGCTAATTGCTGAATTACCCCAGTAAAAATGCTTAGCTGAAAGTTCCCAATTTCACTCAAACTTTCAAATCCTAAACTGTCATCTTGAAGTTAGAGTTTCCACTTATTTTACAAAATGTGAAACTGCAGCATCCTCTGAAATGTTTGTAAATTTTTGGTTTGATTTAGGGCATAATCCAACTCCCACTGATTTCAAGGCCACAGTTTGGAAAAATGCAGGATTGTTTAATGAATCCGTCATTATACAGATGCAAGTCAGTTAGATTACCTTTAAGTTGTGGAAAAGTAACTGAAACAGAGTTATTTGAAATGTATGACTCTTGATACCAAAAACTAAAGCTGGTTTATTCCAGCTGTTCTGTCTACAAATGAGAAGAAATGCTATCACTTGTAACTTGCAAGGAGATAAAAAACTTTGTCAGGTGGTCTCTCAGTTTGATTTATTCTCCTTTTTCCAAATGTAAAAGCTTAGATTCTTGATAGAGTAGTCCTAGTTAGACAATCTATAGGCCTTCAAAAGAAATACCACGGTTGAGCTGACCGGAATATAAAATTTACATTCAGCACTGTAGGGTGAGGTATTAAGATGCTGTTTTATTTTAAACTGAGATAGAAAGTTAAAAGTATTTAATTTATTCTTTTTCTGTGAAGGAAATACTCAGTTTATCTTGCTGGGGGATTTTGTTTGGATTAAGTCTTTAATTTTTGGTTTGTGCTCAACACTGAATTATACTATATTTAATACATATTGAAACAATAAAGTTGTAATGGAACTTCGATACTATCCTCCTGTAAATTAAGATAAAATGTTACAGCAAAATATTTTAATTTCCTGAGATGAGCATTTTCTGACAGAAAACAGGTTAATTAGAAAGACATGAAAGAATTCTATTTTTTCTTAACTTATCAGCCCAAAGATATGATCTACAGCTACTGGGTGTATAAAGGAAAATGCACTGCTTTTCTTTTTTCCTTTTTTTTTTTTCTTTTTTTTTTCTTTTTTCTTTTCTTTCTTTCTTTTTTGGGGGGATTTTTTTTGTTTGGCTCACATTTTACCAAATAGAACAGAATGGGGCGGAGAACAACCTTGTGGATAGCCTTCCAGCTTCTAAAGTCAATATGACAGGTTACCACCAAGGAGACCTACAGTAAATTTTACTCCTGAGTTTGTGCCCCTTTGGGTTCCATTGACGAGTTTCTGTTTACCCCAAACTTCACTTCTGTTCTGCTTCATTGAAAGCTGATACAGAGACCTGTATAACCACAGATGTCTTGCCAAACCAGCCAAAACCTAACCATTCTACCAGACTGCAACAATGTATGCATATAGAAGAAACCTTGTTCGTGGGACTATGGACAGCTCCAGGCAAAGCAACAACAGCAAAGCAACCTCAGAGGAAGATGTGGAATTCAGCCCTTCCAATATTTAGAAATTATAAAGTAATTTGCTGGTTTCTCTTTGGTCTTGAGCAGTAAGAGTTTGTCTTAGTGGTAGAAGTAGAAGGAAACCTGGGGGAAATTCAGAATGACTGTCATTTAAATTCAGCCCAGAACAAATGTAACCTAGACATAAGAGACTGATTTCTGTATACTTAGATCAGAAATGTCACAATATTTTGGGTGGTCTGGGAACTCCCTGTTAATCTGTGCACGGACAATGGCTATGAGACTGAGTTCATAGGCACTGTCACAACAAAGCATTTGACTAGTGGCTATAAGAATTCTTCAAATAAGAGTTTTGGACTGGCCTAGAGATTGTCTCAGGTAGTCCCTACTGTGTCCTGAGCAATTAATAGACACCATTTGTATTCTTCCATGAGTTGGGTGGAGAATCTGTCCGTCTCAGAGACATGTCTGAGATGTTTCTGCTGTATAACAGAGCAAACTTAGACAGTACACTTGTAACTACTCAGTAAAGCTTTGCTGGAGATGCAGATATGATCGTGTAGGACAGTGTTTTGTACACATAATGTTAGGATGTGTTTTGTGTATTGTTAAAGGTGCTCAACACTGATGGATTCATACATGCTGCAGAATACACAGGGCAGATGGGTATCAGGAATTGGCAGCATATTGGTTTTGGACTGTCACCCATTCTGTCTAATTAAACCATTGTGAAGATGTTTGCAACAGAGACTCTTGTCATTGGACTAATAAGAGATTTCTTTCCTCACAAAGATTTTACCCTGTGCAAAGATTCCTGTATGTTTTTAATGATCATTTTGTTAGTGCTTGTTCAGCAAAACCACTCCTGCATGCTTTCTTTTACTTTGTCCATAAGACTCTTTCTCTGGTTTCCTATAGCAAGAAATTCTTTGTATGTGGGCCAGATTTGTTCTTTAATATTCAAACAGAGATAGAAATGCAGTAAGTCCCATCTGAATATGAGGAAAAGCTTCCTTATTTTGCGAGTGTCAGAGCACTGGAATAGGCTGCTCAGAGGAGCTGTGGAGTTTCCTTTCCTGGAGATACTCAAAACCTGCCTAAATGCAATCCTGAGGAATGTACTCTGGGTAAACCTGCTTTAGCAGGGGGGTTGGACTAGATGACATCCAGAGGTCCCTTCCAACACTAGACATTCAGTGATTTTGAGAATCTTTCAGTGATTCTGTGATCATGGGGCCCACTCCACATACTATCTGTGTGCCATGGAGTCACTTTCTAGTCCAGACACAAACCAGATAAATACATATATGTATGTAAATGTGAATGCACACACTCTATATAAGAGTGAAATGGGTTTATGAGCACAAAATCTTTGTTATCTTGAATTAGAACTTCAAAAATCCCTCCTCACTTAGTATTAGCTTGTAGAAGATATCAGTTCAGATGTTGATGTCTCAGGTTTCTTAAATGTTGGTGATGAAATCTTGCACATTTGCACCTAATTGCTTGTTTAGATGGGAAAGTGCATGTGAAAGTGGATAAGTAAACTGACATAAGCAGGCAGTAACACCATTATTATAATAGTACTATTATTAATGTATAGAGTTGTAAATAATTTGTCTGTGTTTTCTCACACTGCACAACAACAATTTTTTTATTGCAGATAATCAAGATGTTCAGAGCTCTCCGTTTCTCTTTAATAGGTACTTCATGCAGTTAATTTGTTTTCTGCATTCCTTTGTGGTGATTCAAGTGTTTTACACCTAGGAATATACATTTGAAGTTCTGTTCTTTAACTAGAACTTTCTGATATTCAGAAATTACTTTTATCTGCAGGGAAAAGAGATTGAAGTGAGAGAAAAAGATGTTACATGACAAGTTGGGAACCACAGACTGAAATTCTCTGCTGCAAAAGGCAAAGATGATATGATCAGCTAGAGGATTTTCATGATCCTAATGAAGAGCCAAAAAAACAGTTTGCCAACCTGTACACTGACTTCAGCAGAATATCAAAGGCTTGCAAATCAGTTTAGCATCTGGACTTTTAAAATTTAATCAGGGAATTACAAATGTTGGTAAATTAGGGCCTGATCTTTCAGACCTGTAAGAGAATTTTGCTATTTAGTTAATTGGAAGCAGAACTGAGTCCTTTATAACTTCAAGGTGTCACAGAAAACCACGTTGCAAACAAAATCACAACTACTCTTTATCTATTTTAAAAGACTCTTTACCTAATTAATCACCAATCAATGCATTGTTTTGGAGTGGCAACCTTGTCTGAATGCAAATAGTAAGATAACCAAAACCTTCAGCATCCATTTGTCTTCATAAAAGACCAAAGCAATGAAGAGGAATGTGTCTGTGCTGGTGTCGGCTGGCATAAAGCTAACTTTGCTCACAGTAGCTGGTACAGGGCTGGTTTGGGTTTGTGCTGAAAAGAGGATTGATAATACAGAGATGTTTTCATTTTTGCTGAGTAGGGTTTGCTCAGCGTCCAGGCATCTCACCACACCCCACCAGCGAGGAGACTGGGAGTACACAAGAAGCTGGGGGGCAACACAGCCAGGACAGTTGACCTTGACTGACCAAAGGGAAAATCCAAGCCATATGACAACATCATGCTCAGCCTGAGGAGGAAGAAGGAGGAAGAGGGAGTCATTGATAATGATCGTGTTTGTCTTCCCAAGTCACAGTTACACGTGATGGAGCCCTGCATTCCTGGCGATGGCTGAACACCCACCTCCCCATGGGAAGTGGTGAATGGATTCCTTGTTTTGCTTTTCTTATATGCATGGCTTTTATTTTACCTATTAAGTTGCCTTTATCTCAACCCACCAGTCTTCTCACTTTTACTGTTCTCATTCTCTCCCCCATGCCACCAGGGGTGATTGAACATGTTGCTCTATGGTGCTTAGTTATCAGCTGGGGTTAAAACACAACAATATCTGAAAGAGGTTTAGGAATTGCCACAGGTAGAGACCACAGAAGAAATAAGTAAAGAGAAATTAAAATAAACTACATATCTTTTCTACCTTTTCCTATAATCCTGTTTTCAGCGTGTTCACCTAACTTCCAGCTTGATACAATCTTTATTCTCTGGTGGGCTACACGTTATAATGGATTCCAGCAATATTCTTAGCTGTGGCTCCTAGTGCAACCTTGATTCTGCTACTATCTTTACGTAGGTAGGGTTATGGGTGGCAAATGGTGCAGTCTGTACCACTCTTTACAGTCTTATGCATCAATGCTGAAAGAAGAGGTGTATGTTGATCCTCAAGAGACAACCCATCAGTTAAGAAAGCAGGTGGAGAAGGAGTTTCAGGGCACTTGTCTGCCATGGTGCACAGTTATGAAACACATACATTTGCCTCTTTCTAAATGAAAAAAAAACCCACCAAAACCCAAAAAACCCCACAAACCCAAAACAAAGCTTGAATTTGAACTGTGTTGACCATCCTTTTCTGAGATGCTTTCTGTATGTGTGATTGGAGATCACTAAGGAGCAATTGTCTTCACTGTGCTCAAACTTGAGTTGGAGACTATTGTGCTTTTCAGTCTGAGTTATCTCACACGTTGTCTGCAACCTGGCTCATCTCAGAAGATGTAGAATATCACTTCATCACAGAAAAGGGAGCAGTTGCACCCGTAGATGGAATTTACAGGGCAGTTTGTGCATTCAGAGAGTACAGTAGGCACTTAAATTGCAAAGCACCTGTCTCCTGGACTGTCTTCATTAACTGTGACTACAAGGTAGAAATCAGGGACAATAAGAATGAGGGTTGATTAGAGCTTCACATTACAATAAGCCAAACTCAGGATACAACCACCTTAGCTATCAAAATTTTGTTGCAGTTTTAAGGAGGGACAGTTTCTCTACTCCCTTGTAAGACAATTGTTGTTTTTCTGTAATCTAAAGTAAAAGTCCTGCTTGTGGACAGGAGGTGAGATACTGCTGACATTCCCTTCAAATGGAGGATTTTTATAGAAGCCAAATCAATTGAAGCCCAAGTGAATCAGCTGTAAAAATTGCTTCACATTTTGTAATCTTTCAAACGAATGCACTGACAAACATCTGGGTTTAAAAGAAAGGAGTCAGAAATAATCTTACATTTGTTTAGAATTGTACACAATGTGTTAGCAAAAGCAATCAATACCTAATTACGAGCCTATCTCTGAGACCACAGTCCTCTCTATTCTAATGTTTTCCACGGAGATAAACCGCTTGCTGCATGACCTGACACATTTGTTTTGACAGCTCTGCTTCAAACATGACAGTGAATGTCATAGTCTAAAAATAGCCTCCATCCTCAGAAAACCCCCACAGTTCTATAGGTTTTATTATGTCACCTGCAAAAGTTTTCTCAGGGAACTCTGGTTTGTTTGGTTCCTCCTTTATCCTTGAAAAGTGATTCCAAAGACACATTTACACTAAAAGGTTTTTAATACTACTGCCAAGTTGTTCATAAGCAGTCAAGGGTTTCCAAGGCCTTTGCAGAATTGAATCCTACCTGAGAAAAGCTAGTTGTGGGATGCAGGTTAATTCCATCCAGCTTTTTAAAATAAATCTAGACTCACAAGACAACAGTCTTGTTGATTTTTCTGTCCCAAATGCGTCCAGAGACAGCCATCTCTAAAGTCAGGACTGGATTTTAGCTTCCATTTCAGGACAAATTTCAGGCTAAATAGTAGGAGCTGCAAGTAGCTTAACTGTAATTAGCTCAAGCAAGTCCGCAAAATGCAGTCAGAGGTTAATCTGTGAGAAGGAATCAAGATATAAGCATAAATTAACCTGTGCATACACAGTTGTCATATAGGTGGATAAAGAGCAGTCAGGCTATTACAGTTTTCAGTCTAGCTCTCACGTCTATTTCCAAAAAGCAGGCTGAACACAAGAAGGAGCTGTAATGAAATACCTAGGCTGATAGTAAGACCCTCCCAAAGTTCATAGATGCTTTACTACTTTTCTCACTTTTCACATAAAAACAAAACAAAATGAAGCATCAATGCTGCACTTCCCAAGATCAATCATTTTTTACCATATTCAGAAGACTGAACATGAAAGGCTGCATGTAACAGAACTTACCCAGCCAAATGTGCCATAACAGCCCTTCCACACTCTCTGATTGCCAGAGGGAACTAAAAATTGTCCTTAGCTGAATCCACAAATAGCAGTGTTTCACCTGTGCAAACTAAGCAGGTAATTATCTGATAAGTTGTGTGGGCAAATAGCTAATTTGCAACCTACTAGTTAGTATTTGTATTTAAATATGAATCTTTCAACTCTTCTACTTTCCTGACTTGAATCATCATAGTCTGTGAACTCTCTACCTTGAAGACAAAAATTACATTAAGATTTTGGAGTCACAGTACTTACAAAAGAAGAAAACTGATGTCTAAATGTATAAATAACTAAATTCACATCCAGTTTTAAACACTATCAGTATTTTACAAAAAAATAAAATTACTTATTAAGTAAGTAAGAATCATTGCAATTGGCTCTATGTGTTCTAAGCCAGTAGCTGAATGGCTGAGTTGCTAAAGATGCAATTCTAAAAGCCCTGAATGACTAGATGTTGTGTGAAAAACTGTATAAATATATTTGGTAAAGGACTTGACAATACCTAGAAAACATGGAGATATGTATTTGCCAGTATATTGGATAAAAAACAAAAACAGAAGAGAGGAAAATAAGTAAGCACCCAGATACATGAGGCATAAATGGCAGGTAAAAAGACAATATTATGGATCAGAAGACCCTGAAATAATAATAATAGTAGTAATAATAATAATAATAATAATAATAATAATAATAATAATAATAATAATAATAATAATAATAGAGAATACCAGGAAATGAGAAACAGGGTGTTGACACGGATCTTGGGTGTAGCTAAGATCTGATCTAATGTCGTACTCAGACACGAAAGGACCACACAGACCCAGCTCAGTCAGGTAGAGAGACGAGACCACCAAAAAACCTCGTTGTTTATTTCACATCATATAAATCTGCTTCTAGGAATGACCATGGATTGGAGGATGAAGTTACCACCTCTCTAACCACACTGGTCAAACGAAAAGACCATCATTCTTTCTCCACCTCAGGAGAAGGAATGAAAACAAAAGAGGATGGTTAGCTAAACATAACTTACGTTTACAGAAAGTACGTGAGAACACAACTGTATTTACAGAAAGTGTGTGAGAACTCCATCACAGAAATGAAAACATCAAAAGACTGCAAAACTCAGGGCGACAATCTAGAGTTCAAGATATCTGAGAATATGAATGTGACTGTGGATCAAGACAAGAAGTGTATGCATTTCTCTGCTAGTGAACTTCAGCCTGTATCCAGTGGAGAGGACAAATGTATTTGTGCTGTGCTACTCAAGTTTTTGTGACTGCTGTTGGTGTTTATGTGGGTACCAGTAAAGATAACGTTCACTACTACTCTTGATTTTGTCTGTATACTGGCAGAGGGGTGTGTGTGCGTGTGTATTTGTACCTACTGCTGTAGAATGTATAGCTCTACCTTGCTACTGTCTGGACCTACAAAAAGGAACATCAGCAAACTCCGGAGAGTAGAAACCTCGTGGATATTGAAGTCTGCTGGATTCAGGTTCCCTCAACAGATACATATAAAAAGTATGTGATGACAGTAAGAAGGTGATCTTACCCATAATAGACTTATTGCTCCCCAAACGTTAAACATGAAATGGACACTGGTTCTTGCTGATTTGCTATCCTTCAACAGCCTCCTGCAGGAGCCTGTGGACAAGGAGGAAGTCTCTATTGTCCTTGGAGTCACTACTTTTTCAGGGCAATGATTTTCTTTTAATTTCTACAAGTTTTCCCTATATGTATTTACTACAAGAATAACATAAGGCACCTTATTCTGGGTGTTCTTACCAAAAAGGCTGAATTCACCTATTCAGCTACAACACTGGGTAATAGTCATTAATATATGCATTCAGTGTTCTTACTTCCCTCTCTTGCGCACATCCCCACTAAAAAAAGGCAAGGCAGATGCCTTTGACATGTTTTAGTCAAAGACAGATTGTTCTTGAAGTAACTTTTCTCCTTCACAGAGTAACTCAAAAGATTGTAAACAAGTGACTTATTTTACCAATAATTACAGCTCATGTTTACATGGATCATGGGAGAGACCCAATTGTTAAAGCCCTTTAGCATCATTCCAGACTTTGATCTTTACTCCCTTATTTACATGCACTCATTAAAAATGATTGTGCAATTTGTTATATACAAAAAAACGCACTGTCTTGTTGACTCCTTTACTTTTTTCTAGCCCTCCTGGAAGGCTGTACCATTTAAAGTGAAGCTCCCTGACACTTCCACTGGAATGTCTTGGAGACACTAAGTATCTTGCAAGATACATTTATAAATGAGCAATCTTATCTCCACAGAAAAAAAAAGAGATTTAAGTGTTCTGTTTTTCATGTCTAATATACTATTTTTTTTTCAACTGCACTTTACCCTGATACACAATTTATTTGGTACTATATTTACTTCATTTAATAATTTCTAGCAGCAATTATGAAACTCTCTTCTCCTTGCATCTTATCATCTGATCTTTCACTTGCATATTTTCTTTCAGTGTTGGCAGATCAAATGAGAAGTTCTTCCTCTTACAGATACCTAGAGTATTTACCTCTTCATTTTAACACAATATTCTATCAACACTCTTATGAAATCCTTTTATCTTTTGTTTGCTGGAAACAAAATACTTCAGAATAGCTTGCTATGTAATTGAATAGAAATCTCCCATCATCTGCCTCTTAAATGTGAAGTTTCTGCTATTGTTCATTTTCCATCAAATCTCTTTTATTTGTCACCAAGTCTTTACATTATCAGTTTTAGAATGATTTTTCCTGCAAAAGTCAGATGAGCAAAACAGGCAAGTTTGTTTATACTTGAATTAATTTTTCTGCTAACTCTACCTTACAAGACTGAGTTGCATATAATTCTAAATGATTAGCGATGATTTTTAACACGCAAAAAGATTTTTACTGTGCATCTTTACAGTAGTTATGAGTTGACCCTGGACAAAAGCCAGTGTGGAATACTCCTTTATTCAGTTTAGGTCAAATGTCCAAGTATTCTCCCTTTTAACTTCCTTGCCCCTAGCCTACGCAATGTGGGGGCAAGAGCAGGAAAAAAGAGAAAGCCTTGATGCTGTGCAAGCATTGTTGAACCATATTCAAAACACTGGTGTGCTACCAACACTGTTAGGGCAACAAATCTAAAAGATAGGACCATAGAGGCTGCAATGAAGAAAGTTAACCCCACGTCAGCCAGATCCAGTACTGTGATCTGCACACGACTATACAGTGGTAAGACTCTCAGAATCTGAATGAGCTGTGTGGCAAATAATTATGCTTGTGAGCTGCAAACTGGTGGACACCCTGTATCTTCTGCCCTTCAGAAGACCTCTGAATAACTTCTGTAGTACATGAGAAGGAAATACACTTGAAAAATCTTTTAACTGTTAAAGAACTCATGCTTTTGAAAAGGTTCCCAATGGCAACCCTTAGTACTTCTTTTGTGTTTATATTCTACCCTCACAGCTGAGGGAGGGAATGAGACATCTGTGTTATTCTCCATCACTGGGAAAGACCCCAAACTCTGAAATATGTTGGCAGGGGCTGATAAACTCTCCTGTGGCCACTTCTCAAAGGGATACGGGATGGAAATGCCAAATTCCCCACCTTTGGTGGACTGGATGAGTGCACTGTGCCCCTTATGTGTGCAACTAAGACTTTATTCTTACTTTAATCTAGAAACTAAGTTTATGCTTGACTGAGCAAAGCAAACAAAATTAAAATGAACATTTAAGTCCTTTCTATTATCCCCTTGCCTCTCATTTAGAGTAAAAAGATAAGCTATTACCTGCAGGATTAACATTGCTGAAACTACTACGAGTTAAACACAAATTGCTGTAACTTGTTTGACAAATGGAGTATGGTTTTTCTTTCGACAGTATTACAGAGATGCCTCAAAACACTTGTACTTTGGGTAACCTACCCTGAGAAGTAGGATCAGCTGTGGTAGAAACATGGATTACCAGTCTCACTTGCAGTATCTTGCTGGGATAATACTGTCTTGTGGCCCAAAACTTGCAATGAAGATGTGAAAGGCCCCACAATGGTCAGCGATTTAAAACGGACTTACTGTGTCTTTTAAGTAAGCTACTCAAAAAAAAACACAAACAAAAAAAAAACAACCCAAAAGCCAAATTTATAACTTGATAACTGTTGGGTTTTAAGAGAAGTTTGGAATCAAGAGATAAAAAGGGTAACCACCCTGTTCCGGCACAGAGGTTTTGTCCTCACAATTAGCTTCCAGACTGATATTATTTCAAGGACTTTTTGGTGCATCAGTCTCTATAGAGAAGTCCTTCTGTGACTAGAGAAAAGGTAACTCCTTTTATAATTCTGTCTGTGATGTGTAGCTGTGTGTGTCCATGCTGTGCTGGTCTTGGTAGCCTGCTGTTGTCTACTACACCACGTTGCTTGGACCTCTCACTCCTTTGGAACATTTTTCCTTCTCATCCTGAATTATGTCACTTGGTCATTGCTGTACAGTCTAAGTTGCTCCCTGAGCAGGAGTAATTTACCTCTCTTAGAAAAAGTTTCATACTTTGCTTTGATAAATGTGGTACATTATAAACTGTAGGCATGAGCCTGAGTAAATCAGTACTAGCCTGTGGTGTTGTATTTCTCCACTCCTGTTCTAACTAAATCTGCTGCCCTTACCACCTGGGTCCCCCCCCACCTCTAGTCCTAACCA
>VZTD01004937.1:60031-130678 GCA_013397725.1 Rhagologus leucostigma
CTTTTCTCTTTCTTTCCTTCCTTGCTTTTTTCTTTTCCTTGTTTTACTTTTTTTCTTTTTTTCTTTTCCTTGTTTTCCTTTTTATTTCCTTTTTTCTTTTCCTTGTTTTCCTTTTTTTTTTTTCTTTTTTTCCCGTCCCTGCAGTTTCTTTCTCACCGTTTAGGGGCACAAAAGGCTCTTTCTCCCTTTCCACTTCCCGCCACCAGAGGGGCTGCTACATGTTGTTAAGTCACAGAAATACCAAAGACTTCAGAGACATGATTAATGGCAATAGCTACTTTGCTTGATGGATTTTGATCCCTCAGCAGAAATCTGGCATCAATCATGTGGCTGAATTCCTCTCTGCTGCTAGATGATTTAGTATCCCATGTCCTGTGTTCTACAACTTCCATTTGGAGCTGAACAATTTCGCTGTCACTTTGGAAGTGTAGCAATAATTTCCACTCTGCTTTAGATTCCAAGGTGTTGGCAAGTCACTGCTTTTAGGACACACTACAAAGGGGTTCATTAGAAGGATGAGAATAGGGAAGACACTCCATTAATTATCCTTTGGTCAGTAATACATACTCTCCCCCCAACCCCATTCTAGACAGAATTTCTGTAAAATTTCAGATATATGTGTGTTTTGTTTAGCAATTGCTTGAAATTTGTGTATAAAATCTTGTGTCATGGTACAGAATTTTTGAAGTTCATAACTACTGGTGAACTTCTACGAACAGTATTTCCACATTAAAATCAAGATGTAAAAACTGCAGATGTACTAAATCACTTAAATACTTGAAATCTCAAGCATAGAAAGATCCAAACATTTTACCATTATATTAATATGAATTCTGAGGATGCTAGGTAGGCTTACATCTAATATTAGTATTATACTAGTAAAGTTAATTAACCAGTTAATAAAATGTTGTAATAAATTGTAAGCAAGATAATAAATAAAACTCAAACCAAGTGAAAAACTTGTGACAGAAAACAGAAGCTAAGAAAAAGATTTGCCACCAGACTCCAAATAAGTATCTTGCAAACTTAAGTATTAAGAAAATTAATTGTTCAAATACCTCTGTGAAACAATGATGCAAATAGAGAGAATTAAACATGAAGTGGCTTTGATCAGGCTCAAAGAACACATCCATGGGAAGTCATGTCAGGAATTACGGGACTGAGTTCAAGAACTTACAGAACCCCTTTACTGTCTGTAATTCTCAGAATGCACAAATAATAAGCTGTCCTGACAGTGTAACAGTTCATCCAAATAAATTTTAAATTGTGACCATTGCAAAAAATACATTAGTATCCCTTTCTGTCAGGAGAAATGTCTTACACTTCAGACCTTGAACCAAGCTAGGATTACTGAGGTAGCTAGCGTACTCTAGTTCTGGTTAAAATATTCAATTAGTACCAGTCTAAATCAAGATCCCAGGCACAACCATTAATATAACACAAATTGTTTGACATTAAAAAAAACCCCAACAAATTAAGGAAATTCTCTAATTCCATGTTTTACTTACGTCCCTCCTCCTTCTCCCCAATATACACACATAATACCTGATTTCCCAAGTATAAGCATGCTTATCTACATCTCCTAGCATGTGTAACTAAGCAGCCCTCTGAGTCACCAACACCTGTGGAACCACAGATCACTGCACTGTAGTTTGCTATCATTATGAGAAGATTCATTCTCTATTCTGAGGAAGCCTAGTGGAAGCCTTTGGGCTAGTGCAAAGTTCCCCTTGGGAGCTATAGCACTGATTAATCAAATCTTATGCTGTGAAGGTGACTAGGAGTTCTCTCCATCATCCACTTTTATGCCAGTCCTTTGTCTCAAACCTATCCACTGTCTCATTTTCTTTGTTAGCACTGTGACTGTAGGAGGAGACCTTTCTCACACTGCTCATAAATTAAATTTGGTAGCAGTTGCCACAGGATTAACTTTCTTGCAGTGTGTAAACTGATCTTTGGGCCAGAGTTAGTAGTCTTTGACTGTTGTACATGCAGGGAGTAATTTCGAGGGACACACCAAAAACAATAATTTAAAAAAAAATAAAACCTTTTCCCCAATTTAACCACCAAACATTTCCTCTTTGGTAGGCATGCTATTAGTCTATTTCTTTTATTCTATCAATATGAAATGCCTTTTGGTGTGAGACAGTGTTATTCTTTGAACAGACGTACCTATGACATCATCCCCACGGGGTACTGAAACACCTTTAGCAGCAGGGAAATCAGACCGCCAAAGTAAGGTCCTTAGATCTCCCATATAGTCTCCAAGAAAGTGCTGGGTGCCTCCGAGAAACAGTCTAGAAAGCTTTTAGAAGGTAAACAATCTTCTGCCTTACTGCAGATATGCTTGAACTATAGGAAAACTTGTCAAAGCTCATGGATTTAAGGTTGTTTTACACTCATTGGATCCAGTGTTTTCAGTTCCTCAGGTGGATTTTCTCCAGACAGAAAATCACTCCTGTGAAGAAGTTCTTGAGTGACAGTGCACAATAATTTAGTTCAGGGATTTTAATTTGTGGTCCAGAAACTGCTGCAGGAATGTAACGATTCCTAAATAGTCCAAAACAAAATTATTAAGAAAAGCATTATTATTGTCAGAGGCTAAAATTCATAGTGCAAAAGTCTGCACTTGCATTAGAATAGTTTCAGAATCTGTAAATTGCGAAAGTTAGAAAAAATATTTGTTCATAGATGGGGACAGTAAATCAGGAAATGGAAGTCTTGGGTTCTGCACTAACTTACGAACATTGCACCTATAATTCTTATATCCTGGACATCAGCTATGGTTGGTAATTACTTATGGAATAAGCAAGAAAGCTGATTCTCTTCTCTTTCTGTTCAGAACAGGCCATTCTGTGGCCGGGACTGAAAATTTCAAGAAACCAGAGGAAGAACTAGCACAAATGACATGACCCTGTCATACAGATTTTAGGACGAAGAAATCTCAAAACTGTTGAGTGGTTTTACATCACTAAGACTCTGAATAAAAGATGGGAACAGTTGACATAGCACAAAATAAATTGCATTAGGGCCTCTAAACAGCATTATGCATTTCAAAATAGTACAGAATTTGTAAAGCATTCCAAGTCATATAAAGGAAAGGAATCAGAGCATTACATGCTACATATTGAAGTGTTTTGGAATAATAAATATGGTATAATACTGCAATATCCTGTAATCCTTCCAAACTTGCAAGAATCAGTTAGAAAACTGGAACTCCTGTTATCACCATTTTATATATCTTTGTGGGGAATCTTGAGATGGGACACACAAGACAAATGAATAAAAAATTGTATTTATGGGTTTGTGGAAGATCTTCCACAATTGGCAGATTGTTTTTGTACTGTAGAAAGAATCTCTATGTCTCTATCTCAGTGATTTATCTAGTGATTGTGTGTTTGCTGGCTCACTAAAGTACCACCTATAATGCAATACCTTCTACTAAAATAGTGTATTTCCCAGAACATATTTTTGTAACATAGTCTTTGCAAACATGTCATTTAAGAGAAAAATAATTTTTCCCTACTGGCAAGTCTTTCAATTCACTGACATACTGTAATGTCTTTTTAGAAGTAATATACATGAATGAAAAGGAATAAATATGATGACACCTCACTGAATTTTTACTATTTTGCTAGTATATCCTCCCAGACAAATGCTTGTTGTTTCAAGAGGTAACTTTGAACACTTGATTACCAGAATTTTAGTAACTGACACTTCAAACAAGAGCACTCTCCCTCCAAAATCACTGCATGAAAATTTGTTAAAGAAGGATCTGTTTTCCATTAATGAAATCAATGTCTAAACTATTTATTTTCTTCCTGGCAACAAAGGGAACTATGTAGGATGTGGGTAAGGAGCAAATGTAATAGCAGATATTGTATAAAAATACGGACTCACGAGCAACAAAATCAGAACAGTCATCATTAGAGCAAAGTCCTCTGTCTGCACAGAGCACCAGCAGCCTATGCAATCTGTTTCACACTGTTCTACCAGCAGGGCTCAATCTTGGCTCAGAAGAACCATCATCAACTCAGATGGAATAAAGCTATTTCTGTGTAGTCCCTGGTCTGTCCAATGAGATTAGCAAGGAGGGTGTCAGTAAATACTAGTCGGAATGGTAGCAGTAGGGACACCTGCTTGGAGCTGAATTGATGCCTACCGCACATCTTCATCTTGAGTGTGTTCTGGAACTCAACCAGTGACTTAAAACTGAAATACTCTGACAAAGAAGCATCTGCATCAGAGAGTTAAAAACTATAGGCAGCCAGGAAAAGTAAGACAACATGATGGAAAGAGAAAAACAAAACAAAGTGCATGCTATTACAAAAAGGTTTCTTAGCATGTGATGTAGCCATAGCTCACATGCAAAATAAGTATGGGTCCATTATGGCTATTCATCATAATTAATGTTTTCCAAATTTATAGTATAAAATAGGTCAATACATGATGACAAAAAATATTACATACTTACAGTATTTACTATTATAACCCATTTTACTCCTCTGCTCTTTGTTTCAAATCTTGGGTAGTATTTTAGGCATATCTACTTGAGCAAGGGCAGGAAAATCTGATTTACATTTTGCTGTACATAAACTCATACAAACAAAGCAGTGTGTTCTACATCTGAGCTTATAAACTCTGAAAAGTGGGAAGCTATTAATTTCCACCATAATATTTCACTGATATGGTTGTGCTTTTGAGACTAGAATTGCCTTATTTTTAACACCTTCAGAATGAAATCCGGAAGAATTCAGACCTATATAGAGCTAACTGGCAAACATTCTGATGATTTTTTCATTATTATCAAGACATTGTTCAATTTCAATATGATTTGTAATTTTTGATTCCCCTAGATGCAGTGATTGACCCATATTTACTGGATAGCTTGAAGGTTGCATAAACATGTTGGTAGAAAATTTTTGTTAATGGGAAATAAGGACTAGGACTTTGAATGATTGGGTTATCCAATTATAGTTATTTGCTGATGGACCAAATTATATGATATAAATAGTTGTGCAGTGTAGGAGGTGGTCAGTTGGTATCATAACATGGTAAATCATGACAATACTATGCTCCTTTCACAGTTTTAATTTTCTGCAATGGACATTCAATATATATGAAACTTTTTTATAGTTACCAGGCACATAAGTATTTTGTGAATTTAGCCACTGTGTATGCTTATTTCATGCAATGTAATTAAATGTAATCCTTCTAGAAAGTTGTAGTAGCTGTGTAGTAGCTCTGACAACTGAAAAACTACTATGTAATTTGAATTATTTCTCAGACCATACTTCTATGCTGACAGGTAACTATTATGAGGAAGGAAATGATATATTACATGAAGTTTTCCTGAGAGTCTTTGTAAATATTTCTTTTATCAGGGAAAGTTGCAATTTAATAGTGCGTTAAAAGACCATGTGGTGTGCCATTTGCTATGTAGTATTTTTATATAATCTAAGCTATAATTTCCGGCTTGGGCCCTAATTAATCTAATAACCACCTCATTAACTTTTAGGAAAGCCTCATTCTAACTTAAGGTTAATTATTTAGCACTTTTGGCATCATTGCTACATTACCTACATATGTGCTTATTTTTTTGCTATTTATAAGATACACTTGTAAGTGAAAATTAATTAATGCATAACAAAAGTTTTGTATATCAGAAGGTGATATTAAATACATGATTTTTTTTTTATATAATCAGAAGAGAAAGAAGAGACAGAACTATGGCAAAGAGTATTTATTTATCCCTACATACATAACCTCAATGTAACCTTCCCTAGTTCCCTCAGCCTCCTTTGTCTGGCAAAGGACAGAACAGACACTGTTAAGGGGCAGTCACCCTCTAGTGCATTCATCTGACATGAATGACTCATGCACTCTCTGCAGCTTGTAAAAGGATAGTTTGTACAATCAGATGTATACATCTACAGCCTAAAGCACGGGAAGATCTCTCCCATCTAAGTTGTGATAGTTATCATAAGTTATGGTATCATATAAATCATATGTATATTCATATACACAACTGTATAATTATATTTGATATACTTTATTATATCTGCAGCTAGTCAAAAATTACAGAAAAAAAATTTTATCAATAAATGCTACCACTTTAAAACAGAAACTTATTTTTAAATTGAGTAATTATATTGATAATTTATTTGGAATCCTTCTTTCCTTTCTTCCTTCTGTCCGTCCTGACTGTCTGCCCTCCTTCCATCCCTTCAGTTGCTCAGTATTAAAAAATGTTTAATCGTATTGACTGACTTTTTTTCCTATTTTGGCTTTTCATATGTATAGAAATACCTTTTCATAGATTTTTTTTTTTATGTAATGCAGAGAATAAAAAACATTAAAAAAGGTCAGCATAAATGAAACAAATAAAACCAAGCATTTTTTATATATTAAGATGCAGGGTTTCTTTTGTTGTGGTTTTTTTTTCTTTCTCATTTGTAAGAAGAAAGCAACTAATTTTTAGCTCATAAAATGATCATTGAAATAACATTTGCTAGCCTTAGTACTTTTCCTACTACATGATCTGTTCTATGTCATTCAATCGTTTCATCTGAAGAAAAAACTTAATCTACTGTATACAGGGCTTACTTAAATGTGAAATTTAAAGTGTTGTTCTCTGAGCCATAATGATTCCTGTGACTACTCAGGCTGTTGGGACTTACAAAGCATTCCTTTCTATGGAAATTTTAACAATTCTGCCTGGCTCTTAAAAATTAATAAAATCATGTGAATGTTCACCACATATATATTGTGACTAAGTCAGCAAAAGCAGGGCAGGCAGTGTAGCTATGCCTCTCTTTCAAATCTGAACCATCTATCAAGTTGGCTTATGATTGATTTTCTCTAAAACTTTCTGCATTGCAGTGCTGTGGCAGCACTCTCTTTTTACAGCATCTTTTTTTTTTTTGTGCCCCAGCTGGACTCAGAGGGCAATTCAGCAGCTGGTGCAAATTGTCATTCCTCCCCTTGATGGACGGGATGATGAGAATAGACACTGAGACTTTGTCCTTCAGACTTTGCCTCGGTATCTGAAGCTGAAATTTGCCATTCTAAAATAGCAAAACACATTAATTCATGTTCCTCCATTTCTTCACTCATATATTGAAAATTAACTTTTGCTTTTAGGGTAAGGTTAGAAAAAAAAACAATTGCTAATCTTGCTTCCTGTAGAAAGCTACCTGTACCCTTTAGAGGGTACTTTTAGATATCTAACTCCTCTGTTCTTTTTTGAGTATGAAGCTCCTATTAAAACATCATATTTCCAGGATGCAGAAAGCTCACTGTAATATTTTCTATATGATTTGAAATAGAGAAAAATACCTGTTTTGTTTCACACTGGATTTAACTGTTTTTACATTAATTAAGCAAAAAGCTTCTTGCTGTTTTGTGATTTGTTTTCTTTTTTCTTCTACACATAACACAAATTCTATCAGTATTGCTATAAAATCCACAGTATTGTATGGTTACTATCACAAAGAAAACTGCGTATATGTTCATAGCTGGAGTATACCTGAAGCAGAGTAAATCACTTCATGTTTGTGGGGTTTTGTGCTATAAATTGCAATATATATAACTGCTTAATTTGCATATACAATATTTTCAACCTCTTATTCCATTTGATGTTACACGTAGTAAAATACTCCCTTAGATGCTGTAAGGTACATGGGCCATCTGCATGTGACTGTCAGATCTAATACAGGACCTAGGGAACCCTCTGAAACACCAGCCAGAACGTGGGCAGAAGGTTCTGGAAGAAAATCTAAACCTCAGACACTTGTCTCTATGAGGTATTCGTACATGTCTGCAAGACTGCTGGCCAGAGAATTTTCAGGATACAGGGAAAGAATTTAATGAGTTTAAATGTGCTACTACAATATGTAGCAAAAGCCCAGTGTAGAAAATTTAGGTGGACTGAATTTTATGTGCAGTTATTTGGTGTAATTTGTTATTTGGGAAATTGCAATTAAAGCTAGTTAAGTGATATGTACATAACTGTGCAAATTGCAGGTCAATATATGTTATAATACCTTTAATCGAGCAATGTTTCATTTTGGGAATATACGTGGGGGAAAATCCAACTTCCGCTGAATGTAATATAAACTTGTTTTTGACTTGAGGAAGATTGAGGGAAATGTCTTCAGGAGCATACTCGTTCTGCTTTTCTTTCACAGAAAGGTACCTGCATTCCTAGAGACATGCACACAACAAAAACCACACTAAATCATGTTTTACATCTAGGCATAAACGCACACACAAACATTAAAGATCAATAAGAAAGTAAGAATTCATATTCATAGCTACCTTGAACCTTGTAGTTTGTTTCATTCTCTAATTAGACTGCTTGCTACCACTTCGTGAGCAGAAGCAACCATTTCCATTCCTTCCATCCAATTTTTCCCACTGTCAATTTGAAATATTTCCACCTTTCCTAGATGTAGACAGGGCATCTATTTGGTTGTCTATATAATCAACAATTTAAAATAATCTACAGATGCACGTCACAAGAGAAGACAGATGGCAGAGGCCAAGAAATTCAAGTTCTGCAACTGAAAGTGTAGCTCTTAACAACAAAAACTTTAATGTTTTGGCATTCTGGAAATAATTCCTTAAGTATTAGTGACAAAAAACTGAAATATTGGCAGCACATGAATTACCTTCTACTAGTGTCTTGTGATATCCTTTTATTCTAAACAATTTCAATTTGTGGAGGTTACGCAAAGAGAAGATCAAATGAGTAATATCTAATGGTTTTCAGAGACACAGGACTTTTAATAAAAAGCAGATTCTCCTATATGTTACTTAACAGTGCGGACCAATACTTACAAAATGCCAGCTTCCATTTAGAACAAAATGATGACATATTCTTTGTAATTAGTCAAGTTTCAGTGCAAATATTTGCAGCTTCATCCAGTTTCTGAGTCTGCAGGAGGCTCTGATTAGAAACTTGTCTATCTAACTAGAAGAAAATAAATAAAAAGACTAGAAATGGATATGAATCCAAAATCAGTTAATGCCTGAGGTTCATGAAATAATACAGGCAATGACTTAAATCAAAATATTACGGTCCAGGACTGATTAAAATCCTGAAGTGCCAGAGCTGTTCTCAGGCTGCCAGAGGTCTCCTTGCCCATGTAGGATGGAGCAGATCCCTGCCAGGAGCTGTGAGCTGCCACACTGCAGAGAGTGGGGTGACACTGAAGGTTACAGCATTGGGGTAACTGCACCTCAGGGGGGTTATACATCCTCTGGGATGATTGCTTGACAGCATATGTATTGGTGAATATCATGTTGCTAATAAATTAGTAAATCACTTTGACTGTTATTTTATTTAAACTGTCTAGTTTCTCCCCTGGAACAGTGTCACACTTTATTGCTTTACAGTCATAGATAGGAATAGATGATGACACTGATTCTATGCTACTGCTATGGTAAGTTCCATGTTCTATAAGTTGCCAAAAAAGTCTCTTAAACTGATCAAATGATAAGGTTTTCTGAAATCTCTGTGAATGGATTTGCAATAGAAATCTATTCACAGAGATGCTGAAACTCACCTCAGTGTAGTGTTTGCAAGGTTTCTGTCACCGCCCTACAGTCCAGCAATTGCTGCTGGTAGGTGATGTCACTGCTGAGAGTCCAGACAGAAAAATTAGGACTAAGGCCCTTGGGACAGAGAATGCAAACAGCTGGATTCCTCTCCAGATATGTGAAAGACAAGAAGATAGTCAGGAGCAATCAGCTGATATTACTGAGGAGACATCATGTCTGATTGCCTTTTACAGTGATCTATCAAGGCCATATAGATGATGGTAGAACAGTGGATGTGACATATCTTAAATCCTGAAATATTTTCACAATCTTTGCCACAGCATTCTCTCTTGAAAACCAAGGATTTGTATCAGTGTACTGTCAGATGGGATGAAAATTGTCTGGACTGGCAGGCCCAAGAGATAAAACTCCATGGTTTGATATACAGTTGGTTACTGATAACAAGCAGAGTAGCCCAAACTCAAAGCCTGGGCTGATATTGTTCAATATATGGCAGTTGAGATGACAATATGCACAGCAAACCTATGGAGGATAACAGAGATGAATGTTATCACACAGAGGAGAATACACTGATCTGCAGGCTGCAGACCACTCTCCTCACAAGAGAAATCTGATGACAAGTATTGGAAGTCCTGGAGCTATGAGAAAGGGTATGTGGGAACACAATGCCAACTAGAATGGTTTTGGAAGAATCCTAATGACTGACAAAGTTGAGAGGCTCTCTTGTCCCACCCTTTGATAACACTCGATGGACTAAAATTTCTCCGGAAGTCATCCTACAGGTTTTTTTTGTTTTGTTAATGAGCTAATACTTATTTGGAGTGGAAGGACAGGGGCCCAAAACCTGGGAATTAATTAAGACACTAAATTTTAAGCAATAGTGTCTCAGTTTCCTCTCTCCTGGAACTGCAGTAGAATCAACCCTGATTCAAGTACAGAAGAGCACAATTGGGGATGGCAGTGGACATAAATATTTGCTCCTTCTCCTTAGCTTTCTCCCTTCTGTTTTTCCTTGACCTAGTTTGTATGACAACAGTCACATTAAAACCCTACAGGGCTCAAAAAGGTTTCCCCCTTCTTTTACAGCTACACAGAGGCAGATTGCCCAGGATGAGCCCTGTTCTCACACAGCTCTGGCTATAACTTTGCAAAGGATACTGGCAATTCCCCTCTATCAAGAGCAAACATACATAACAGGGTAACAGTTTGTGTTTTCCACATGCAATATAAAAAATGTGCCCATTTTGTGTCCTTTGTAGCATCTTATTATAATATGCAAATGTAATTTTTTTTCTCTGGCTTCTCAGCGAAATGTATGGAAGTACACAGTAAGGAACACAGCCATAGTAAAACAAAAAACACCAATATAACCAACTGGCTCACCAAGCAGTGTAAAATTATTCTAATCCATTCTGTGAAGTTATTTTCCCTTAGGAACAAATTCTCTTCAAAAGTTACACTATATTTTCTGACAGTGAATTCCAGAAACTCACTGCCAATTACTGCAAATACTTTTGTTGACCTACTTGGCAAGCCACTAGAGATCAAACTACACTTACAGCAAACAAGCCATAAAAAAAAGGTTATTCCTCTCTTATCCTTCCTCTCAAGCTCCAATTCCTCTGCTAGCTAAATTGATGTTTACTTGGATTGCATTAGGTTTACCTGGAGCAAATCCCTTTGTTCCACTGTTTGACAGTCCTCAATTGTACTAGGCTGTTCTGTCTTTTGCTCTTCCAAAGTGACTAGAAACATAAACACTTTGCAAGGACATCATCCTTCGGAGCAGACTAAAGCAAGGCACTCACAAGTGCCATAAACTTTTTAGTTCCATTTGCTGTCTTGTGTTGTTGTTTAGACAATATTTTGTGTCATTTTAGCAGGAGTCTTAAAGTGACAGGATAGAAACAAATTTCTAACCCTTCAATCAGTATTACCTATTTACCCATCTGGAGTACAATCTATTTGTATAAGCGTATAGTCTTTATATTTTACTAGAATTTGGGGGTTTATTGTGTTTCGTTGGATTTTTTTTTCTGGAGCGTTACAGCTTTGAAACATTTTTTCCTGGAAAAAAATATTAATAAAATAATAAGTATTTTTGAGCACATTTTTAACAGCCATAATATTACAAAATATTAAATAGAGGAAAAATCTTACTTCTGTGCCGAAGGCATTCCCTAAATGCTATTTTAGATAAAGTTTTTTAATTTGAAACTGCCTTTTTTTGAAACAAGTGAAAGATCATAGACAAGAGATGTGCATTATAGTTGTTCAAGCTATGCTGCAAATTTGATCCTAATTACTCATACAGTAGGGATTTTTTTTTTTAGTTGGAAGGCTGACCTAGAATAAAGAAAAATGCAAAAACCCCAAATGTTGGACATAAAACAAGAAAAGATATAAATGAACTGATAAAAATTGCAATGTATTCATGTGCTTGGAAAGCTTAAAGCAAATCAGAAAGCAAAAGCAATAACTACAATTTTAAAAAACATCTCCAACTGTAGTGTAGTTACAAGTACCAAAATATTTTTATTAAGTGCTGTTAAGATTTTGACGTTCCAGTGATAAATTTTACATTTGAAAATTCAGGGCTAGCAATTCAGATACGGTAAATATGCTAGAAACTGGAGAGATTAAGGTAGAAGGAGGAAAGATCTATTGTGACATTGCTGAGAAAATGTTCTGTAAGACAAATGTTTCAGTGTTAATATCTCCTGTTTGCTCTCTTCACAGTAAAACAATAAACCACGGCAAATCTGAAAATCTGGGACAACCATCTCAGTCCCATTTGTAAAAAAATGATACCAGAATTTAATGCTGCTTATTTTTTGTAGGATTCAGATTTACCTCACATAACTTTCTGTACCTAAAATATAAAAACTGGGGTGTGATTTTAATTACACCTTAACTTCAGTTTTACAAATATGAGGCGTCTAATCTTAACTGGACATTTGTGTTTCCTTAGACAATCGCTAAACATCACCTCTATAAAGCAATCTGTGTCCTTTGAGGAGATCCCATATCAAAGGCTATAATCTAAGTTAGACCGGAGAGGAGTTATTTGCTTGCCTGTACCTGGGTCCTTGCTGCCTTTTCGTGTCTGCACCTGAAGGAGTAAAGGAAAAACTTCTCCCACACTAAACAGCATTCTGTAGTACCTAAAATGACTGTAAAGGCTTAAGTCATTGAAATGAACTCTATTCAAGAAATGTGCCATAATGCAGGATAGCTAAATGTTAACGTCTAATGCTGTGGGTTCTTTCTACAAAAAGAGAAGAACCACTTCCAAATGGGAACTCATTCTGTCCTAAGATAACTGAAATGGTATAATCCAGCACTTTGTGATGGGATAAATAATCTTCTGGAGTGCCTACAAGTAAAGGCACTCCTAGGACTAATTTAAATTAGGCATGTAATTTCGGCTCATTTTGTAGACTGTGATACAAAACTACAATAAAATTGCTTTTGATATTCTACTACAAGTCTAGAGAGTGATATAGGATTAAGAGTGGCTACTTGCCTGCAGGGAATAAGCTGCATGCAATATTATATGTGTTTTATTTTTGCTGTGCTCTTATCCTCAGGTGACGAGGACGGGGACATCACTTTTTCTAAGGGTGATCTCAAAGTACGAACTAACACAAAAATACACTTTGTATTTAGATAAAATATATGTAAAATTTTAAAAATATTTAAGAACAGAAAAAGGTTTATCTGAGAGGGAGCAGAGACTGAGTTTGCTGGGGTAGTAATCTGAGCTGAAATGCTGTACTTGAAAGAAAGGAGAATTAGTATTCAAGATCTTTATTACCCTCTTCCTTTCAGCCATACGTTTTATTTTTTTCAGTGGGAATGTATGGTAAATATCTTTATAGCAATGTTTATAAACATAATTTGATAATTAAAAAAATAAAATCTACTTTATTGCATTCACTGAAAATAATTTGTGGAATACAAATGTACAAACACTGGTATTAAAAACATTTGCTTCTCTATTAACTGCAATCACAGCAGTTTCAGAAATCCCTTGGCATATATGAAGCCAGTTTTCTCCATTTTGCTGCAACAGAGAAACATTCACTGTTAACTTGCTACTATTTAGAGCATACCTTAAAAGAAAGAAATTACTAAAATGGAGATATTGGTGGCTTTTTATAGTATTTCCAAATTAGCTATATATAACATAAATTCCTGCCACTGAAATTATAAAGCTATTTCTTCATTCTTGAAGGACAATCTTGTAGGCAGTTGAAAACTTCCTTTTCAGATGGACTTAAACCTTCAAAGAGGAATATATTGATTTGAAAAATGAGGTAAATATTTTTCTTGTCATAAATAAAAGGGGAAATATTTAAATATATGCACATGATCAGTTGCTCACTGAAGCCTTTACATATGTATAATTTACCAAAATGTCTGCATATCTCTTCTTGAGAGGATTAGAAAAATATTTTTCTCTTGAAAAAATACTTTTATTTCCTCTCATTCCTGGGAGATATTGAATCATAATACAGTTCTTCTGTGAAAATAATCGTGGCTGAATTTGGGATGCAAGAAACACTGTTTGGAAACCTCAGTTGCTCTGTGTGTAACTTCCTGCTAGTGGTTAGTCTTCTGCAAGTATTAGCTGCTCTGAGGGGAAAACATGCATACAGCTGTAGATTTAACAAGCAGATGTCATATTATATTTTTCACTTCCTTTGCACATTTGAATCAGACATACTATATATCATGTCCAAAATTGAGAAAAGAAATCCAATATGGTGAAACTGGTACACACTTTGTTATAAAATGAAACAAAATGGGAAAATTATTAAATAATTACTGATAGCATAACAAAGATGAGACACTCTTTTTCCCAGGGGATACAGAGTTTCTCATACTCTGAAATAATAAAGCAATGTAGTGGAAATAACAAGATTCACACACGCTAGGTAGGGTTTGTATAGCCTGGAGGCCCCCCATGGCTGAATATTTGGCAGCATTGTCTGAATACTAGAGTGATTTGTGAAATGACCAGCTTAGTTCTCTCTGCTCAAGCATCTGTTTATTAAGGCAAAGCTTGCTTTCTACAGGAAGAAGGATTAGCAATTATTTTTTTCTTTCTTTCACCTTATGTTTAATTATTTTATAGATATGGTATGGAAGAGACAGTAATTTCCTTTTCCTGTCCATCACCCTTTTCTGCCTGCTTCATGTTGTTATTACTGCCAAATACAATAGTAAATTCATGTAACACTCTTGTTTTGATCAGTATTGATTACTACAGAAAAAAAGCACTGAATGTTTTGGAAGAAATCCTTGAGTGTTAATTATATGTTCAAATTTACACAATTTCTAACCACAGAAAGTTCAATGAAAACAAAGGATAAAACATAACTAGCTAAGTGCGGTTCTCTCTGAAACTGGAAAAGCGGAGAAATGGATGAAAGCAGGAAAGCGGATGCCATTTTTTCCTTCAAGTATTGCAATTTTGAATTAAAAACTCTTAAATTGTTGAAGTGAAATTTTAGCAAAACTGCTGACCATGATGCATGTCTGAATCAACTAACTGCAGTATATGTAAAGTGTAGTCTTATCGAGGAGCCTTGGATTTTTTCCTCAACCTCTTTTTCCAATACTAGAAAAATGAAAATAGAGACCAAACTCAGACAATCCAATTTGCCAAGATAAATGTAATAGAACTACTTAGAACATTTTCTCTATTATGTTCTCTATTATAATATTTTGACTAAGCAAATATCGTACATAAGTGTATAAGCTTGTTCTTAAATATTTATGTGTGTGTTAAAATTTTTATTGGAAGCTATGTGAATTGATACTATATTCTGAAAAATTCTGAAGCATTTTATATAATTACTTATGCTCTGCTGATTATAAAGATGAACTACATGTCCTTGAATCTCTAGGATTTCTCTATTGAAAACATTGCTATGTTGATGTGCTAACCCCTGTTGTTATGACAAAGTTGTCAAATATGTCTAGTCAGACAAGTTTTAAAGATATTATTTCTCTAAAAAATTATTCTTTGTGTCTTTGTTTTATCTTTGAGAGCATTCCATATAGCAAACTGCAGCGTAAAGAGAGAAAAAACTTTTTGTGTATTCCTTTCACAAAGAGAATAATGGCTGTTTTAGTTTCCAAACTTTGAAGTAAATATTTAGATCTAATTTTTCACAGGTAGATAATTAATTACCACAGATGAAATGTGTTAGTGGGGAATGAATGCAAAATTATAGCTGTGTAACATTTGGTATGCAAAATTCTGTAGGGACTACTTTTGAATATTACGTAAATATTTTCAAATCAGGCACATCCAAATGACTTCAATTTATGATACTCTCTTAAACCTAACAGCTGCATCGTTTCTGGAATGAGTCTCTCCAGACTCATCAGTCTGAATAAAAAATTCAGATGACCATTAATTATCTTGAATAGAAACCTGGCAGTTCCCTTTATTACTGGACAAGTCTTGTTGTGAGACAGAACAGCTATACTTGATTAATGACAAACTACAAGACACACATAATATGTCATCATAACAAAGATATACTTCATAACTATCTATATTAAGTAAATTTAAAAAAATGACTAGTGCTTATATTGAATCCCTCTTTATATGGTCAGTCTGGAAGACTTTAAGGCATTTCTTCATGAAGTCTGGAGAAGATTTTTGGCTTTTTAATAGGGTTGTGCTTGAAACTTACATGTGGGATCCAGAAACACTGTGTTGTATTCATCATAATGCTGAGAGGAACCTTCAGATCAGACCTGAGCATTTCCTACCTGAATAGAAGCTTCGGTATTGTAGGCCACTGAGAAGACACAAAATTCACGTCTTATTTCACTGTCATGGTAATTTAGGGAAAAAAAGAAGGAAGAGCAATGTCTAGTTTTTTTCCGTTTTTCCCATTCAGATCTTCATAGATTTTGGTTTCCACAGGCCACTCTTGTTTACATGGAGAAAGTTTCTGGTGCACACATTCATCAAAGACATTTATGATAAAATAAATGGCTTTAAAATTGATACTCTTGACAAAAAAAATCAGCCCATGTTGTTGTTTGTAGATATATTCTACTAAGACAAAATAGGAAAATTATCATAATTTTATGCTAAAGAAACACTGAAATCTACACTAAATTGTTCACTGAGAGCTATCCTTACCACTGAAAGTTTACGACTACAGAATGTTAAGTTTCCTCTTATTTTGGCAGAAGACACACTTGGCAAAACACTGTAAAATGACATAAAATATCAAAAGTAGACTTCTTGTTTATCTACATATTATCCTCTCTGCTTTTTTTCTCTTTTAGATATGATCCAACAGCACACATCTTTGTTCTCAATCAACATAGATTTTACCAAGTATCAAAATTCTGCATTCACAGCTTGTAGCACTCCTCAAACACAAGAATATATGGTGCTTTTGTGTTGACATGAGAGGCAAGAGCATGTCTAAAATGTGTAATATTAATTTTATTTATTCATTTAAGCAAATGCCATGACCGTCACAGAAAAACTAATTCTTGACCATCATTTTTAGAAGGCAGTTTTGTATGTCAGCTTTGATTCTTTTGGTAGAATAATTCATAAGGGATTCAGCTTTTAATGAGTTTTCAATTGTAATCCTTTTTATCTTACTAAGGTTCTTGCTATTTTTAATTGTTCTTAAAACTCATGCATTTCAGTAGCATAGAAAAAGCAGTTATGTGGCTGAGATTTCCAAGGAGCCTCTTTTAAGAACTGTCACTTGCATTCTTTTTTTTTTTCCTTATAGTCAAGCCGAGATTAACTTTTATTTTTAAGTGTGTGACCTCTATGGTGAAATGTCTTCTTTCTAGAACCCGTTCATGAAATAGCTGCCTCTCAGCCAGTATTTGCATTTCAACAGCAAATTATCATCTTTGTGTGTGAGTTCCCATATTTTTAAAAAAAAAAAAAACTTGACAAGGAAAGCTCATATTTTCTCGGATGGCTTTAAGAAGTGTTAACAATATGCAGCTATGTTGAAGTGTGAAATTCCAATTCAAGGCCCCAAAGGCTTTACAACAGTAATTGTAACATATAGCATCCAAAGGTCAGGGTATATTTCATGAAAGTCCATCGATGACAGCTGTCATTACAACTTCACTGCCAAGAAAACTGTAGTTATGAAGGCACTCATGGGGAATAGAAGGCATTTAACTACCGAAGGTTTATTGCTGATGCTATTTTTACGTGTAAGTTCTGCTTACAAAAAAGGCCAGTGAGCAAGATAATTCATGAGAAGGTCTGTTAAAGACTGACAGCTCCTGTTCTTATTTCAGCTTAAAATTACTCAATTTAATTATTCAAGCACTAGTGGTGATTCATTACAAGGCAGGCAATAATAGAAGCTATAAGACTCCTTTTTGGCAGAAAGCTGATAAGCTGATCAGTTACGTCAACAACTTCAAAAATATTGTTATATGTTAGCACAGATTTCGAAAGAAATACTGTGCAGGTTGATGCAGCTCCTATTGGTGTTTCAGTAATCTTATGCCTGACTGGTCAGCATCCAACACTTACTAAAATTCTGCTCCTCGCTTGCTTATAATAACAATAACAACCACGATTCTTGTAATTAATATTACTATTAAAATTACAATTACTGCACTTTCACTTTGATGGTTCCTAAACACTTAAAAAGAGAGAAAGAGGCAAAAGGGATGCAATCATCAAGGCAAATCTACCTTAGATGGAAGTTTTAGTAACACTGGAATTTTTCCACCTCAGTGTTTTGAGGGTACTTACCAACGTTTCTTTCTAAATCCTCTATTGCCTTAATTGATGGATTCTAATACATAAAATGGTCTTTCTGTTATTCAATAGTAAGAGTCTTTTCACTGCAATAATCAGCTATTATTCTCATTCTTGTTATATTTTTACTGTTGTTGTTATTAGAATTTCAAATATTAGCATGCTACAGTTTTGGTTATAAACAAACACGCATACTGAATTTCCTTTTCTGTCAATCTTCCTGAGCTCATAGTCTCAGGAAGAGTCTGCAGTGTAAGACCCATCTTCCCTGTCTCTTGAAGGTATCACATATAGTCTTCCTTGTTCATACTTCATATAGAAGTTTTAAAAATCCTACAGTATCTTTGTTTTCTTTCTGCAACTTTGCCTGTGATGGTGATCCTTTCTCTGACTTGTAGTCTGTATTTTTTGTATAGCAAGTACTAAATAATTCTAAAAACTTTGTCATGATATAATATTTAGAGTAATGAGAATAAACTTATCCTGGGCCAATTTAGTACATACCCATAATTAAACTTCTCTGGGACCAGGCTAGATATCCTTCATTTGAGGCTTATATCATTTCTATCACTTATCTTTTCCTTAATATATCTAGTACAATATAGCTTTCAGTAATAAAATGGTCAGCTTCTTTTGTTTTTTAATCCTTTTGCAAGGCATTTGTCGCCTTCCTAAATGATTGGTTTTTTGAAAAAAAATCCAGATAAACCTTTTCTTCTTTAAATCCCTATACAATATTTTGTCCTCTGTACGATGGTTTACTTTGAATAAAACTATATTTTTCATTTAATTTTGCTCCAACATCTAACTGGTCTGGATAGGAGCCTCTCTGTTAAATTTCTGAAATCTCCACAGATGAAGTAGTCACCCAGTTTTCCCTGCTCATAGACAAAGGGAGAAAAAATTATTTAGGGAATTAATCAGAACACACGTGTATTTCTTCAGTGTGCAATGAGCCGCTCCCTCCAAAATGCGTATTTTTCTCTTTTGACTAAGGGAGCTAAGACTGATCTACAAGCTGGGTAGTTATATTTCGTCTGATGAAGTGAACCCTTATCTTTCACAGAAGCTAACATAAAAAACTCTTACTTGTTTTTTTTTAAATTCTCCTACTGTCTTTATATCCACCTTATCTGGAAAGAAAAACTTTTCCATGAGATTTTACTGTATGTAATAATATCCCTCTCCTATGTTACTTTCGATTTCTTTAAAAAAAAAAAAAAAGACAAAGCTCCTCTTGCAACCCTGGTAAAAAAATGCACACAATCACAAAAAAAATGTGAACAATGAATAATTTCAGATCATGGCTATGAAACATATTTGCAAAAAGCATTTAAATGGCTTTATTTTCCCGAACCCTGTGGGGGGGAAGGGTGGTTGCAATCTGGTTTTCTCTCAGGGGCTATATTACTAGATTTTGGCCAAACCGGCACAGTTATATACCTTTCTCTTTGAACAGCTTGCAGACAATGTTTTAGCATTGCAGACAATGATAAAACAAGGAACAAAGATGACATAGAATCTTTCAAAAAAATCCCATCATGTCTGATTCTTTTTGGTACAGTTTTAACCTGGTAATTAAAGCATAACATGCACTTTCCTCATCTACTCCATAGAATTTCTGCTGATAGTGGATGGCATTTTATCAATTTAAATGCACTTGTAATCCAGGAATTGGGTTGCCTGGGTTTTTTGTTGTTGTTTTTGATATCTTAGTCAGTTTACATGCTGAAAATTTTAGTGCAGGTATCAGTTATCAGATAGACCTCTTAGAACTGTAAAATTCTCTCTTCTCATGAGAAACCCAAAATTAGTTTAAATACATTCAACTGACATAATTTCAGAGAGTATACACCAGACTACAGGTGAATCCGTGGGTCAACATTTAGGAAGTCACACTTCCTTTTCCTGAAGAAGGCAGATCTACCTTTCAGCTTTCACAGAACCATTAAAGTCGGAAAAGACCTTGAAGACCACCAAGTACAGCCTTCAATCGAATATCTCCATTCCCACTAAATGACACATCACAAAATGTCATGTCTACTTGCGTAAGATATGTGCCAATATGGGGCTGTGTTTTGGATTTGTGCTGAACACAAGGTTGATAATACAGAGATGTTTTTGTTACTACTGAGCAGGGCTTGTACAGACCCAAGGCCTTTTCTGCTGTTTGTACTGCCACACTGGCAAGGAAGTTGAGGGTGCCTGGGAAGCTGGGAGGAGACAGAGTTGGGACAGGTGACCCAAACTGACCAAAGGGACATTCCAGACCATATGGCATCATGCTCAGTATATAAAGTGGGGGTGAAAAGGAGGAAGGGGGATTGTTTGGAGTGACAGTGTTTGTCTTCACAAGTCACTGTTACATGTGATAGGGCCCTGCTCTCCTGGAGATGGCTGAACACCTGACCACCAATGGGAAGCAGTGAACTAATTCCTCATTTTACTTTGCTTGTGTGCATAGTTTTTGCTTTCCCTATTAAACTGCATTTATCTCAACCTATAACTTTTCTACCTTTTACCCTTCCGATTCTCTCCCAGATCCCACTGGTGGGGCAAGAGTCAGTGTGCGGCTGCAGGGTACTTGGTTGCTGGTTGTTTTCTGAGTACTTCCACCAGGAGGCTCCACCACTTCCCTGGAGAGCCTGTTCCAATGTTTAACTAATTGCTCATATATAATTATTTGTACATTTTTTGATGGTAAATATATTTAAAACTGAAAATAGAAATTATCCCCACTCTCCAAGCAATCATTATGACTTCTATTCCTTTCCAGTGTTTACCAATTAGCTAACTTTCTTAGTCTGCTTTGTAAATTGTCATCACTTTGATTAATAACCTCTTCCTACTCACTAGTTTGTTTTCAACTTACCTTGGCAAAGGATTACATGATGCCTTCTTTTCCCATAGATCTTTTTAAAAAATCAATCACAGTTTGTTTATTTCTTACTACATTATTTTTATCCCTGTGGACTGATTGCCTGAAGAAATCCCTCTGGTCATTTTCCGACATGCTTTGATATTAATATTGTTTCTCTGTGCATGTCTCAAGTTCTCTAGACTGTATCAACAGCTTGTGTTTTAAGTTTTCATTAAAATCTTCATGTGATTCATATTTTCTTTACAGCTCTATTAGTATTAATACACTTTTCAGTTTCCTCTTCTTTATCTCATCCAGATGGTTTACCATTCAGTTAACAATTGGACTTCCAGACTAATTTAAGTCTGCTCTGAAATTCTTGGTTTTTAGCACAGTTCATTTTCCCACAGATCCAATGTCTTTCAGAGCTTTCAAATAAGACAATGATAAGGTTTTCACAAAGTTACTAGGTCCTTAATATTTACCATTTTAAGGTACTTATAGGCTTTCTGGGTACATTTCTAGACATTTTATTTCTATTCCTAAGAGCACATATCACATTTGCAGTAACATGATCAGTATTTACAGTGGGGTTTCTTTTTGTTTGAGTTTTTTTGTCATGTAGTCCTCAATGTTCTTTTCTTTATTACTTACAATCTTTATGACGATTACGAGAGAGAAGTATTTCTAGCATGAAAAACCAGACATTACATATTGCTTCCCTGAGTTTTAGCATATCTTTCTGTTTGTATCTTTTTTCTTTAATTGTTATGCTATTTGACAGAGAAATTTTGCACTAGATAGAAACTAGGGAGGCAATTCTCAGTCACCGTCTGGAAATTTTCAGAATTTACATTTTTTATCAAACATACACATGTTTTATTTACAGTAATAGCCAGTACTTTATTAATTAGATATTACTATCACTGTGGTAAAAAAAATTCACTAATGATTAAAACAATCTAGTTTTCTTGCACACTTATTTGGAATTAGCTAACATTCAGCTTTTCCAATTACAAAGAATGCAATTCTGAAAAAGAAAGAACATTTTCGTGGGCCTTGGCAGTTTTCTCCTATTTGAGGAAATACATAATGATACATGAAAAGAACTAAGTCTTCATCTTTGTTATATAAAATAAAATTAGATATTAATATGGAATAATATTAGATTAAATAGGTGTCTTAGATTACAATGTAGGATGTAACCAAAAGTATGTACTCTATTAACATCTTTACAAGCTGCTAAAAGCAGGTGGGGCAGTGCTCCTTATCTCCTCCATGGCTCATCCCTGGTAACTCCCTTCAGGGGCTATCTCTGCTAATGGGCCATCAAGTCTCACTGCATGACTCATAAAATAAGATCATCCCATTGTGAGATGCTCCGCCCAGGGGGAGGATCCAAGCATTCCCACCTGGATATAATCTGAGGTTTGGAACACCGCACTCAGCCCTTACCTACTGGATTCCCAGATGACGAGAGCTACATAACCACCACTGGACCTTCAGAGGAAGACCAGATCCTTCTACAGGATTACAGCTTCAGCAGGACCACATCTATCACTTCAACCGGACTGCAGCCACCATTTAATCAGACTGCTACCACCACCCTGACAGACAGGGTGTCAGGTTATACCCTGACTGTCAGTTTAAGCCAGTGTTTTCTGCCTTTATTTTAATTTTCCTAATCAATTGTAGTTCTGACTTAGAATCTCCTGCTGGTTTGCTTTCAAACTAGTACAATAGGTTATAGATTAAATGTTGGTTATGTTTCTTTAAGGAAAAAAATACTTTGATTCCCAAGGTAAATGTCAGTTGACAAGAAAGCTACCCAATATAACATTAACGCCTTACTCATATTACTTAAAAGCACAGTGGTAGTTTACATACATAGTATTCTTACCTTAGTCTATGTTAGCCAAAATTGTTTTTAATTCAATGTAATTTGCATTCAGTAAAAGTTCTAACATCAGAAAAGCTATCTGCAGAAAACCCTACTTTCTGCTAGAACATTTCTCCAAGGAACTAAACCTATTTAAAACACACAAATTTTCCTTTCACCATTTTTAATATTTCTACTTTGTAATTGAAGAGATCTGCCTACTCTCCAGTAGCATGTTTTTGCAGAGTACTGAATTCTTTCGAATGCTGCTTAGTTCTTTTTTTACCTGAGAACAACAAATATTCTAAACACATTCTAGAAAGGAACAAGTTAAAGAAAGGTAGGATATTTTTTTTTACGTCTATGAAAAGAAACGGACTATAGGAAATTGGAACTGTGAGTATAGGTTGACTACATAATGTAACCATATGAATTAATTATATTTAATTTGCAAAAGAAACAGACAAAATGTGTAAATTAATAGACTTTATCAAGTTCTAGAAAGCCACTAATAATAATATTTACTAGATAAGAGACTTCCAAGAGGCACTAAAACATTTTTGTTTGTTAATTAAGAAAAGTAATATTGGTTTAAGGACCGATAATTAAAGTTGTTTATTACAGTGATAGTAGCTGAATCATCTGGGTGAGTAGAACTGGGGCATCACTCCTTTTTAAGATTTGCTCACTGTGACCAGAAGAGAAGTAAAAGGTGCACTATTTTCCTTGGCAGAGAAATTATAAAAGAGTATGCCTATCTAACTTAGGCACTCTTGTTTATTAATGCACAGGTGCAATCTAACAATGATAAGAGACTCTGAAGTATATACTCGCAACTCAGGTTACTTTTCAGCAGGATAGGGTGTCTCATAACTGACTTTGAGTCATTTCAATTTTTTGTTGTCCTCATGGGGTTGCCAGGCAGGTTCAGAGAAACTGCTTCTGAAATGCAGCTCATTGAAATTAGGCTTCAGAACTCCTTTATATATACAGATATGTACATATATATGGGTGTATGCATATACTTCCCTTATACAACGCATTTCCTCTTATGTGTTAAAAGGAATTTTAAAAAAAAAAATCTACTTTTCTTATCTATGAAGTTCTTACTAACCTTGCTCTGATTGTCCAACCAACACTTCTTTACAATAAATCTCAACTTAAAATCATACAAAAAATGAGTTTTCTCGATCTACAGGAAAGAACAAATGTGAAAGTACAAAAGTAAACCATTATTTTTCAGGGATATAGACTCATAGAATCACAGAAATACTTAGGTGGGAACAGACTTTTAAGATTATCCAAAAAATCTTTTAAAAGAATTGTTAAACTTAAAAAAAAAAAAGAGAGAAAACATGGTCCTTTTTATTTTTTCCATATTTTTATTAAAACTGGAAAAAATTATTCTTAAAATCTTTCTGAATTTGGTTAAAAAAACTATTCTGAGAATTCTCTGATAATGTATTTTAAGTCAACAGTTTTGCTTTTACATCTCAAAAAGTGCATACCAAATAGCTATTTCAGGGTCACAGTATACATAAAACTTTCAATCACATAATAGGGTGTCATAAGGGCACAACCTATTCCACTTTAAAGAGCTACATAAGCATTTAAGACATAACCATATTCTGCATTCTGTGGGATGGGCAAAGGGGGAGTAATTTAGTAAAGACTTCAGCATTTTTTTGCAGAACAGTCCCTCATCAAAAGTACTTTTGTCTAAAAGTACCTCTAGAAGAAAATCTTTTCAATGAAAAATTCCTTTAAGTAGGGTCAAACAGATACTTGCACTGTGACGTAGTTTATGAGTCTGACAGTTCATTCTAACATTCCTCATTTTTTAGACAGGACATCCTTATATCCATTTAATGTCACCACTCTTTCCAGGTGTTCCAATCTTAAAGAGATTTGTTGAAGAAAGGATTCTGAAATATAGATCATGTCTATATCATAATAGTATATTATTTAAAAGGTCTTGTCCTTTGTAGAGATAGTCTCAGTGATTGTTTGGTTATGACTAAGATCTTCCTTTCATTATAATCTCTCACTTTTAGCAACAGCCAAAACTTGTTGTTCCAAGTGCCTAGTAAACGTTTCAAACAAGGCATAGCTCCCAGTTAAAGGAAGTTCTCCAAAGTGTCATAAAGAACTAAAGCAGATTTAAGAATATATAAAGTGTATTAAATACATATAAAGGAGTCTTTAGGAATAAAAGTGATTGCTTATGATCAGGTTTGTTATTTCTTTTGATATCTATCACTAGACACCACCCATTAAAAATTCATTGTACTCCAGTGAAGTTCCCACTGACCGGAAAAGGGGAAATATTGCCCTCATTTTTAAAACAGGGAAAAGAATGAACAGCGGTACTACAGGCTGGTCAGTCTCATAGAGGTGCACAACAAGATCATTAGGGAAATCCTCCCTGAAGCTATGCTAAAGCACATGGAAAGCAGAGACGTGAGCGGCGACAAGCTAAAACTAAAAGTCCAGTCAGGTTGTTTTTTGTGTAGTACAAATGTGTTTTAGAATGGAAATCACCTGTTTTCATGGCTTAAATGCCTGATAAAAATTAGACTTTTTTATTTTAGCTTTGTGTGTGCATGTGTTTTGTATTTTAAGTGTAATGTAAATTTTAACTCTGAATTTAACTCCAAGTACGGAACAACTGGAAATCGCAATTTCCATTTCATATACAAAGGCACAGAAAGACATGTATGGAAACATGCATAGACACAAATAAACTTAGAAATTAGAGTCTTTGAATGCTCCGTGGAATAAAATGAAAACCAGATTGTATAGCATAGCCTGGATATCATAATGCTCACTAAAGATGTTAAAAAGCTGGTGCTCTGTTTTCTATGCTGGTTTTTTTTCTTTTGTTGTTTTGTTGGATTTTTTTTCCAAAACTGATAGAGTTGCATTTGCTTCAAGATTTCATACAAAATTTCTTAATTGCCCCTGCTTTGAAATATTGCAAGTGTAAAAAATGTCATCATATGTGCCTTCTTGTTTATTTTTTTTACAAGTTGCTGCAGATGTGCCTTCATTGTATTTTATAGAACCTAACACAATGCAGTCTTGGGTAAAAGATAATGACTTTTTGTGTCACCTAAAGAAATTTAAAACTATGATCCCACTTTTCCCTGAGGCATTTTAAGACTTTTTAATAAAAGTGGATTGCAGTTTTTCATTTTGTTATTAAAGCAGCTGCAGATGAAACATCTAACTTTCTTGTGTTGCCTTTGGGAATTGTGTCTGTAACACATTTCCAAAAGTTGGGTTTAATGTATTGAGCTATCTAAATTGTTTTGTAAATATCACACCAGATACTGTGTGACAAGGAGACAGAAAAAACCACATATATACATACTTTTTACTGAAAAATACTCCGTGTCTTGACATTTATTTCTTCTACGGGAGCAATACTGAACAAATCCTTAGTCGATATTTACTCTATTCCTCATTATGGCAGTTATTTATGTTTGTGGGTCAATGACTGGATGTCAGTCAACTCTTACACATCTTCACTGTATTAAAAATTGACAGTTCTTTAAATGAAAGCAATGACGCAAACAAATAATAGGCTTTTTAATTACAATAAGACAGAAAAAACTTGATTGTTGTAGTAGCTATTTTAAATATTGGGAGACTGATCATCCCTTTTAAGGAGCATCTAGGTGAACACTGAGAGGCTGGAACTCTCACACCAGCAGCTTTTGATTTGATCATTTTTCATTTGTATGAAAAGTTCCTTGAGGGGCAGTGACCAAGCCAAAACCCTCTGAATTGAGGGAGATTCTTCACCTTAACATGGGAAGTAGCTGTACCTCTTCAAGGAGAAAAATTTTGTAAGACATAAACAAAATATTGGAAAAAGTGAGTCAGAGTACTGAGCCAGGGAGCAGACTGGTTATGTTGAGGCCAAACACCTTCACCGAGTAACAAGAAGCAGAAAGTCAGATTTCAGAGGTGGCATAAACAGAAGCTTTCTAAGAAACAGGGAGGTCTGGCAGATTTTGCGACTACTCAGACATCACCTGAGCTGTTCGGATTTCAGAATGGAAAAGAGAAACTATATTGCAAAGACACAGTGGGTATGGCTAGACTCTTCAGGTTTCCATTATCTGAAAAGTTGAATATCATAGCCTACAATCTCATGAAACTTGACTTCTTGAGTTTTACGCATATTGATCTTCACTTGAGGAAAATACTTTGAGGCAGAAACAAAGCTTTGCCTGCCTAGGTTTCCTCCAACAGATCCTTTTCTTGATGCTCTGTCTGAGACCAGAGCTTGTGATCAGCCAAGATGTCTTCAGTATATAATAGTAATTTCTTCCAATTCTTTCACAATATCTTCTGCAGAGAACTTTGGAAAACTGCTAGGGGAGAAAAAGTGCTGGTTTGCAGTTCAGCTTTTCAGGAGGTATAAACATAGCCCATTAATGATTGACAGCAACTCTTGGTGTTCAACAATATGTGGAGCTTTGAATCTCTGTATACCCAGTAAATCAAAATTAAGTTTTCAACCACTTTTTGGACAAATTGTCTGTAACTAATCAAATTTCAGTGCTGAAATAAGAAACATATTGCAACAGTAAAGATTGTCACAATATTTACAGAAAGAATTCTATGATAAGACTTTCACTGAGAGCTAAAATCAAGGAAGAACTATTATACATTTTGTTCTTTGGAAGATAATTTTTGTTAGCCTAGCAAGCCTAAAATACTGAAAAAAATGTAAGTAAAATCGACACCTAATGCTGATGTTTGGGTTGAGTAATACAAGTAGACAAAAAAGCTATTTTCAAGAGCAACTTGGATGTAAAGTTTAAATATATGAGCAATTGATTTGATCATTTTTTTGCCTATTAAAATTCATATTTTCCTGTTGATTTTGGATGAGAAGACCTTGCAAGGCAAGTAGCTTCTTTTTTTCCCAGTATGCCTAATTATTAATATATCATAATTTTAAATAAATAAAACTTTTTTTTTAACAAAATACTATTTTCTAACGGTTGGGAGTTACACAAGTAAGCTTCTAATTGCACAATCATGGTCTTGCAAGATATTTCAATAAAAGGATTTTGAAGTCAGACAGTGTCTCAGTTTTCACCTCAAATCCATTTGCGAACACTGATGAACCCTGCTGTCCTACTGCCAAGGCCCTATCCTAGGCCTAGTTAGGCTAACATACACCTCCACCTTAGCGTTGACCAACACATCTTTTCTCTTAACTCATTCATCTACAGTGTAAACTCTTAAAATCTTGAGATTTACCAATATTTGCAACTGTGGTGAATATTTTCTGCATATGTACACAGTTTTGAATGTGGTATTATTAGTTTATTGAAATGAAGCCGGTTTTGATGGGGAAAGCTTTGAAAGCTACGATGATTTCATTTTCTAGCTCAATATACACATATATATCTGGAGCACATAACACAATAAAGGGAGCAATAAAGCAAGATTGGGAAAAACGTTAATCTAACTACGCTTTGTCTTGTCTCCTGATGCTGGGACCAAAACACAAAAGAGTCTTCTTTTTTTGGCTATATTACAGGTCTTCTAGTCAACTTTGGTCAAGTCAGTTTTCTTCTTTGGCTCTTGTTCCCCCAGCCAATGCAGCTAATGATCCTGACCTCTTTTCTAAAATGCTTTGACATCCTTGGGTGAAAAGTTCTCCCTAAAAGCAGGGTAGTTTTATTATTATATCCATTATATAGTTACACTATTCAAGGTCAATAGACCTATATAGTTGAAAAAAAACGGGATCATATGACCATCAGTACAATGCAGTAATTGCACTCAAAAGTATCCAATTGAATGTTTAGCCCAAATGAAGCCATATTTAGCATGGCTTCATATATTGTTATTGAAAGTTTGATACATTGAATCTTGAACTTTCTTTGATTACAATTCTGCAGTGTGACTTCCTCAAACTTTTTAATTCATTGGCTGCTGCCCCCAAGGGATTAATACGGATTGGGTAAGAAAAGAATGACATCAACTGCGTATAATGAAATTCTATCCAGGATGTCCAATATCTTTATATCTTCAACTCTATTATTGTGTTGGATTCTTTGACTGATTTGTCCCAGAATTATGGTAAAAAGGGAGGGCAGAAAGGGGCACCATTGCCTTTTTCTGCTAGAGAAAGTAAAGACTTCTGAGTGGTATCCATTATTCCTTACTATAGGCTCCACTACAATGTCTTTAGTTAAGAAAGTTTTTGACCATTATGTGAAACTCCCAAAACTTTCGTCAAATAGCTTCTTTTCAGCCAATCAAATTGTCCTTCAGCATATAATGCTAATAAATATAAATCCCCTCTTCCTACTTCTATTTTGTAATGATCTGTAAGCTGAAATTTGTGTGTTTCTCCAACCACTTGCATGGCACCTTATGGCTATATCCTCACTGCTCCTTCACTCTTCCAGTTGCTGCCATTTCTCTACTATTTCAAATACATACTGTCTATTGTCTTACTTTAGACAATTTCTTGGGAATTAGACAAGATCCAGGAAAGCTCTTAAGTAAACACTTCAAGATAGGTCAGCAACTGTCTAGTTCCAAGTTGATGTCCTAAACCAGGGTTTAAGGACAATTTTTAGTCCTTGAGACTGAGTTTCTAAGACGCTTCTTCTATTCAACTCGAACATGTGGTTCAGTCATGGCACTGTAGGAAGGAGGTAAGGTAACTGAGCTAATGTTCTTGCTTGAAGTTCTCAAGGAATCTTCTTCAAATCCCTGTCTATAATTTTCCACTACATGAGAAATGTTTGCCTTTTATATATTTCTCTTACAAAAAGAAAATATTTCATTAAGGTCTGTTTTTAAATCACAGAGTTTTATTTTTTTTTCTATTTGGATATGGGGTTTATTATTTTTCATTTCCATCCTCTGGACCAGAAACATGAGATAAAAGTGAGATGCCGTTCAAACTTAGTTAGAAATAAGGTGAATCAATAATGAACACTATTACTGTACTTTACAAACTGTACAACAATTGCAAGGGTGTGTTTTGGTCCATTACCTCAGTGCCAGGCTGTCTGAAAGGTCCTGCTGATTCTGGTTGGGATAGGGTTAATTTTCTTTACAGATGCTAGTATGGGGCTGTGTTTTGGATTTGTGCTGAACACAGGGCTGATAATTCAGAGGTGGTTTTGGTATTGTTGACCAGGGCTTATACAGAGCCAAGGCCTTTTCTGCTTCTCATACTGTCCCAACAACAGGCGGGCTGAGGGTGCACGGGAAGATGGGAGGAGACACAGCCAGGACAAGTGACATACACTGACTAAAGGGATATTCCATACCACTTGGCATCATGCTCAGTATATAAAGTAGGAGGATGAAGGAGGAAGGGTGGGATGTTTAGAGTGATGGCATTTGTCTTCCCAAGTCACTGTTACGTGTGATGGAGCCCTAGTCTCCTGGAGATGGCTGAACACCTGCCTGCCCATGGGAAGCAGTGAATTAATTCCTTGCTTTCCTTTGCTTGTGTATATGGTTTTTGCTTACCCTATTAAACTGTCTTTATCTCAATCCATGGGTTTTCCAGCTTTTACCCTTTCAATTCTCTCTCCAATCTTGTTGGTGAGGGAGTGAGTGAAGGGCTATATGGAGCTTGGCTTCCAGCTGGGGTTAAACCATGACAAAGGTGAAGCTGGGTTACAGTGAATAAATATGTTTTACAATGTATTTTGTGTGTTTTATTATAATGAAAATGAACATGCTTTTCCATGATGTTAGTACTAATAGGTAAGAGCAAAATTAAATGGCTACATAATCGTTGGCTTTGCAAATGAATCACCTTAACAGTCTGTAATACTTTCAGTTTATTCTGCTGCTAGAGATTACATGGTGTATTTTAAATATAAGTGCTTTTTGAGTAAAATAGGCTTTGGTCATTTTATATGCACAAAGGCATAGTAATGCCTGATATATTAAGAGCCCAAACCATCAACTCCTACTCAGAAGAGCTGTTCTGAGACAGTCTTTGGATTCAGATAAATTACTTATTTCAGCAATCTGTACCAGAATCCAGGCCTTATAAAATGCTAGGGAGAAAAAGAAAAAAAAAAAAAGGAACCAAAACACAAACGCCACCTTAATTCCATTTTAATATCTGTTGTATGATTCTTTAGTCTCTTTTTTCTTTTTCAGGTTGGCTTCCCAAGATGCATTTCCAACAAGTGGAGGTGAAGAGTTTTGCATTACTATGGACTACAGAACTGGACTATAGGAGGGTAGTGCAAAGAGTAGAAGCAAAATGCTCCTGGTGAATATTCAGGTAACTGCCTTAACTGCCAGCTGAGAATCCATCAGTTATTATTTTGCTCACAGTTTCATTGCAACAGCAAATTACAAACAGCCTGATTTTGTATAGCAAAATGTAGACTACATGGAAGAAAAGATTAAAAACAAGCAAGCAAAAATCTATACTCTTCCAGTTCAAACAGTAGAGAAACATATTGATAGCGAAGGGAGAATACACTTTTGACTTTTCTGACTTGTGAACTATACTCATGTGTGATTTAGTGAATAACTAGCCCTGCAATCTTTTACTGTTCTTCAAGAGTATAATTTGACGATTATCAGACAAATTGTATTGAATTGTGTGCCTCTGTTTTAAAGATTTCAGATGCTGTCTTAAACTGCTATACACTGATTATCAAAGATGATTCTTTCATTTTCCTCCATTATCTTAATTACAACTCTTGTATTAGAATTTTTCACTTTTCAAAGGCTTGGTCAGGTGTCTAATCATTTGATTTCAATCTACAATATTGCACAGATACTGTGAATTAAATGAAAGCAGAACTGTCAGTATTGTTACCATAACAGCTGGAGAAAAATACATTGCAATCACAAGGTCTGTTTCCTACCAGCTCTAGAAATCTATCCATCTCTCTATCAGTTAGTGGTTTTCAGTTATATGTTGATTTGAGAAATAAGTGTTTAGTCCCTATCAAAAACTGACTTGTATGTGAAGAATTGCTAAAGCCTTAATCATCAAGAAAATCATGAGTTATTTCACCAGATATCATCCCTGTGTTCAGCCATGATATTAAGTTGGAAGAGTTGTTGGAATCACATACAGACATCCAGTCAGTGCTGGAAACTCTGCTTTGGAGATTCTTTTTAGGAGATGTAACTGTGGCCTAAAGGAATTGCCCAAGCTACTGAAAAAAGTAACAATCATAGTAGTATGACTAGTGAAGTAGCAGCTCTTTTTGTGTCTCCTGGGAGAGCTCCCACTGAAAAGGACTTTACTCTTTCAATAAATATACTCCGTGTTTCCTTTACCTTTGAATTTCACAGTTTCATTGGCAGGGAAGTAAGTAGGGCAGTGCCATTTCCTGGAAGGCATATTCATTACCCAGACCTTTGTTGGCACCAAACTGGAAAAGTGTTTCTGAACTCCTTTGCTCGACTTTTGTCTGCAGCTTTCTATAAGTGATTCTCCTCTCCTCACAATATGTGTCCTCTTCTTTTGGTACACCATGCACATGAGAGCCTTCAGGGTGCCACTGCAAAAAGAAAAAATCAAGAGTTTCCCGAACGGTGAGAGGTCTCCAATATTTCTGGCTATCCAACACAGGACCCTTCAAAGGTGCCTGATATTTGGAAGAGTTAGGAACATTCTCTTTGAAGACTTAGTGACTCTAAGAATTTTTGATTAAAAGTGTAAATTCAGAAGCTACATCTCCTAATAAATGAATCACAAGTGTTTGTTTCTCACTAAGCATTGCAGAAGACCAACAGAATGCATCAACCTGTTCAATCTTTCTGGAAAGAAGACCACATGAACTGTATATAACAGAGGTGTTTCTATTACTTCTGCCCCATACCGTTCATTCTCCCTGTATTTGGCACCTCAAATCCTGTCTTCACTTTTGGGACACTCACTACAAGAAGGACCTCAAAACACTGAGAGGATGTTCAGAGAAGGGCAACAGAGGTGGTGAAGAGTCTGGAACACAAGTCTAATGAGGAGTGGCTGAGGGAGCTGGGGTTGTTTATCCTGGAGAAAAGAAGGCTTGGGAGGGACCACATTGCTTTCCATGACTGCCTGAAAGGAGCTGGTAGCAGGGTGGGAGTCAGTCTCCTCTCTCAGGTAACGTGGCAGAATATGATCTCAAGGTGCACCAGGGGATGTTTAGATCAGATATTTAAAAAAAAAATTATTCACAGAAAGGTTTTTCAAGAGTTGGAACAGGCTACCCAGGGAAGTGGTTGAGTCACCACTCCTGGAAGTGTTCAAAAAAAGCATGGACAAGGCATTTGGCAACATGGTTTAGTAGTGAACACAGTGTTGGTGCTTCATTGATGGCTAGACTTGATGATCTTAGAGGTCTTTTTCAACATTAATAATTGTATGATTCTAAGATTCTAATTGTAAGGAGAGAATTTTTTTTTTGTAATTGTAAGATCTCCAACCAAGTGGGTAAGGCATTAAAATGAGGAAAATGAAAAGAGAATTAAATTGTTGAGGAATAGCTGCTGTAATCTCACATACTCTTTTTTCCAGTGCTTTTCTGTTTCATATCATGATCTTTGGCTCTTAGACAAAGAATCTTTTATTTAATGAATTTAGTTGTTTAATTTTCTCTCTGTTACCTTTTCATTTAAGCTGTCTTTTGAATATTCATTCTGTTATTCTACTTTAAAAATCAATGACCTTATGGAAAACCCCAATCTACTAGTGGCTCAGCTTCATAGTACTGCATGATAAACAATGGATCTTCAGCAAAATTGTAGTTTTAGTTCTGTGAAATTGCACAGGAGGATAGTTGCTGTAAGAACTACTTTTTGTATGGTAATATAATGCTTGGTTATAATACTGATAACAGGATACAAAATCTCCTTTAATCATTTCTTTACCACACACACAGTTAGGATAATGCTTCTAAATGAAACACCCATTAGTTTCTGAGAGTGAGATTCACTTCACCTGCATAATGACTGCAAATTGGAATGGCAGCCTCTCAAAAATCACTTTCAGTGCTCTTAGGACTGCTATTATATTTGACTGAAAGATGCTCTGTTCTTGACCTGTCTTTCAAGCAAGCTAAATGCTGTGTGTTAAACCCAACTGGAGCATGGATTCTTCATTAACAGGCCCTCTCCTTTGATAGAAGCGCTGAGAAGGTAGACTTGTGTGAATACTTAGGGTGGATTGACCTTGACTGGCTGCCAGGCATCCACCAAGGTGCTCTATCATTCCCTCTCCTCATGAAGACAGAGGGAAAAATAGCAATGAAATGCTCATGGGTCAAGATAGGAAGAGCACTAATCATTATCATCACAAAAAAACAGAGTCAATGTGGGGAAAACTGATTTAATTTGTTGCTAATTGATCGCAGAGTAGAAAAGTGAGAAATAAAAAGAAACCAAAGACACCCTCCTGTCACCCTCCCTCTTCTGAGACTAAACTTTGCCCCTGAATCCCCCACTTTCTCCCCATGAGTGGTGCAGGCAGATAGGGAATGGGGGTTGTGTTCAGCTGATAATGCTTTACCTCTGCCACTGATGCCTTTTCATGCTCTTTCCCTGTTCCAGTGTGGGTTCCCACCCACATGAGACACTCCTTAACTGACTGCTCCAGAGTGTGTTATTCCCATGGACTGCAGTCTTTTAGGAGCAGACTGCTCCAGCATGGGCTCCCTGCAGGGTCAACAGGTCCTGTCAAAATTCTTGCTCCTGCATGGGCTCCTCTTCATGGGCCACATCTCCCACCAGGAGCTTTCTGCTTCAGGGGCTCTCTATAGATTGCAGCACTGTGGGGTACCCCATGCGCTGCAGGGGAACAGCTTGCCTCGCCATAATCTTCATCAAAGGGTGCAAGGGAATGTCCATGCCAGTTCCTACAGCACCTCCTCTCTCTCCTTCTTTATTCACCATGATGTCTGCAGAGCTGTTTCTTTCCCATATTCTCATTCCTTTCTCAAATGGTGCTGTGCAGAGTTTTTTTTTTAACCTTAAATAGATTTTTGCCCTCATAGATGTCCTAGCAATGTCACTGATGGGCTCAGCTTTGGCTAACTGAAGATCTGTATTGGAGCTGGCTGAAGGTGTCTCTGTCAGAATGAGGGGAGGCTTCCGGCAGCTTCTCACACAAGTCATCCCTGCAGCCCCCCCACTACCAAAGCCTTGTCATGTAACTAAATACAACACACCATGACAAGGCAAAAGACACATTGCAATTAATTTGAATGTAGAGGCCTTATTGTCCTATTGCAGATCAGCCTTTTAAAAAGACACACTTCTGCTTTACATGCACATGTTCACAAAAGGGATAACTAACTGAGTCACAAATGTTTTTTTCCAAAACATGCTGGTTTTGATGAGTTTTCTTGACTTTAGGGAATAAATCTCATATTTTGTCTGGACTCTCAATGGCCTGCTTAAAGACTCAGTAGGTCTGGCATCTTCACATAAAAACAAAGTCATATTACAGCTTTTGCCAAAGTTAGCATTTAATATTCCAGGGTCTCAGTTTGTACAATAAGTCAGGGCAGGGAAGAGCCACTAGCTGCAGTTGGAGCTGTGACAGCAGTGTCTGGATGCATTAGCTCTAGCTGCAGCAGGAGACTCTGTGATCTTCAGCCGCAGAGTGAAATCAGTGCACATCTTTGTACACATCTTGGAATATAAATCAGTTCAGAAACACCATTTGTAGAGATTTCCTCAAAATTTCATTGCACTGAAATTATCAATAAATTTTTGGATTTTATCTAATTCAAGACTAAACTTTGATTTTTCACATATTGGAAACCCCTTGCTTTGGACAGCAGTGTACTGAAACGAGTGTTACAGAAAAGATTAGAGAAATTCAATTTTTCCCCAACTCCTTTTATTGTAAGGCATTTGAGTTATGCTCTGTGTATAAACGCTCTTTATTCATTTTGGACTCTGTTCTGTAATCTCTAATATTGGCTGTTATAGTCTATTGATATGATTACTATCTGGGATGTCAGCAAAAGTAAACAATATCAAGAAACAAGCACTGAACACAGCACTCAGTGACCTTAGGTCTAATTAATGCCATGTTGTCAAAATTAGCAACAGACTGGCCTTGAGATAATGATGACTAAATACATTGAAAATCTCATCCTTTAACTAGCAAATCTCAGCACCTTCCATGGGGAATAATAAAGCAATTAACAGCAATTTTACCTGACCACTGGGTGTCACTATTAATTCATGCTTAGCTTTGAACATTACCAGGTTTTGTTTGCCTGGTTCTTTGTTTTAATAATAATAGAGATTGTTTCTTTAAGAAAGCTGTTAAGGCCAAGTAAGTAATGTTAGAAAAAGACTACATTTGCAGTGAAAATCTTCATCAGGATATTTGAACACCATGTCTGCATGATGGTTCACAGTGTAGTCAGCAATGCCATAACACACCCACCAGCTCTACATACAGCATTTACCATTTGACATCTAAAGTCAGTGCCCCATATGTTTCAAGAACGCAGTCAAAGTTTACTATTACGTTTATTGTCTATTATTCTCATGAGAAAAAGCTTTTTTGCTGTTTTTGTTTTGTAGACTTTAGTATGTAAGTAAACATAAAGTAATATTGAGACTGACTGTTAAGAAACAATGCAGAAAAATAGAAAGTAAGTTTGTATACCATACACAGGACATTATTCTTCTTTAAAATTCAGGAATGTGAGTTATGACAATGCTCTCAATTCAAAGAACCAGGATGAAGAAAAGGATACAAAGACATGCCTCACTTCTTTGACTTTGTTCTCACCACAATTAAAAAGAGATTAATAGTGTTATTAATAGCGTTCAAAAGGAAGAAATACCACACATAATCTTCTTCCTTTGTCCTCTTCTGAAGGGAGAGATTTAGCTCAAATGTCTGGAGATGAGGAACTAAGGCCAACCTAGCTCTACAGGCATTATCTCTGTATAAATAATTCCTTGCATATTAAATGATTCTGAGAAAAAGCATAAGTTGCTTCCCTTTTTGGACTGTTGCAAGGACAGTGCCTTGCAAATGCATTTTGCAACATGATATTAAGATTCTGCATGATTTTTTGGTGATAGATTGGTAATAATAATAGCTGTTCTATTTAGGAAAGTAACTAAGATAAAGAAGAAATATCTTGATTAGTTCAAAATATATGAATGTAAAAATTCCTGTTTCCATTTCTGTGACTTGCAACTACCATCTTAATGGTGAAAAAATATTGTATTCTGGGAACTGTCACTAATATGTTGTCTTTTTGTTCTCAAATCCATCAAAGCAAGGTCCTACGGTGTGTGCTCCTCTTTCACAATGGAAGTTGAGCATGGAGAGGTTGTTTTCTGGGGCTATTTTTTTATTATTATTATTATTATTATTATTATTATTATTATTATTATTATTATTATTATTACCAAGAGGAACTAGCTTTTTACATGAGAGTGTTCAAGGAAAAAATATGGATGCTACACTATGATGCTATTACTCCTTTTCATTTACTGATTTTTTTATTTCAGTAAATAAATGATGTCAGGTTTGTGATAAATAAGAAACTATTTTGAATTTAACTATCAGACAATAAGTTTAAAATACAGTAAATGGTCCAGCTAAAGGAGAAGTTTGTGGCTCAAAAATTCTGTCCAGTTTGTATTGAATTATAGACATTTTTAACAAACAGCATTATTTTAAGATATTTTGCACTAAAAGCCCTCAGTCCACTTATCACAGCAGATACTCTGCCACAAAAGCATTTTCAAGCGTGTGATGCTTTTATATTTTTTGGAAGAAAACATCTTCAAAAGCATGCTGTACTAACCCAAAAATAGTTCTAAAATATTTCTTATATAATATCTGCAAGGAAGATACCAGGACTAAATTCTTCAGCTTGTCTGCACACCTGTTTGTACTGGTTGGCTAAGTATTACCTTGTAGGTAATCTTACCCTGTTACACCTGTACCTCTCAAAGCAATATGTTTATAAAACAAAATATTGAACAAAATGTTTTTTTCAAGAAGAAATGTCTTCACACTTGTAGCTAATATCCACCATCTTATGGAAGCAAAGGAAACACTGATAGTATTCATTCACAAGAGAAATTCCCGTGCATACATACTTACTAATTTAAATAAATATAGGGAAAAAAATGTATTACAAATACTAGCAGCACAATGTTAAATCAAGCTTAAGGCTTCTTGCCTTGTCAGCTGAAATTCTGAGAAATTCAGATGATTGGAATCCACCTCAGATTGTACAGCTGTACAGTTTAAAAACTGTCGATGTGAAACAGTATTTCTAATACCATGCAGTTACTGAAACCAGCAAAACAACTGATCCCTTAAACTATATATTAACTTAATCCTGAGTTTGTGTGATTTCAGTGTTTTTTCATAAAGTTGATTGTATTGAGCAAAATGATCATGTGTTCTCGGACTTAACTGTGAAAAATATTTGTACAATTTTGAATTCATATTTTAATAGTGAAGATCACATATAGTTTTAGAATAGAGAGCCATTTGACTTTAATAACAGAAGCTAATACATACACGTGAAACATAAGGAATATATAATGACTGTGCACATGTAGTATTAAGCTACTACATCCTGTTATCTCTTGGCACAGACATGCATAAACATACACACTTGCAAAGTATCTCCTCTTCCTTTGTGTTTAGCTTACTTTAGCAATCTTCATATTTCCTTTGCTTAAGAACGTAACAGAAACATAAAAATACAAACCATGCCAGAACACCTATTTCTTTGTATCAAAGCATGTCAAGTCATAATGAAATGGACTCCTCATACCTCACTAAGAAAAAGCTCTTCCTAATGCCCCAGGAGCCCTTCAGGCCATTGAGATGTCGATGCACACTGTATTATCCGATTTATGTCATTTAGATTAGGTGGTCCACTTGAGCCTTTGAGCTAAAGCTAAGACATTAGGTTGAAGAAAGCAGCAATTTAAAGTTCCTAGTGTAAGGATAATTAGAGACTGGCAGGTATCCAGGGTCATTACCAGGATGCTGCTGTAGGGCAAATGCAACAACTGCGTGTTTTCTGCAGTGCCACAAACATCTATCTGTCTTGGCTCTAACTGGTTTTATTTTTAGCTTACATCTGCTTCCTAAATCTTGAGTTTTTCAGAGATGATCTTTAACTTGGAGTTTTTCAGCTTTCAGTTGTTTAGTCCAAATTCCAATTGAACTGTTTTCAGAGCTCATAAAATACACTTTTTGCAGTGAAAGGAGCTGTTTTTGTTTTGGATTAAGTTTTGCTTTTTCTGCATATATTTAGCCTCTAAAAGTCCTGTTTTCTTCTTCATTCTTAACACTATGCCATCAGCTTACAAGTGACTAATAAGGAGACTGGCCTTGATTTACTATGTTCCTAAAGCCACATCCAAACACCCGTGCTTGAAACTGGATCTGAAATCAAGAGCATCACAATCATTATGTGAAACTGACTTTCATTTTGTAGATGGGGAAGAAAAGTAAAGGAGTATTCTCAGAACTAGTTCTTGTAATGGGAGTAAGCTACATGTGAGGTAAACACTGAGACCTGCCAGTAAGGAATGTTCTCACATCTTCATCACCCAAGAGAAATAATACTACATCTAGAAACTGCAGGCAGCCTGTCAACTTCTAAATGCTGCCAAAGAACACAAGAAACAGAGGCTGAAACCTTGAGGATAGTTTGCAATCTCTTAAGAGCTTAAAATGATGGAAAGGCCGCAATCTTAGAATGGCTCCTAATGAAACAAAGCAAACTTCAGTAATTCTTGAGCCAAATAACATAACTAACTGATTTTATGTATATTTCTTTTTAAAAGTTTCTTGATAAAATATTAAAAAATACTATAAATTTAATAGTGCCAGAGAATGTTCCTGGGTATAGAATACAAGTATGCCCCACTACTTAACTGTAACAATGGTCCTTTGATATGTTTGTTGCCCAAGTCAAAATTCAGTCTTTCAGGCAACTCTTGGGCAAGGTTTGGAAGTTAACAGAGGCCATGGAGTACTTGCAAAAGGTAGTTTGTAACTGTCCATCCTGTTCTGGAAAATAAGGGAACAAAGATACTGACAGGGGTTATTCTGTACCAGTTGGCCTCACTTCCAGAGAAATACACTGGAATTTTCTGGTGTCGACATAGCCACTGAACCTGTGAAAAGCATGCTGGTAGCTGTCAGGTCACAAAATATCCACAAGGAAAAAATAAGGTGTCAGTAAATTAAAAATTATCTTTGTGGTACAGTGGTGATGGAGTGGCTAATGAAGCTAAAAGTTTGTGTTTATTTGAGAGAGAAAGCCTATATGATGGGTTGTCATATCCCTACTTTGACCAGGAGGATGCTATTAAGTTTTTAAGCTGCATCTTCAGTGCACCAAAGAGGCCTGGGATCCTCCCTAGGGTCACCCTGATTTTCCTGCTATAAGTGCCCTCCTCTTAGACAAAAATTTGTTTATGACTAAGTCACAAAAAACCTATTTCTGAATAAGAAGATAACTCAATGTTGTAATAATAAAAGTGACTGAAATACGGTATAGATTTCCATTCAAATTGCTAAGGTAACAGAAACAATCTTCCAAAAATGAATGGAGATCATACCATATTAGTTTACTCTTGACAGTGCTCGATTGTGTTTACTGCATCAATACCTGTTTTCTACAAGCTACACTGAACTTCTTTTTCTGTGCTTTGCCTGATACAGGGTATTTAAGAGACAAAGGAAATAGGTAATGGCAGACAAGCACAAGGATGACATTTCTTCTAGTTCTGTTGGTGAAGAGTGCTAAATGCTGGAAGAGAGTGAGACAAAATTTTAATTTGATGTCCAAACTCCAAATCCAGGAGTTCAGAGGCTGTGCCAGATCTCAGCATTCATGGCATATGGTCTACAAAGCTATTCTGTGGTAAGGTTGTGCATTTCTTTCTGTGTCTAAATGCATGTGTATATATTTGTATGTATATGTGTATGTATTTACACACATACAAATGTATACTTATATGTATACGTGTATACATATGTTGTAGACAAACTGGTAAATATACACTGACCACATACAGAGTCAATAACTTTCTCAGCAAATTCTTATAGCTTGCTAAACACCTTCTGTTGTGTGGAGTACCGGAGAAATCAGCATGTCTAAGTCATCTCTTTTGATAGAGAAATTAATCTTACTTGGTAACAATATGGAAGGGCCATTATGACCTGGAGATTTGAATAAAAAGAGTTTGGTTTTCATTCTGTAGTTTTTTCTGTCTACAACTTTGGACTAACCATATTTGAAAGAAAAGCTCCTAAGACTGATGTAAGCAACCCAAGCATAACTTAAACAAGCTTTACAACCCACTTCAGGGAAAAAAAATAATTAAAGAAGAGCAACATTTTTTAAAAAGTTAAATTTTTTATCATCTATTAAATTATGTGGCTTTTTTCATGATTATATGATATCCGGGGAAGTCCCTAATTTTTTTTATTATTATTTTTTTTAGTTCAGTTAAAACATGTATAAAACTCTCTTTTCCTCTCTTCCACATTCTCCTCTGGAGTAATAGTCAGGAACTCATGGCTCAAAATCAAGAGCAAAGTGCAGACAAATGAGTGATACCAGGGCTTAAACCAACGTCTTCATGAACAGATTGTCTAACAGACTGGAGTAATAATCTTCAGAGTCACCATGCTGCCTTGCAGATTGCTGTTTTAAGTGGCTTTGATTATTACGGTGATTTGGCAGCCGTTCTTAAATTGGAATATGGGCTTCGGAACCCAGATATACTACCTGAACTTAATTTAATTCTCCTGGATGGAGAGTATACAAGCAACAGAAGAAATTCCTCTGGTTAAAGTTGAAGTTAAGACAACAACATGACTAGTTTAGCGTCAGAATTTGTTTCACAGAAAAAAAAAATTACACACCTGGTCAACTCCCCAAGAGCAAATAACAAATTTGCTGGTTAATTTACATGTAATAGTGTGTATTTTAAAACTACACTGATTGCTATTTACGAATCAAAAGGTGTTAATTTCTACAAAACCTCAGTATTAGAATAATGAGAATTAGGAAGCTGATTAGTGGAGAAATTAGTATCAGTGAAGCATGCAAGCACTAAGCGGTAAACCTAAGTGCTAAACTTGTCTTCACAGAGAAACAGACCAGAGGACATACGGCATCATAAAAAAAAGGGAAAAAAAGGACATTATTAAATGTCTCTGGAGCTTCAGGTTCTCACCTTTGCAAGAATGACATACTGAGTATCAGAGTTTTCCCAGTACATGAAATTATCCCAGTAAGATGAATAATGTTTATGTTGTTACTGTCTTTTAAAAGTGCGTATGGACGTTTAGGGGCCATGTGGGCATCACGAAGGTTAGGAGGACTTGAAAACATCAGTTTGAGTGCAAAGTGATTTTACACTGAAACAAAACAGAAAGATGTTGATCTGACTGGTCCCCTCTTCATTTTTCACAGGAAGTGTTGACATGGATATAACACCTATGGCACAATCAATAAAAGCAGACCATAACCTGATTTGCAAATACATGGAAACAGTTTACCACGTAATTGCTAAAAGGAAAGGTACTGAAGGTATAGTTCACTGGCACTATAATAATGGCTAAAAAGAAAACCAGGAAATGGTAGACAATAATAAAGGCATATATTGATGATTTGTGACTTTTAAACATAATCTGCTCTTGTAGTTGGAGATTTGAAGGTCAACAGATAATTTTTTTCCTTCTGTAACCCTGAAGTGAAGGGAAAAGATTTGTTAATGCAAGCAAGGCCTACACATCCTAGTTATTATGCATAATACACAGACCAATAATCATACTGTAAACTGAATATCACAAAAATAGAAAAGTTACAGTTAGAATCAGACAAAAATATCCTCTATTACCAAGTGGCTTTGTTGGGGAGTAGCTACTTAACTGCACATTACTGATACGAATATCAAACTAAAACCATGATGACACATCAAACTGGTTGGCAATTAAGCACAAAGACCTTGCCATTGTATGTAAATACTATTAATTTCAGCTGCATGGAAGTGCCTACTGGCTAAATGTGATGTATGGTCAGCTTGGATTGAAGTGGCTTTGCTTAACAATTCACTAGCTCTGAACCAGATGAGAGTGTGGCTTTCTTTCGGATATGAGCATAAATGTATGTATTTGTTCTTAATCAAAATATTAGTGTGATAACGAAGAAAAATGCAAATTCATAGTACTGAAATTACAAAGTGAGTTCTTCATCAGAGTGCTATCTTTAAATATGCACCCTGTATCTCAGTATAAAGGAACAATGAATCTAGCTAGATGGCAATGTTACTACAAATTACAAGAAGAATCAGAAGAATTGCATGTACTGACAGTGATGAATAGACATAACCTACCATCTCAGAAAATGAAGCAATGTGCAATCATCTGCTCCAAAAAAACCCAAAACTTCTCTTAAAACAAGAAGTTTGCATTTTTCCTAACACTTTTCCAAAATAAATGCTTGAAAGGTAGATCCGAACAAGAAAAGTAACACATTTTGGGATCTGTATTAACTGATACGAATGGGAGAAAAATGTTACACGGTTAACCTAAGGTATGTAAAACTTTCAAATAAATTGTGAAGTTAGATTTCAAATACATGGCAAAATGCATACATCTTCAGGTAAAAGAAAAAAGTTAGATTAAATATAAGGGCTGAACATCCTTTCTTATACACAATACAAAATGAATAGTAATTCCATTGCAGATAGTGGAACTGTATCAAGAAAAAACCAGTACAAATAGGATCAGAATCATGCCCATAGCACCTAAAAGCATAAACCAGCCTATAAGCTTGTTTAACATATGACAGGCCTAGAGGCATTTGGAGTCTGCCAGCACTGCTCCCCCTGGAATATGCAAAATAGCTAGACGTTACTGCTCAGAGAACATTTTCTGCAGCTTAGCATATGGTTTAAACTTTCCAAAGAGAAAATGCAGTATAACATATTGCTTTTTTTGTTTTAAGTTTCACACATCTCTAACATAACCACCTAAACCCTAACTACTTTGTGGTCAGTGGGTTACCTTCTGTTTATGTCAGTGGCAACAGGATTGGACCATGCAGTGCTTTATACAAGCAACACTGTCGGAACTAGCAAAGGCATTATCAAGGCTAAGAACATGTTTGATTCTGGATGTTGTTTTTTCCTGAAAAATACATATCTAATCCTTTTCAGGGAAAATATGTTGAGTGTATTTTTGTCAATGTTGTGAATGTAAAACCCTATCTTTTCTTCTTTGGTCTAATCTAAAGAACAGCCTGATTATTTTACGAGAAGTTACTTGAACATTTTTAGATTGCAATTTTATTTCAGTTGAGTATATTTTATCTGTATCTCTTATACACTTTTCTCTCAATTAGACTATTAAAAGTTTTGAGTATATACACCCATTCTAAATGTGTTCAAATTAGGGATTTTTCAAACAAATTAAAAAAAAGCCCCCCCAAAAACCCCAAACTCTCATAATTTTATCATTAGGAATAAATTATTTTTAAATAAACTGATTTTCTTTAAAATCTATTTATTGTCCATAAAGGGTCACAGGCGTATTTGAAGGTGCAGAATAATACTCTCAAACTGAATCCTTAGTCATGACAGTCTTCATGACTATTTTCACAGATAAGGTGAAAGATATTTTCTGAATTGAAAGCATCCTTCATGCTAGCTCACATAGCTAAAACTGTCTATATTTTGAACTGTCAATATTAGAGAAGGAAGCAGAATGTAAAGGTAAGGAGTCTCTTGTCATGTTGCTGAAAGTGCTGCTTATTGAAAAAAGCTAAAAGACCTAAACAAGGAATTTCTGTAAATTAGAATGATTAATATATTTATTTCTGTGTATTTTAATTTTCCTCCAAATTATGCCAAACCAGCATTTCCTGGGATGACATCTCCATTGCTAAAAAATTTTATGTACATCCTTTTAATTACACTTCTCAAAGGCTGTCCTAATAGTTCACCATGAACTCCTCGCACAGTTGATGACTGAGAAGAGAATATTCTGAGTGACAGATGGTATTCACCATGCCTTTTTTGCTTCCTTTTTTTTTTTTTTTTTAATGGATGAGAACTACAGAAAAGAAATTCTAGTGGGAAAAGTATAGAAAAAGAAAATCCTGCCTATTTTGCATCTGCATTGAAATCAGCTTAAGGGTCAACACTATATTCATATTAAATCAACCAGACATATGAGCAAGCAGAACTTGTACCTAAAAATACTTCTGTTAACAATAGCACTGAATATTATTCTAAAATTACTTTCTTTTAAATCATTAGAATTTCCATTTCTGAATGTCTTATTCACTGACTAATTCCCTCAGTTATTACAGACTGTATTGGCAGGGAAAAAATATGTTTCTCAACTATCCTTGGAGTAACTCTAGGCATCACCTAACATTTTTTGGCTATCTTCCTCTAATAGGCATATTTCATCAGACTAATGAAAGACTCTTCCCTTAAAAATCTTTCTACAGGACAGAATTTTTAACCAGCATCTTCTACACAGTTTTGAAACCTATTTTTTCAAGGCAATCCGAATGACTATGAAGGCCTGAGCCTAAACAGCTTCCCTTAAATAATGACACCATGCCCTAAAGCTAGGAAACAGGAAACTCTATTCCAAAAGATATTTAAAAAAATAGAAGATCAATATTAGCTGTGCTCTAGCTAAAGAATAAAAAATGGAACAAATCCTGTTACTAAGCCCAGCTTTGTTCTTTTTAAGCTGTGGGAAATTAGTGTTTTGCAATGACACAATCTATACTGCATGACAATCTGTTGTCCCTGTGTGGCGTAAATGTTAGACTGCCAAGAAGATGCCTGCGGAAAACAAACAATCAAAAGTACTTTACAGCAAAAAATAATGTAGAAGACCTCAAATGAGCTTTCCTCAAAACCAGTTGTAATATTTACATCAGTAATCCTTAATTTCAGAATTGAGAGTGGACATCTCGGTCTCAGAATACTGCTTCTGTTTGCTAACATAATTTCTAGACCTGTATAGTATTCTTCCCTGGTTGTTGGGTTTACTTTGTTTTGTTTTGCAAGAAAAGAGTATACTTTGTGTAAAATAAATTATTTAAATGAAGCAATAACCATAAACTAAAGAGAAAACTTGAAACTTCACTTTCCATTCTAGCATGAGCACCATCACTGTTGTATCGCAATTACTGTCTAGAGATAGCAGTCAGAACTGCCTGCAGGTCTTCAGGCTCAGTTATGAGTGTAACTCAATCTATGGTGTTTCCAGATTGGTGAATTGCACCTTGAGATGCTGCTTGATATTATGCACTCTGGGATTTTCTAGTCATACAGATGGCTGTGGTTATCATAATGAAAGCCACTGAGAAATATCTTTTGAATGTTTTTATCACTTCTGCCAGGGAAGAAATTACAGCAGTGGTATAGGAGGATAAACCTGAAAGATGAAGAAAGACCTGTCTTTTCTCATAAAAATATATTTTTAAAAAGCATGTAAAACTAGGATGCAACAACAAAAAATGTTTCTAAGTTCAGTGGAGAAGAGTGAGACACACATTCACTGCAATTAAGTAAGAGTAATGTATGACACAGTCACTTATTCAAATATGTTACGATATTATTTTAAACTAAAGTTTTTAGTTTAAAAGCAGTGCTTTTGTATCCAAAGAGTCCCTAAGATTTTAGGGAATCATTCTAAGAATCTTAATCTGCATTTTGATGACTTTTCTAAGTACTACAGAAGGCCTTTTGAGTGCAAATACGTGCATAATATTCCAGTAACAAAAATACTGTATTCCAAGATATAATTAGGGAAAGTTTTAAGTACTAAAAGCTGGTGGCAGTTTACTGACATATAATAATGACAGATATCCCAATAAGAATAGGGCAATAGAAATAAAACAATAATAGTGTAGTAGTTTATGTAAAAAAAAGCAAACTTTTTTTTTTTAACTTTAAAGGTCTTTCTGTCAAATGATTTTCCATCTACATAAGCTATTCTTAGTACCTTTGTGGACAGAATATTGTAAAACTTGCTTAATCTTTTAAAACAAAACTGTAGTTCACTATTATTTTTGGATAGTATCTTTTATGCCTACAATAGTTTCTTTACTCTTTGCATAAACCTTAGCTTTTAATTTAGAAAGCTCTTATTGCAACTACAGGTCTCAGAAAAGAACGGAATTAAAAGACGAAATCCTGGACTGAGAAGAAATATAGATAGAAAAAATATTGTAAGATTTTTGAAATTTCACATTTTTCAATCATATTTTGGAAAAGAAAATGAAGGGATAACAATTATGTTTTCCTTTCTTTTCATAACTTCATGAAGAACACATAAATCTGATGCAAAAGGAAGAGCAATAAAACCAAATGAAAGTTATCAAATGTTACCATACTGCATTGCACTGAAATGTCATAAACACTTTTATAAAGACAAATTTCCCCTCAAGTGCAGTAATACAGTCAGAGCGGAAAACAAAATGATCTTTGGTTTATATACTTCTTACCCTCAGAGGAAAAATACCAAAAGGAGTTCTGATGTTGTTCATAAAAGATAAAAACCTTCCAGAGGGGAAATTTCCTCTTTAGTGCTGGGGCAAGGTAGAATTGGAAAGCAATACGAGGAGTAATGGACAGAACAAAATGAAATCAGATTTTAGAAAAGAATACTTTGATGTGAGGGTTTGTTTTTTTTTTCCCAGTTACAATGTTATCATTTTATTTCCCAAGACCTGACTTTTGCAGGATCCTCCTCTCTCTAGGGCAAGTGAAGTTTTTTCTATGTTTTTGTTCCTGTGCTGATTCTGCAAGCTGGTATTGATTAGCTTACTAATGAAAAAGGCCTCAGGTGTAATCTGCAGAGGTTTATTTTGTTCTCTTTATCTCTTGTATAATGGTTATGACCCTGGAGTCATTCCAAATTCTGATACTTCTTTTGAAGATCATATCAATCACGTAATTAAAGTGTGCTGCAACCACCTTAGTAAGTCTGCTAGACTGAAAGCCGTGGTCTTTGAGCACTTGCTGAAAATCAGTGCCATGCTCTTTCCATCCTGATTTGACTTGTGAATATTTTTTCTAGCTGTTTTTTCTTGAGATATTTCGGTTATTGCTTATAGCAATCAGCAGCTATTACAAACCAACTAACTAGATTCCATATTGTATTGCATTATGGTTTTCATACTCAGAAAGTTACCATAGTTTCCATGATGCACGCTAAAATACAAATTTGTTTCAAGATGGCCTTAAAAATGTCATACTAGTAATAAATATCCCAACAACTGAAGCTCATGACAAGTAACAAAAAGAAACCTACTGAGAACAGTGCTGTTTTATTAACCTTTTAGGAACCGATTCGGACAAATAAGCTGTTTCATTGTCTTACCTGACCAACAGTGACATTATAGGCCGAGACATTCGAACAGCGATGGGACAAAGGAACAATTGGAGAATCATGTCCTTCCAAAGAGGCAAAAAAAAGATTAGAGGGACACTCTAAGGAGCCTCAACTAACACTAGATGCCCTCCCTCAGACAACTACATCAAATTGTTTTCTATTGACGTAGTTTTCCATAGTAATAGCTGTTTTAAGTAGTGACATTTCTAAAGTAAGAAGTGTTATGGTACTTACTGCTCTTATGCTGACCCAAGCATCTAAAGGACAAGCATTACAGCCCTCCTGGCAGACATTTTACTGAGAAAAAAAAATAAAGGCATGCTTTATTCAGTGTTAGTTTTGCCCTCTAAGCAATGTAACAGACATTTTTGATCTGCAAACAATTTCTATAAAGTTTATTCAAAACACTAAGTCGACAAAATCACTGTGGATACAAAACAATTAGAATTTAATTATGGTATTAAGGGAAAGAAAATGGAAAGGGAAAGATCATTTGAGTGAGCAGTACTTTTCCTTCTCTCGTTTATTCTCTTTTCTCATATCTGTTGTCTTATGGTTTTCCATATGAGCTGATGACTGGAGAACTGCTTCTCATACAGAAAACATAAAAAATACCGAAAACACAGATGTGATCTTGTTTAGACCATAAAACATGTATTCTGTTTGAGCAATACATGACACACCTTATCAGCATATTAGTGCTTGGAGTGTTTGAGTCAATACCTAGATATCCAGCGTAACAAAAGATGCTTTGGGATAGCAAAAATATCCACTAACTAGTAGATATGACAAAGGACATGATTTCTGGGATGAAGATGGAGATGAGTTGGAATATTCTTTGTCATCTCAAAACCCACAAGGCACCAATATGTGGGCAATTGAATTACACTCCTAATCCCCTGGGTAAAATTTTAGATTTTCTTAAAGTTGGATGTTCAACATAATATTAGGCACTGTTAATTATCTTGCCAGTTCTCCATCTATCCTCAGGCCTAAATCTGAGTGTTTCTGTGGGAGCTAGGTATTTGAGTACCTACTCTAGTCACTGGAGTAGTTGGCCAAGACAGCTGATGAAAGTGAAAAAGTGTGTCAGCTCAGCACCTCAGAACAAGACTTGGCCTGAACACAGGTATTTACTACCATTTGAAATGTCTTAGAATATCCAAGAACTCTACTACTGATGAACAAATATGACAGAATCTAAAGAAAGGAAACTTTATAAAATTGATTTATGGTCCCAGAGATGTATTAGCTATCTTACTGCTTATATTGAGTGCTATCGAATATTTTTGGGATTGTTCTTTCTCTTCAACAATAAACTATTCTCACCATCGCTTTGCACTATAACAATTTTGCGGGTGTATAGAAGCTAGTCTGATGAACGATTTAACCTATATTTTAAGATGTAAGACATATGCAATTTATTATGTTATTATGGTTTAAATACATATTATAAATATAAAATTTAAAGTAATTTATAGTTTTAAATAATCTTGAATAAAAACTTTTATTTAAGCAATTTAACTGCCAGTGCAATATGCCATCAGGCACTGTTCTGAGATAAAGACAGGACTGGAATGTTGAAGTAAGTATAAAATACTTTTGACTCAGTCTGCAGCTATCTAACAAGAGCCGAAAGAAAATGTTTAAACTATTACATTCAAAAGACTGTGAGTAGTATTTTGCATTTCTTAACTCTCACTCAGAATCTCAGAGGACAACACTCGGAATCTATATCTATGACAAAAAAGTTGAAAGAAAATTCCACATTCGTTTTACCTAAGCACTGGACAGAGTACATTATATATGTAGTCCAAACTAAAAAAAGTGACTTTTTTTCTGATTTTTTTGGAAACTTTTTAAAGTTTAATTTGGTCTGTCTTAGTTACCTTGGAGATACATATCACAAAAAAAGACAAACTGGGGAAAACCAGAAGGGGCGGAATATATACATACTTAGATTTATGTTCTAAACACAACCCAAAAGCTTGGTTTTTAGAAGAATATTATGAAAGATAAGAAGGTAAAGAAGGAAGAATGGCGGCATGATTCTAATATGGGACCTTTGATTTAAAATCTTTTAGAATCCTTTCCAGATAATTTGTTAGACAATCCTCAAGAGATGCTTCCATTATTTGCCATCACATACAAGTTTTTTTGGAACAAGTGTGTAATATAATTTCTTTAGTCACTTTGTGATTATAGTAGTGACATTGATAAACTATATCCTTGGCAGACAACAGTGATGATCAAGCTGCTTTTTTTCTTTACAATTTATCATATTACAATCCTCTCTGGAAGTGACAAGTTATTGTTTTTTTGGTTCCCTAAACTTAATAGTGTTTGTTGCAAACATTAACTTTTTTTAATAAACAGTTGCTTTATAGTATTGATTGCTATTTTTCAACAAACATTTATTATACCTGTACCACTGGTTTTCCACTAAACAGTTGCATGCTGCCCATTCATTTTGTTTTAGTATGTAGAAATAGTATATAGTATATGGTATACAGAATTCACTACACTCATAGTCTGCACCCAAGAAAAGGACCCCACTCTTTACACAGTTTTCTTCCACAGACAAATGAGACCTCAAACTATCATATTAAAAGAATAAAAATTAGACAATGCTTAAAATAATTATGAGTCAAAACAGTTCTCAGAATCAAGGCAGCCTTCATGCAGACAATTCAAGAACCTCTGTTTGCTTCTCATGTATCCAGAAGATGTTAATATATATTGTGATTAAACAGATAATAATTTTCGATGAAATGTGAAGCAAGATAGAATAGCTATTAATGAATGCATCATAGATTTAGCGTCTTTGACAATAAGTACAATATTCAGGGGATTTACATAAGAGTTCATATTTCTTACTTGGCTAAAGCATGACATTAATATTTTTAAGCATAACTCTCTATATTAAATTTAGTGAACTATTTTATTTTTTATGCTTTTTTCAGAAAATTTTCAGTTCATTATTATAGAAGATGGGGTATATTTGACATTAAATCTTTATAATTGCAAATAAAATTAATTTAAATAATGTATAGCAAAATACTTTCTCTTTCAACTGAAGTGAATTCTCCTAAACTACGAAGAAAATGTGGCTTTACGCACTTTTTACCTTGACAAATGGCCTCAACCACTTATCTGTTCAGTCAACCATCATTCAACTTAGACCTTTCACTTATCGTAGTACAAATAGTGTTTGAGAATTGCTGCATTCACATTTGTTGGCTCATGGTCATGAGTGTTTCATAAACAACTTGTTCCAAACCTAAGGAACTTTCTGAATAATTTATATTTCTCTTTTCCCTGAAGAAATTTCTATAACAAGAAATGTATTGTCTCCTTTAGTGTTTTCAGATCATCTCCATTTGCTGGGGGGTAGTTTATGGGCAAGTGCTTCGTGACAGCTCTTAAGCTACTAGGAAAAGAAAATATTCTTTATCTTTTTATTCCTGCTTCAAACCTCTCTCTCTCCAACTGAAACCAAAATAAAAATGAAAGCATATAAGCAAACAAAGAAGCAAAGGAGCCCAAAGATGTCATAATATTTCTTGGGTGATTTGCAACAATCTTTTACTTAGAGAAATTTATAGCCCCCGTGATGGTTTAGCACAGTTTCTTGAGACCAAAAAATGTAGGGGATTTTTGTATTTCCAGACTTTCAATATTCTTTTCTTGCAGTAAGAGATAAAGTTATATGAAATCATAATGTAGATCTTCAATGCCCAGGGCTAAAAGCTCTTGAAAAGTCCTTACTCTCATGCATTGTTTCATTCAAATAAGTTTTCTATATTTTGGGGTAAAAGTCTCCTCTAGCTAAGGTCCCTAAAAAGAAGCTTTTCTACAATTCATTTTCTCCTTAAGGTCTTCATATAAATGCAGCAACATCAAATACAGATGCAAACACCTGAAGAGGGATCAGTTTCTCTCTATATGAGTAATGATTTCTTGTGCATAGGACACTTTATAGGACTTGGCCCTTATTAGATTATACACTTTGCTGGAATAGGAATTGTCATTAGCTTTAACTGTTTAGCCTTAAAGCCTTTAATAATTTATCAATTTATTGCTTATTTATTGAGTAATTGGTATTCTAACTACTCTTGTAATCTTTACTGGGCTTACCATACAGTTATTCAGAAACATCTATTGGTAATTCGACATGATGCATTTTAGGGCTGAGTTGTATTTGCTGATTGAAAAATGCAGTTGTCTGAAAATATCACATCAAAATAATTATAGGTTTATTTGATTTTTTCTTTTCTTGTTGTTGTTGGTTTTTTTGTTTTGTTTTTTTTGAAGAATGTTGAACTTTGTGTTATCTGTCAATGGATTCAACAACTGGTTGGTTAAGATAATGGGCATGATAATCTTCATAGATAAAATTATGCACCAGGTTACTTTTGTAGCAGCACAAAGATAAGGAGAGAACCAGCTCAAAAATCACCTCACATGTGTGATTGTGTGTCGTCTTCCGATCAGAGTTCTTATTAAAGAGATGGGACTATCACAGTTATACACGATTTATTACTTAAAATAACAAACAAGGCATCAGTCCCAGAGGCTGTGAGGTTTAGCAACAAGTCATCATAATGAAAGATAGTCACGAGTTTCAAGGTTACATGGCAATTTATAACTTTTTGGTCCAATAAGCAATTAACACAAAACTTTGTTTTGACTTGATAACCTATCACTTTTGGTACTTTTTACTGCAGTGCGTCTGTGTTTCAACCAATTACCTGCTAGGTCACTTACACCCGTATACTTCTATTATAACATCTAAATTCTTAACTTAAACTATAAAATCACATTACTATACTTAAAACCCTCCACCATAGCACCCAATACATATTCTTACTTATAACTGTAGAAACATAGGTTTATGATTCTCTTGCTTAGGCTCTATATATCTTGTTATCACATCAACTCAACTTCTTTCCAAGGCTGTAAATCAAACCCATTATTGCCTGTAGAATTTTTTAGTCCTCTGTTTCCCACAGTTGTGCATAGTACTCACAACAATTTTGCTTGCTTCTAAATTTAGCACTTTCTTTGTATGCCACATTTTTTAAAACTTAGTATTCAAAAACTTCAACTTTACCAACATGTATTTCTTTACCCTGAGATGAATAGGAAGGATGAGGCAGTGAGGAATTCAAGGCTAAGAACCAGCACCTTATTGGCAGTATGTTGTACAACGGCTCATAAGACAGCTGGGGTTTGACTTTGAAGGAAAAGCCATGTCATGGCAGGAAAAATCTGAAGGCCTTTAAAGAAAGAGTTGTTATTATTTCACAGAATTATGTAAATACTTCTACTCTAATAAATCAGAGCTAGTACTTGTGCAAGATAGGGTGTTTTGAGAAGTCAAGCTAGAGGTCAAAGATCAAATCTGCCTTTACAAACCTTCTGAGAGTCTTGAAAACTTGAAAGGCCTTGCAGGGAAACTCCTCAAGAAGTGCATGCAGAAAGCTAAGACATACACAATTGATGATAAGAAAAAGTGAATCGGGATAATATGGATCCTGTCTAACATTAGGAAGGAAGCTAAGTAGTCTGAAACGAACAGATTACAGTCTGAGTAGTCCCAGTTGGAGAAAAAAATCTCCATCAAATCAAAAAGAAAGAGCAACTCTCGGAGAAAATACAGTGTTTCTGTTGATGGTAGAGCCAACCTGGACTGGGAATTTAAAGGCAGTGCAACTGTCTTACCCTTCCGCATTTCATCAATTTTGTAGCAATAAGAAAACAGTCATATAGTATACAGTTTTGAAAAACCCAACCCAAAAATGACAACCAAACCCATACTATTTTCATTCTGGCATAAATTGCCTGTATTTGTAAACCTGTTTTAGATTCTGCATGCTATTCTTATAATTCAGTTCTGTGGTGCTTGAATGACAGAATTATGGAAAATGAAGATTAAAAGGCATGACCTGATTTATTTCAACCTCCTTCTCAAACCAAAAATAGATTCCAAGTTAGATCAAGGTACCTGTGAACTTTTCCAAGTGAACTTTTTAAATTTTCAAGAATGATCACCTATCTGAATATATTATTGTTCCTCTTGCTGTGATTTTTTTCCCCATTATGCAATAAAAATTTCTTTTGTTGCAGCCTGTTGCTTCCACTATGAAAACCTGAATTAAGTCAGCTTCTATTCTCTCTGTAATCACTTTGTTAGGTAGGGGAAGGCTGCAGTAATATTTTCTCTAAGCCTTCCCTTTTCAAAGTTAAACAAACCAAATTTCTTCAGCCTTGCTTTGTACCTTATTTGGTCTGGAGCCCTTACTGCGTTAATGGTTTACTTTTAGGCTTTCTCAGGTTTGTCAATCTCTACATTGCATGAGGAAGCTGAAACCTGGAGGCAGCATTACAAATGCAACTTCACCAGGGCTGAAGAGAGATGACTTATCAGTTCTCTCAATCTGTTTGCACTAAATTTTAAATTGTCATTCACTGGAGCCTCAGTTCCTTTCTGCAAAAGTCTGCTACCAACTTGCACTGATGTCAGGGGATGCTCTGCCCAAGCAGCAAGATTTCACATTTGTCTTTGCTGAAATTCATGATGTTTCTGTTAACCCAATCCTCCATCTTTTTTTGATGTACCTCTGCATGGCAGCCCTGATATCCAGCACACTAGGCATTCCCCTAGTTTGGCTTTATCCAAGGTTTATCTAGCAGGATTTACCATTTCTCTCTATTCCTCATTCTTCCTTTGTATCTTCACTAAGAATTTACCTCATTATTTTCCCTATGCCTGGCATAAATCTGAATTGTCTGTTAGATCAGATAGTTTAAAATGTGAAAAGAAATTTCTTGTAAGTTTGCAGACTGTACTCCTGACATAGGTGGAATTTTCAGGCTGTACAAGATGGACATCATAGAAAACCAGGAAATTTAAAGCAATAATTTTATGCTGGCATAAATGGTGACACAATGTTAGCATTCTCTTAGCATGAGACAAAATGTCAGTCTTCATAACCAGCTGCCTCAAGTAGCCTTCCTCAAAACAACCTGGGGAACACTTTTGACACTACAATTAGGGTAATAACAGAGAACCATAAGTCAACAAGAAATAGCACTCCATCTGAAGAATCTCATATTGCATTTGACTTTTGCACAGGCCTTAACATCGACATCAAGAGGAACCCTGGCAGCATGTACTCAGTTTGCACAACAGATATTCGGGTACAATGCCACTTTTTCTTTACTGTTTTTTTAGCATCTTTTTCCTCTCTGTACCATAGGAACCTGACCTGTTCTACTCTGAAGACAAGAACAGCATGGATCAGTATGTAAAAGTATGCCCGAATAGCTGCAGAACAAGAAAGAACATCTTCTTTGCTTCTTTAACTGTGATAATCTCCCAAAAGGGCTGGAAACACAACTGGAAATTGTGTTTCAGAAGCTTACTACTAATAAATGTGAGCTAGTATTATGGTTTTTGTTCTGTTTGAAAAGTGTGTCTTTATGTTTTTTGTGAAGGTGATGTAAGATTTTTATAGTAACAGCTTGCAAAACGATTTTTTAGAGTCTATTGGTAAAAAAGCACTGACAATTTACCTGCATTCCTCAAAAAGCAAACAGCTGCATAGCTTGATGTAGTTCATATCTCTTCAGGTTAGCTGTTCCTTAAGAAGTTCTCTCAACATATTCTTGCAGTACTTTGTAATTTGGAAGTAATCATTATGTTGGGTGGCAATACAGTTCTAAAAAATGCAAAAGGCAACCTGCTTGTGAAAAAGAGAGAAATGCAGGTCAGGACATTTCTAAGAATTCAGCTGTTTTTGTTTTTTTTTCACAACTATTAAACAGCATTTAAAATAGTTCTGACAATAAGACATGGCTCTTTCTCTTAGGCTGCTTCACTAATATTTTTTGACATATCTCATATTCAAACGTCAGTGACCTTTCCTGCAAGATTAGTAGTTTGGACTCCATACTTATGACAATCCACATTTAGAAAAAGAGTGCTAACATTTTAATTCCAGCACAATGGTCAGCTCCTTTTGGGTCCCATTGTAAATTCTTCAGGCAGAAATCCATTACTTGAGCTGTAATGTTAAATGTTAACTAGTTATCTGGTTGAAGACATAACACTTACACTTAATTTTCATTACTACTAGAATAGCCAAAAAGGAAAAATATAAACTTTTGACAGTCAACTGGATTTTATCTTTTTCTTTTTTTTCCTGACAAAGGAAGGATTTTATGAAAGGAGTAATATAGTCCTAATTAGAAGAAATATGTAAAAATGTTTTGAACTAAGGCCATATTTGAGCCACCAACAAAACAATATTTAATCCAAACCTTCACTTTTAAACCCAGTGGTATAGAAGAAGTTAGCAATTTTTTGAAAGATACACTTAACATTGATTGCAAGAACTTAAGGTTTTGTGTCAGAAGACAATGTTTTGCCAACCCATTGTAAATCTGCTTAAACACATCCTGTCAGAAATATATTTCTGAAAAAACCCCAAAACCTAATTTTAGTGTGGACAAAGTCAACAGAAAAGCCTGCTAAACTCTCCAAAATTTTGTTTGCTTTAAGCATTCTTAAAACTACAGCAAAGAAACAGAAGTTCTGTTTACTACTCTAGAAACTGAGGATTGATTTAACTGACCAAGCGGGAAGTTCACTGGGAAAAATGCAGCTTTGCATAAAAGCGCCTGGGATCCTGGTGGACAATGTGTTGAACATGTATCAGCCTTGCATCTAAGAAGGCCAATGAAATATTGGACTGTATCACCAAGAATGCAGCCACCAGGTCCCAGGTAATGACTCTTCCACTTTATTTGGCAATTGTGAGGTCAAATCTGGACTGCTGTGTTCCTTTTTGGGATTTCCATGGAAGAAAGACTTTGGAAGGGGGATGTGGGTGTGAGGAGAGCGTGAGAAAATTTGGTTTGTTCATCTTTGAAAGAATAAGGCTTTTTGCCTCCACCTGATTAGAGGATACGAAGACGGAGCCAGATTCCTTAGATTTGCACAATGAAGGTGGTGGAAACAAGCTGGAAGATGGAAAGGTCTGAGTCACTATAAGAACAAAATAGAAGGTGGTTGAACACTGGAAAAAGTTACCCAAAGACGTTGTGGAGTGTCCATTCTCGGAGACATTCAAAAGTTGATCGAAGCAGTTCTTGAGCAATTTAATATAATTAGACCATAGACCTTCATTTCAGAAGAAGGATGACTGTGTGTCCTCTGGAAATTCCTTTCAACATGTGTATTTCTGTGATTTGATTGTTAACTTGCTGGGGGAGTATAGCAGCCACTTTTTATAGAATCATAGAATTGTAGAGCAGCCCAGGCTGGAAGGGACCTCGAGAGCTCATCTGTTTCAACCTTTTGTGTGAAATGGAGTCTAGATGAGATTACCCAGACCCCTGTGCAACTGCACGCTGAAACTCTCCAGAAACGAGAACGCTACAATGCCCCTGGAGAGGTGGTTCCAGTGACTGATTGTTCTGACTTTAAAAAATTCCTTTCTTATATCAAAATAAAACCTCTCCCAGTGCAACTTGTAGCTGCTGGCCCTTTCCTTCTCTGTGTGGCTTCTCATGAAGAGAGAGAACGATCTTTCTCTTTGTAGCTGCCCTGAAGTACTGGAATACTTTGATTAAGTCCTCCCCTGAGCATTTGCTCCTCCGGGGAGAAGAGACAGAACTCCTTCGGGTTTTGCTCTCAGGGAAGGTTCTCCAGACCTCTAATCACTCATACAGTTCCATTTTCAAACATCATAGCAGTAATTTCATATGCCACATCAAAGATGATGTGGTATTTGGACTCCCAAATGGAAAAACATTCAGTCTTGAGAAGGTCTGAAGTATATCACTGTCGCTTAGCTTCTAAGCACCTGCTTGATCCACTGAAGTCCTTATCATCCCAAAAGAGATGAATTCTGATACAATCAGAGAAAAGGTTATTTATCTTCCTCTCCCCTGCGAATCAGCATACTTAATGTTTAATGAACTGAGTGCTTGCTTTTCAGTAAAGGCAGTGTCTAAACCATGTTACCAAAGGAGATGGTCTGAATATACTTTGTCTTCTGTGCCTAAGGGAATAAAATATCCTTTAGTACCAGCAAATGACCTCTGATGACAGTGGTTCATTTTGGTTCATGGTATCTGTATGACTCTTCTTTGTTTTGTTACGCTAAGATGTTAAATGTATCTTGTCCTGTACAATTCATGAGAGAATATTGCAAATGTTTTCTTGTAGCTGAGAGGACTTTTAGAAGTTGCAAAAAATATGCTTAGCAAGAGAGATAAAGTTAAGCTTAATAATGGAATATTGTGCTCTGTTATATAAGGTATAAAACAAGCAAGTATTGTTTTAACAAATGTACGTGCAATATAGGAAATTGGTTGAAACATCTGTCTGTAACCTCTAGAACTATTGCTATTGGCTGAAAAACTTTTCAGAATACTCTGTAACCAGGAAATCTTGGGTTTTTACCAGCAACGCGAGCTTGTATTATCTCTGATATCTCTTGTCAGTTTATGAGGCGAATAAAATAATATAAGCTCAAGAAGTGTCTGTCTCGGCCCTCTGTCCCATTTGTTTGAGGCAGCATTTTCTGTCCCGGTACACACTGAAATCAGTTTAAATCTTCTATTGTCTTTGGTAGGCCTTAGAGAGAGCCCTGGGAAACCATGCTTAGAACAATCCCATTGACCACTCAGACATTATATGCAACTGGGTTTCTTTGTCTTACTGGGACAATGAAGGAAATTAATTTTTCAAAGGCATTTCTGCAATAAGAATACATGCATTGACAATTTAAGCATGAAATAGTATTGGGTCATTGTTAGTGACAGGGACAAGACAGAAAGCTTTTGCATAGCATTGAGTTTTAAAGAAAATTATACCAATAAAAGGGGCAAAGGAGAAAAGATGCCTGAAAGACAGCTTTTCAACTGCCTGAAAGAATATTTATAAATCCTGGGCCAACACCTAGAGGGAAGAGAAGTTTATTAAGTTAACAATATTCAAATTATATTTTTTACTGGACAAAAATAATTTGTTTTAATTTTGCATCAGAAAAAACCCACAAGGATCAAAATTAAGCCGTGTAAAATAAAAATCTATTTACTCTGCATTTTCACCAAATTTAGTGCAAGTATACTAATTAGCCTCTTTTGTTACAACATTCATGAAGCATAGAAGCTAGTGTTTTCCTCTACATGTCTTTTTATTACAACAAGATTTTCAGAAGTGACTGATAGTTATAAACCTATAAAATGAAACATCTCAGAAAAGATCTATTAATTCTTGTGTCTGCCTTGCACTTGCTAGATTTTAAATTTTGTTAAAATGCTGTAGCCTGATTACCAGATACAAACTCAACATCATTAGTGAAATCTGAAGTTCTATTTTTCTTTGATGTGTTCAGATTTCAAAATATTAATTCACTGAACAGATTATTAAGATATTTTAATTACGCTTACATAATATAAACCAGAGTACCCCTTTGACTTGCTTCTGGTCCTTTTATTTCTGTAAAAGAAATATAATATTCTTTTACATCAGGACTTTTTGTGATTTTGTTGTCTATTATATTGGTTTGTTGTTCCATCTGCCACAAAACCTTTAAATTTTTCTGGTGACTAAATATCTCCATTCCTAAAAACAAGGACTTTATGTCCAATTTATTCATCTTTATCTTCCAGAACTTGGATTACATTAAATCTTTGTTATACAGATGAACTCACAGTCCATCTCTGCTTCTGACAGTGGTTTAAACATTGCAATCACCTTACTCGTAACTTCTTTCTGCATACTTGCAGTTCTCTTCAAATCTCTCATCTTGAATGGTGGACACCAACTTTGTTGATCTAAATTCAGGATCCAAGAATGTTGGATAACAAGGTTTGTGTTTGTTCTACCGGTCATTGGAATACAGTGAAAGTTCATCTTTTAATCATTATTGTTGTGATCAACCCGGCCTTTCTAGAATCTCTGATTCTGCATATATAGAGATCTCGCACAGAAAGTGTATCTTAATTCTTTCTCACCTATATTTCATCATTGTAAAATGTTATTGTTATGTCTTCCCAGTCTACTATGCAATCCAGGTATTAACCTACAAGTGACTTTTTACATACTGTTGACTTTGTCATTGATGATTTGTTATTTTCTTACAAATAACCAATGACATAGAGTAAGGCAAGAAGTGATTATGACATGACACCAATATATGTTTTAAATATTTTAATAATGATAGCCTATTTGGAATGATCTTCTGAGATTTGTCTGATGCCTGTTCTTTAATCCATTTAATTTATATTACATAAAGTTTTATCAGTCAATTCTATTCATTAAATTCATGCTTTTTATCAAGTTAAAGGCCTTGCAAAAAAAAAGTAGGTGTACTACATGAGTGATATTACCTAAATTAACTTTAAATATCAAAGCAAACAGGAGTTGTTTGATTAACTCACATTGATTAGGTGATGTTTGCCTCACTTAATTCTTTACTTAGTCCAATTTCAGTTATTCCATTATTTAATATCAATAATTTATAGACAGCACTTTTCAACTCAGCACCTCTCCTATTACTTATATATGAATTTTAATGGTGTAGCAAAAGAACAACAAAAAAAAGGAAACACCAAGGGAAACCTGGAGTATAACAACGGGAGCTCGGAGTTTCAAGTGTTATTACTTCTATGGCTGATTATGTGACTGAGAGGTCATTCAAGCACTCTTTCTTATTTGTAAATAACACTTAATACATACTGAAAAGAACAGGTCTTTTGAGCCTGAAAATTCAATTTTCTTCAGTGATGTTTTTATTTAACATGCAAGCAAGTTTTCTGTATTCAAACAATATTCACATTGTAACTTGCAGCTGTTATGGTATTCACACCTACTATGAATAGGCTATTAGTGTTCAGAGGAGTATTTTCAGAAGGACTGATGTTCACTGTTAATTAGTTGTATATCATGCCGAATGGACAATAAATCCAACAGAGTAGTATAGGAAAATAAAAAAATACTTACACTCTGTGAAAAATGGACTAACATAGGAATGTGGAAGGAAGCAGAAACTGGAATAAAGACATTATTGTCCACTAACAGTATTCATTACAAGTTGACTTCTTTTGTGAAGAAAGCCTATCAGCTTTCCCAAAATTTGATAGAGAATCAAAAACTGTCATAAACTCGACTAAATAGAGTGTTTTTAAAATTACGACATTTTATAGTTAAATGATTGTGTTTTTCTAAATTTTGAACAATTTATTTGTTATTAAATATAAAACCAAAACAAATATTCAAATAAATTATTAATGAGTAAATAATTTCTAAGAGACAAAATTGAATAGGTAGAATTAGGAAGAAAAGTAAGATTAGTTTTTCCAAGTTAAAAACATTCCAGCATTTTATGAAACAATAAAAAAACCCTCCAAAGTAGATAAATAAAGTATTTGTGTTTGCTAGATCTGCGTTTTTAATGAGAAAAGTGTCTTGACACACCAAGAAAGAAAATGCATCTTAGAAAATCTTTGACAGACCCCCAATTATTTCAAAGTAAATTTTCGTCATGTTGGTACGGATTTTTAGTGGAAATAATACTAACTTCAAATAGTTAGTAAAAAAAATAAAAGTTACATGATGCATCGAAAACTACATGATTGATATTATCAACAGAGGCTGAAAAACATACTGGAGGAGAAAAGTTAACGAGTATCAAGGATATGATAAATGTTGTTCTGAGACACATGGAGAGAAAAACAAAAGCAGATTCAATAGATATGATTTTTAAAACAATACAGCCTTAACAATATATTTAAATGATGACATCATAATAGTATAAGTCCTTGAAATACCCTATAAAAAACCTTAGGCTTTTCAAAAGAAATCTGGAAAAAACGCTTAAAAAGAAGGAAATGTGATTACTTCTAAATATTAAAATCTGTCATCGTGACCCAGATGCACTAATACTGCCTAAAGTTATTTAACTAGAGATGACCAGGAATGCATGCATTTGAAGTATTTATCATTTTTTTTTAAAAAGAGTAAACATTAGAAATGGCTAAACATTGAAAAGATTTAATAATCTAATGATTTAAATAAACTTTTGAAATATCACCTTTTAATTCAGCATAATGGCATTATGAGATAGAGATATGAGAGCATAACAAAGTATTAATTATATTTTGTGTTGTTTTAGAAGTTCCTCTAACTGGCTTTATTTTATCGTGTTTTCTCAATTGTTCTATGTTTCAAAACAAGCTCAACATTGTAACAATTGAAATTGAATTCTTTTCCTACTTGACCACAGCTATAAAATTGCAAAGATTTTGCTGGGTAGAGGTAACGTATACACCTTTCACTTTCTTTCCTAGGGATTTCATAAAGTGTATGTCTTAGGATAGCGAAGCCTACAAAGCAACCTTCCAAAGTAATCTATCAAATATTCAGTTCTCATGTGTGTCTTCTGAGTGATGGTACTATGAATTCACATAGATTTGATCAACCTTCAGTAAAATTCAGTTAGACTTGTTAGTGACGGTCTGTTAGTGGTAGAAGTTATGTGTGAATAACAGGCATTATACGAAAAGAATTTTTTTTAGAGTTTCAACAGCTCAAAAGTTATTTCCCTTCTATCTGCAACAACTCTTCAGTTAAATGCTAGTATTTCCTTTTCTCTGTATCGTGCTCTTCGCTGAGTGGGAACTGTGAGTTCTCCTGGGCCTCTTCCATAATGAGTTTGCCATGACATGTGTTAAACTGTGAGATTTCGCATTCATGCCAAGCATGCCCACACTCCTCCAAGCCTGCAGACTCAAAGGTTTGGCTCTACTATGAGGACTCCAGTTGAGGACTGAAAGCGAGGAGTTTGGAAAAGGAAAGGAACAGTAATGTACTGAAGTTCTTTTGCTGCTCTTGATGTTTTTATACTTATTTTATTAAAGAGATACTATCAGGGTGAAAAAGAACACTAAAATAAAGACCCTTGTCACTATTAGGTTTTAATCCAAAGTGGTGTTGGTATTTGTTGTTGGTTTTTGGTTTTCTCCCTTTGTTGGGGAATATTAGTACAAACTTTTGAAGTATACAGAAATTTGGGAAGAGGTTACTATTTCTCTAGAGAACCATTTCCTCAATCTGAATGAGGGATGGGTGTGGCTTGGAAAGATCATGGTCATGCTCCGTGCAAACCGGCCCTGTGGCGTGGCATGGCGGGTGCGGCCGACGAACTGAAACTTCATACCAGAGACCAGCTCCGGCGGCTGCCTGGCAGAGATCATGTGACCAACCAGCTAAGTTCAAAGCCCAGGCCTGGGTAAGATTAACTCCTTCAATGCTGTAAGTTCCCCAGAAGACATGAAACCTGCAGACATCAATCCTCTCCCAGGTCAGAGGAAAGGGAAAGGTAAAGGCACGTGAATAAACACCATGATACTGACACCAAAGTCAGTGAAGAAGACAGAACTGAAACCCAGAGGGAGGAGATAGAGGAGATGCTTCAAAGCTAACCTAAAAGCTGAAATTCTTTTGTAAAGCTATGGTGATGGACTATGATACACCAGAGAACCCTTTTGTAATGTCATGAAAGCATGGGGGGGAGAGCGTTCAAACTGCAGCCATGAGCAAAGGTGCCCGTGCTGAAATAAACAAATGTTGAAGTAGCTGTGATCCAATGAGAAGCCTGAACTGAGAGAAGTAGTGATGAAGTGAAGACCCTTGCTCCCAGGGAAGAAGAAGATCTCTGTTCCCAGAGATGAAGATGATCCCAGAGGTAGATGAAGAGAACCTTTGCTCTTGAACAGCTCATCCTTAAAATAATACCCCATTAGCTAAGATTGAACCCTCAAAAACAGTTGTGGGGAAAGCTGTAAGTCGAGCGAAGGGACTCACACATGCCAACAGAAAACCACCCCGGGCGGCTGTTGTGCTGTGACTGTGGAAAGGCCCCATAGCATGGGCAAAAGAGACTCCTCTCCCTAAGTGAACTGATAAAAGACTGTTATAGAGGTGGTAAACTGACTGAAATAATCCCAAGTTCGTGTCTTTATGTTGTAAGTGGGAGGAGGAGGGAGGATGGGGGAGGAGAAGTGTTCTGAAGGTTTATTCTGACCCTTATTATTCTTTTTTCTTTTAGTTCTGTTAATAAACTTCTTTATATTCTTTAAAGTTTAGAGCCTGCTTTACATTCCTCCTAATTCTTATCTCACAGAAGGTAAAAATGCGAACGAACCCACTACACTGGGAAATTCTCTCTTACTGTATATTAAAATCCAGAATAATAATTTCTATTGTAGTCTCACTTCTAATGCAATCATTGTGGATTCATTAAAAAAAATACTCCTGTACTGTAGCAAACACAGCAGCATCATGCCACAAGGATCCAGCCAAATTCTGTTGTTGTCTGTTAAATTCTTTATAGTGGAAATCTTTCTGCTTGCCATTTCTTTTCTGAAAATAAGCTCTGAAATCAAAATATCAGAGCTTGAATCTACCACAGTTTGATTGAGTTTTTTTTTCTCTTTGCTTCCATTTTGCTGCCATGCTCAAAACACAAAAGTTTGGAACTTTCTTTGACCTGAATATAAATAACAAAGATCACTGACCTGTAGTCTGCTCTTCTCCCTTTATCAACATTAATGGAAAGCGGGGGAGGGAAAGGGAAAATGCATGCTGTTAGCTATTATCTTTACAAATGACTTGCTAGCCTTTTATTTGTCTTCTTATGCTTCAAACACTCAAAGGATATTTTCAGAATTTCACTAGATGGAGGTTCAATCCTGGGATGACTTGACAAGCTGCATCTTCCTTAAGAGATTTTGACATGATATTAAGCCATAGTTACAAGCCAATACTTGAATGTGGAGCCCTGGGGAAATCTTTCCAAAGTGGAACACAACATTTACAGCAGGAGGCAGGTGTCTGCACCACTGAAGCAAACAACAATATGATATATTTAGTATCGAAAATGGAAGCAAAACTACTGTCTCTTTACCACTGGGGACAATGGAAGAGGTTGAATGAGAAAAAAAGCATCCTTTTCAGCTCTGGAGAATTTTAATTTACTGACAGAATGAAATATAGTCTCATCACGGCAGGTGCAGCAAGTGCCAGGTGCTGTTCACAATATTGTCTTCGAATTTATGTGTTTTTGAAACACTGAGAGGATGTGAAGCAGCTGCAATGGCCATGTGGAGAGAAAGCAAAGAGCTTTTAATTAGCAATAAGAGAGCTGTTAATTTCTTTTAGGAGCCGACTTTGCTTTGCACTCATATCAGAACCTCAGCAGGAATTCTGTGCAGCCCCAAACACACGAAGAAAATCAAGGAAGCCATGTGCTACAGCAGATTTAAAGCAGAAGGGAAATAAGGCTCTGGCTGTCAGCTAAAGAAATTCTTGGCAATTTTGATTCTCAATTTGAGAATTGAGATTCAAAGATGAGGGACTGCACAAAGATTTTAAAATTTCAGTGCAATTGCTAACCCAAGTAGTGCATAATAAAACATTCAGAGATCACAGTAAAAACATGTATCAGTTCTGCAAAGGGATTCCTGCTGAAACTTAATACAGTAGTTGTTTGAACTGAAGTAAATGCTGGAAACCAAATACTGAGATAAATCAGAATCTCAGAAATGTTACATGAGACTACATCTGAGATCCTAAACCACTAGCACAAATACCAACTTTTACTTGGATGAAGAATTTAAGGTTTTTGAAGTCTGACACCCAGTACTGCCAAGGTCCAGTCTCTCTGGACAACATACAGATGACTTGGCATTAGAGAAAGCCAGAACTTGCACTGGTTTCAATTCTGTCAACCTCAAAAAGGCAATGAAATATTCTTTTTTCCAATGTATCACTTATTTTTATGCTAAGAGTATGAGTGTGTGGCAATCATAACTTTTCATCATTTAAGAGACATTAGTGATCTACTCATTCTTAAATCTTTCAAACTCATTGGAGAAAATCCCTAAACTGAAATCTGAAGGGATATTCCTCCTACTGAGAGAAATGTTAAAATTGTGCAATGTGTATTGAATGACAGGGAAAATGAGTTATCAATGTGTAAAGAGTCTGATTTAAAACTCACTGAGGTAAGCTGAGACTTTTCCAGTAAGTTTAGTAAGTCTGCTGGTTTTAAATCCCATTATGCTCAATAGTTTCTATTTAATATCCAAGGGAATACAGAACCACTTACTGTATATAAGAGATGTCTCTTTAGTATTTTCTTAGGATCCTATTCTGAAATGAGATTTATTTACATGTTTACCTTTATGTTGCATTAAAGATTACTGAGGTGAAGAAAGTTAAACATGTTCATGAGTCTTTACAGAGCAGGGAATTATACATTAAATTCATGCAAATAAGAAGGGTATAATAGGTCAGGACTACAGTTTTAAATTTAATCTTTCATTATGCATCATAAATTAGCATACTTAATTTATGGGGACACAAAAAAATTAAATGGAGGACAACTGATAATGTATCATATCCCCAAAGACAGCCTTTCAAGATAAAACAAGACTCTAATAAATTACTTTGTCAAGTCAAATGTCCACCTATCTTTACATTCTTATCTAGTATATAGTAGTAATGTGATATTTAGATTTCTCTTTGCAATATCAGAAAATAATAAGCAGTTTCATGTATTGATTTTACAACTGAATCAAATACATATAAGGATAAATGAATCAGGGTTAATTAGCTGGCCTCCCGATGTAATGTAAAAAATGTGGAGTTTTTTATAAGTGAAATTGAACAGAGGAATACAACATTGACTGCTAAGTATTTTTGTGCTGTTATGAGATGGTATACAAAATATTATATATTTATAAACAGGACAAATGAATTAGAGATTAAACACTGTCAGTGCGGGAAACTCCATTTATTATGCCTACTGTTGCCAATCCACTGCCTGTTTTGAGAAGTAGAATTCCTGTGTAGAGGTAACACAGTCTCACAGCCATGCTTGAGCCTCCCTGGTTGCTAGGATGAGCTGAGCCAAACTGAGCCTGTGTGTCCCCGTGTGTCTCTGCTGCCTGGAGTTGTCAGCGAGGTAGTGAAATAAATCTACTCTTTGCATTTCAGCTGTGGTTCGGTGGTTGCCTTTGGTTACCTGTATGTGTCAATTCACACACCTACCTATGTATGGGTAAGACTCCACATGAGAATAAACAGCATACCATTTCCTACCTTTTAGTTTTAACAGTATTTGAGCTAAGGTATGCATAAAACTGTAGGGTTTATTTTTAGAAAAATCAATGTGTTCTATATTTATATTTTTATCTATTTTTGTGTGTTTTTTCTATTTTCCCAAAATGGCATTTTATTTATTTATATCCAAATTTATTTATATCCAAATACATACAGAGATGGAAATTTATGCTAAGTGCTTGTGATTATGTACTTGTTTAGAAATCAGAGAAATAACATTCTCAGTGGCAACACACTGACTCAAAACTGATTTTCAGTGTTACAGACCAATCAGTTCCACTGCTGTCTCATTTCTCCATGTTAAAATCCCCCTTTGACTCACTTTTTCCGGCTGATCTTGCTAAATGGATCACTGTCACAGTTTAACACCTGCTCATGTTTTCAACATGTGGTCACATGATTACGGTTTATCATTTAATAACTGGTGTCTTTTACAAGGAAATCACACTATGACTAGTGAAGAAAGTCACATCTTTACTTTACTGGGTGAAGTACCTCCAGTATGAAAGCACAGGTCAACAGTTTTGGTAAGAATAGGAAGTCTGGTAACTAAACAAAAATTTTCATGCCCCTCATCTCTCAGCCCATCACTCACTGTCCAACTTATATTCGACAAAAATGCTTATGACATAGCATCTTAGAACACACCCTGATCACTTCTACTCTCATACACTAAGTGATAAAAGAAACACTCTATCACTTTACTTTTTTCCATATTCCTTGTGCTCCTTTGAGTCACAAGAACTTGCATTTACCAGAAGCTATGATACAGGACCAAAATGAGATCCTTCAACAATTCAGTGTCTCTAGCCCTTTCGCAGAAGGTGGAGACTGCCAAGATTAGCATCTTCAACAATCTGAAAAGTTCATTTCTAAGCATACAACTCATTACAGTACTCATTAAATAGGAGGAATTCTTAGATATTGAGCATGGGGAATTATTCAATCAAGGTAGGTCTATCATTAACTCATAATTTTGTATTTGGTTCATGGATTGTTTATTTTTAACCCAGAAACAATTTGCATCACAGTGTTCCTCTCTGCATTCATTCACTGACGGCCAGGCAAGTGCAGGCAGCCCATGTTTGCACGCTTTGTTACTCAGCCTGCCTGCAAAAGAACACTTGTGTTCACCAATGGACTGCTGCACTTCTGTTTATTCTACTTCAGGAATGCAAGATGAGTGTAGTCACCCCAGGCTCCATTTAATCAATAGAAGGATGGCCAAGTGAGATGGTGCAAGTGTGTGGCAATTACTGCTTCTACATCACAGATATGTGGTCACCCCCTGATTCAATGGCAATCGTACATAACCTTAACGCAACAGCTTGTCCTAGTGAAGAGGTTGCATAAATACTAATGTGATTTCTAAGCCATAACCCATACACATTTTTTAAAATTAAATGTATATACTCCATGTGTGCTGATGCGGAAATACATTTATTATATGGTTAGCTGCTGGAATTCTGTTGTAATTCTCTGTGGCTCAGTTAATTTCAGACATTTCAGCTCAAGCTGCAGTAATCTAAGAGAGAGGTGAAATTCAGGCCAGAGAATTCTTAGTGAATGGTAAAACATCATGTACAGTTCACTTTGCAATTAACACATCTATCTTTGAGCTGGAAGAGATAAGCTGGCCATGACTCTGTGGACAGAAACCACTGACCTATTTAATAGTGTGAGATGAACTGGAACCACATGTTGTTCTTGTTTTGTTTTTTAACCGTGTTCTCTGGGATTTATACCTATAGAACCATGCACTTTTGTTCAAATCAGTGTTCTGGCAGCTTCATGTGCTGATTTCTGTGTTTAAGCTTAATTCTTGACAGAATTAATGTTAAAGATTTCCATGGAGGCTGGAAAGGGAAAATAAGGAATTAATTCCTTCAAGCTATGTGGGAACCGTGCTGTTCTTTCTCATCTTTCTTTGCTTAACGTATCCTTAGTACACCTTTGAGTGTGAGCTTGTAAGCATTGTTTTTAACCTGGATCGTAATATGATATATGAATTATTTAGAAGTAAATACTTCTATTATCAAGAAAAGTGAAGAGAGTCTGTAACCTACTGTGGTAGAAGCAATAGTTTGGGTTTGGGGAATAATACTGCTAATCATTTATGCTGAAACATGCAAAAATTGATACAAACCTTAGATACAGATGTAAAATGGCTAAAGGATAAAGGACTTGAACCAAAAGTGAAAAAAAACGATTTTTAATGCTACTATATACTGTTTCCTCTCCATTACACCCTGTAGCGGGTTCAGTTCGAAACCAGGCAGAAACACCAATGAAGTGTAGTGGTTTAGTTCACATCCATTACTTATTTTCCTTCAGTGAGACAAGAATTTATTGTCGTCTTCTGTCAGAGTTCTCATTAAAGAGATGGGACTATCACTATTACTTGTAAAATCCAACAATGCATCAGTCCCAGAGGCCGTGAGATTTAGTAAAAAGTCGCCAAAGCGAAAGATAGTCAAGGGTTTCAGAGTTACATGGCAATTGATAACTTTTTGGTCCAATAAGCAATTAACACAAAACTTTGTTTTGACTTGATAACCTATCACCTTTGGTACTTTTTACTGCAGTGCGTCTGTGTTTCAACCAATTACCTGCTGAGTCAAATACACCCATATATTTCTATTATAACATCTAAATTCTTAACTTAAACTATAAAATCACATTACTATACTTAAAACCCTCCACCATAGCACCCAATACATATTCTTACTTATAACTATAGAAACATAGGTTTATAATTGTCTTGCTTAAGGTCTATATATCTTTGTTATCACATCAACCCAAGCTCTTTCCAGGGCTGTAAATCAAACCCATTATTGCCTGTAGAGGTTTTTACTCCTCTGTTTCCCACAAGAATTAGGAGAAAGCAAAGCAGGCACAAAACTTCAAAGAATATAAAGAAAGCTTTATTAACAGAACTAAAAGAAAA
>VZTD01004937.1:131012-145630 GCA_013397725.1 Rhagologus leucostigma
GATAATAAAAACTGACTAAAACCACAGCCAAGAAATGCGCATGCTCTAAAAAGGCAGATACAAGGAGAAGCCATGCTAAACAGTTCCTGGAACATGTAAACTAGTTTGAGGAAAAGTTTGAATATGCATAATTGATTATGAATATGCAGTTGGCTGATGCAATAGGAAAGATATGTAAAGGGTGTCTCTGCAATAGCAGGTGTGCTCTTGGCTTAGTGCCAAAGCACCCAGTGCTGTAACTTTTGCTTTATTGTCTTTGTCCCCTATTGTCCTTTATTAAACCTTTAAATCCTAACAGGAGAGTGAACCTCGTTTTTCACAAGCTTCTCTTCAGATCACAGCTACTTCAGTATTTGCTTGTTTCAGTACAGGTACCTTTGCTCATGGTGGCAATTTGAACACTCCACCCCCCCATGCTTTTAATGAATTACGGGGGTATTCTGATGTATCGTAGTCCATCACCATAGCCTTACAAAAGAATTTCAGCTCCTGGGTTTCAAGCATCTCCTCTTTCTCCTCTCTCTGGGCTTCGGCTCTTCCTACATCACTGACTTTGGTGTCTCTATGGTGTTTTCTTCACGTGCCTTCACCTTTCCCTTTCCCCTGACTGGGGAGAGGATTGATGTCTGCAGGTTTCATCTGTTCTGGGGAATCTTACAGTGCTGAAAGAGTTAATCTTACCCAGGCTTTGCATCAGGAATTTGTCTCTCGCTGTTGGTCACATATCTCTGTCGGGCGGCAGCCGGAGCTCTTTTCAGTGTAGAATTTCATCTCAGCAGCCGCACTGGAGTGGGGCTGCCCAACGGAGCAGAAGTGGCCGAGATCTCAGCCGAGCTGCAGCGTGGCTGACTCGGCCCGGCTGCACGGAGCAGGGCCCAGCCTGGCCCCGCTGGGCCGTGCGGGCCCTCCAGTTACCTGTCCGAAAGCTGGAAGCAAGACAGAGCTTTCCCAGGGTTTGTTCGTTCTAAAATGTGAATTCACAGAGGCACGTTCAGCTTTCTTAAGTGGCTAAACAGAGTTGCCAGTATTCAAACTAGCCAGCTGATTGGTTTTGTCGAGTCTGGAGAAAGCTGTCAGCAGCTCCTGGTAAAATAATCACTTTTTAAAAAAAAAAAAAAAAAGCTGGTGGATTTCTCCTTAACTAAAAACTAAGCTATGCTAAACCATGACACACACTCACTTGTATTTGTATCACAGGTTTTTCTAGAGCTTTCACCAAGATTAGCCTAAACCACCCACTATACTCCTGTAAAGGTAAATATAGCTCAAGTCCCAGCAGTCTAAATAGACTGGACAGAGCAGTTGGTGTAGCTGAGAGAAGCAATAAAAAGATGGTTTACAAAGAGCTCTTAATCATGTCATAGTCTACATCAGTTGATACACCAAAGGATTAGATATATTCTTGTGGATCACCTAGAAAGAACTGGAAGAGCAATTTAAATGAAATGAGAGAATTTAATTTTTAATTTGCTTACTAGATCCATGATGCTTTTGGTCCATGGGTCTTGTGCTGCACATGACTGGCAACTGAGCTCTGCTTCCATCTTCTATTGCTTTTATGGCCAGAAATGGGAGGAGCTTTCCCTCACACGGGATGCTAGGTAAACCAAGTTTACAGCTTTGGAAGACAGCGAGCTAGCCAGCGCTTCAAAAGCTATCAAAAGGTGAAACTGAACACAAAAATATTTGCTCCTGTCCCATTTACTAGATATTGCCATCTTTTTAACCACTGTCTCCTTCCACTTTAGTTTCAGAAGATGACACAATTTAATTTATTTCATCCATCGTATAATGAACATGACATAGTCTTCCATCAGTCTGTTACAGTTATTCTGGCCTTAAAGTGAATAGCTAATGCAAACTAATTTGGAAGAATGAATAAAGGGGTATGAACCTCTCACTTCTAGGTTAGTGAACTGAGATCAAACCAACCCAATGGAAAATGATAGTATTTTCTGAAAGAGACCATTAATGTGGTATCTCAGTCCCAAAACAAGCTAATCTTAATTTCTTTGACATTCATTGATGCTGATGTGGGAAAGAAAAGAGACTAAATTACTGAAATATGGAGAATGGGCTAAGCAGCAGTTAGTTTTAACATTTAATGCTGGTAGAAAAATGTAATTCATGAATATTGCTACACATTTTTCATGTATACAAAAATTAGAGAAGTATGAGACAGTAATTGAAAACATTTTCAAACCACAAAATTTGCTCATGCAGCCTAAAGTCCTGCAGTCCCTCAAAAGGTGCAATTTTAACATGTCCTTACTAGAACTGACTTCTGTGCATGTTTATCGCTTTCTGTAATAGTCCGCTTCATTATCTGAATTGGTATTTCCATACCCATGTTATGTTTCAGAATAAAATATATCTTGAGGCCTCAGGAGATGAAGGAGTATGAGAGAAATAACTGTCCTTCTGGCTTCCTTGTTTTTCTTTTCACGTGGCTTCCTTGGGGTTTTGCCTATCCACAAAGACAAGCATCTAGTCTGAGAAATGTAGAAGTATCATCAAGGGATGTCTGTGCAGCATTTCTGATTGATACAAAAATATCTCAGGTAACAAAACTACCAAAGACTTTGATAAACTTTCCTCAAAGCACAGTCCTGCAATAGAACAGCCCTTTCATGTCCTTGCCTTTATCCTGGTCTTTTAAGTCCTTAATTAATTTGATAGAGAGATAGATGAATAGATGGATGGATGGATGGATGGATGGATAGATGAATAGATGGATGGATGGATGGATGGATGGATGGATGCATGGACAGACGGACAGACGGATGGATGGATGGACAGACAGATGGATAGATAGATAATGTCCTAAATCAAACATGTCTCAAAATTAGATACTAACCCTCTAACCAGCTTTCCAAAGAGAAGCCTTTTTACAGCTGCAGATTAGACCACTGAAGTCATTGGACATTACCCCAGTTTGCAGCGAACGAGATTGGATGTTTTAGACTTAACATCTTTTCAAGCAACATCATCAGTTTCTAGAAGTTATCTAGGTGCTAAATAATGTTTACTAAATGAAATAATCTATTCAAATATTGCTCTGATTTGAAAAGTTCTCTGGTGAACCATAAAATACTTATGTATCTAATTTCTTCCTCCTTGTGAAAATTAAAACTCCAAACTGTATAAGAAGGATGTCTCTCCATCAGTATTGTCATATGCAAAATTGAATTCTAAGTCTGTAAAGGAATAAATTAAGTGTTAATTAATATTTGTTAGCATGTAAAGCCTATTGATCATTTAAGGACTTACTACTCTTAATTCAGGAATTTTCATAAACTATTAGTTTAACCAACTACTGTAAATCATTTGAGCTACAGAAACTGATTATGCAAGAGATCTTAGACTAGATCTCAGTGGTAAATGTCTAACCTGACACGGGTACATGTGTGTATAAATTTTTCATCTTTCTTGGAAATGTCCCTCAGATGGTATTGAGCTCCAGATTAGCTCACCTGGACGTACACATATGTGGATAAATTCAGGTCATCACACTCAAGGGGAAATTCAGTTTGCCCTGAAGGATCAGCTCAGGTCAGGAAGTGTCCATTCAGCTGCTTGAACACCTGACAGACAGACTGTGTGTACCTTTTGGGTTGACCAGTGCTGCTCCCATCAGCCAAATCAAGTGGACACATGTCTTCTGTGCAACTTGTATCATATCTCTAAGTCTTATTCAGGAATTTAGAACACCGTAAGACATCCTAAATGATACTAGACACTTACGTTTAAGCAAAGTAGTTTAAATCTTTGTGAATCTTCAGTTGAATCACTGCTCATACTACTTTGCACTGTTTAGAAATCATCACAGAATATGAGATTTAAATAGGGATATTTACACCTAAATGCCTCATTAAGTTTCTGGAGGCTAGATCAAAAAAATGTCTAAAATAGATGTTGAGTATCACTTAAAATGAGATATCCACAAAATCTCTGTAGATTGACAGATACGATTTATGAAGTCCTGAGCACTTTTAACTTTTAACTGAACTGACTCGCACCTTCAGTCTCAAACTGAAATTCAAGTCTCATGAGTTGCAAAACAGATATGGATATCTTTATTAGGTAGCTACAGATTTGTCTTCTCTGGCATAATAAAGAGTCAGGATGAAACGAGAATTAGGAGTAAATATTTTCTGTGAAGCTGAAAAAGGATATCCTCTTAAGTTTGGAAATTTAATTATTATTCCCTTCTGCTAATTTATAGAGACATTCTAGTATCTATTATTTGTGTGATACATTTTTAAAGTTAATTATTTTCCCTGGAAAATACTTCAAATCCTGAAATGCAGACTAAAGTCTTGATCTTCCTTGTATGTGATAGAGAATTTTTTTAGGAAGTTCAGAGCCAAAAGTAAGTTTAAAGTAGCAGGTGTAGAACTCTAGAAGTAGGCAGTTCTCCAGCAGCAGTATGTATGATAATTATTCAAATTGCCCAAAGATATTTTGTTAGTGTAATCTGTTTATATATTCCCTCTTTTTAATATTTACACTGATAAGAGCTTTAGAGATGTGTATAATTATTCTCCATGGAAATAATCAAGATAATTAATATACTTATTTGAAAACATGCAAAAATGCAGTGAAAAATGCTTCACTAATGTTTCTATCATGATTTTACATATCAATAATGTATAACAGGCCTGGTTCTGCCTACTCTGAAATCTATGGGAATTTTGCCATTAAATTCAAAGAAAGAAAGAACATCAGGTCCAATATGAATATTTGAGTATTATGTTGAAAGTTAAACTCTAAATACTCTTTAGAGCTGAGATAATACCCTATGGTATTTCTAAAGTGAAAAAAAAGGAAGAAAAAGAAAGACTACTTAATCTGCTTTCTTACTCTAATATTCCCTTTTTCGATGTTAGAAGTACTGGCCTTGATTTGCTTTTTACATTAAGCCTTAAAGCTATTTTCAGTTTCTGGAAACTTGAAGGTAAATGAACAACAGATTTTTTCTACTGAATTAATATGATGCATTCTTGAAGCTAGAGGAAATGTACTTGCTGAACATCCTAGGCTCAAAACCTAGTCATTTTCTGGGCAAAAAGAGACTTAAGGACAGGTATCTATCAAGTTCCTCTGATTTCTAAACTAACATACAGTATGTTACCTTTGAATACTCCATAATGTGGTGTCCTTCTAGGCATTTATTTCAATATATTTTCTCTCTCTGCTTGACTTTTTGTTCCACTTTTTCTCTGGGAAGGGGGCAGTTATTTTCCAAATTCAAGAGCTGTCTTCTATGGCTCTTTCTTCATGTCTCATGCTTGTTTCTTGCTAATTTTTAGTATATTTTTGTCACTGTCATGATCCTGTGTCTGGGTTTATCACTGATAGCTTTTTTTTTTTCCTTAGCTTCACCTATTACAAACTAAGATTGATCATACATTTCTAAGATGTCCTAATGGCTTGGCTGATCTTATGTTTTAAAAGTAATTTTTCTAAAATTTATTAGGAAAACTGAGTAATGGAGACATTGATAAAGGTGACTGGATTTTTATTGAAACAAAGGAACTGTAGGTTTGTCCTTCTTTCCAGCATTGTATTTTTAATGGAATGCTCAGACCCTGAACACACGTTTACAGCTCCAAAAACTCTACTAACATTTGTGTGCATCTACTATGGGAATAGAACTAAACTCTGCTCTTATTTCAAGGCTTGGGGTGGTGTTTGCTTTTTTGGGTGTTGGGGTTTATTTTTTAGCTGGTTGGGTTTTTTTGTTTTGTTTGTGTTTTGTTGCCTTTTTTTTTTGTCTTTGGAATAAGCCTACAATTACTGAAGTATATACTGAAGAGGATATCAAATAAGACAAGAAAATATTCACTTCTTAAGCAGTGTAATTATGTAGCAGAAGTACACAGACTGTTCACATGAATAAATCTACTCCATGTGTGTTGGAGTGTTGAGAAATGCCAACAGTAATGTCCTCAGTCCCAACAGAGACAGAGCTTTAAAAGCTTGTCTTGTCTTTTTGATCTTTCTGGCTCTCAGACACATATTCACAAAAACATGTATGAACACATACTTACCAGGTAACCATACTTGTTCTTTTTCAAAGTAGTATGGATTTTTCCCTTATGAAATCAGATACTTCCTGGTATTGTGGCAGCAAAGAGCATTTATGGATTTTTTTCCACACATGCATTAAAAATATTACGATAATCTAGAATTTATTAAATCTTTTTTAAAAATCACAAGTATTCTAAGTTACTATAATCAGTGTCGCCATATTCTGTTAGGAAACCAAGTCCACAGTTTTATATCAAGGATGTCATTATACAAAACTTGTCAGAAAATTCTTTTCCATTGCTTACATGGACATGAGTTCTTGAAAATTACAACTATAAACTTCCTGTATTTGCCAATTTTGAATGTGATTAATAGAATAGTCTGGTATATTTTCAGGGTGAATTTCATGGTCAAAGCAATGATGAAAAAAAACCAAAAACAAGCTAACTAAACCCAGCAGAAGATAACATGGCACCTCTTTCTTCTTTTAGATGTTGTTATGGTCTCAGTCCTTCAAATCAAATTATGCAGTGACTGCTTCTGGTACTGCCAGTGTAAAAAGTTGTACCTATTTTCTCTTCATATCAACTAAGTGTTTGTGGCAAATGACTGTTATTTTGTTATATATTCTTGCCCCACTGTTTAAAGTAATGTAATGTTCTCTGTATTTTAAAGGAGTACTTACTATAGATTTTTCCCATGCTTTATATATTTTGTTTGTTTTTTTTTTTTCTTCATGTAATCAATGCAAGGATTCGGCTCTTGAATTACAAAATCTCTTGAGGTTTCTTTTATACAAAGTAGTCAGCACACAGATTGAATGTTTGCCATTCCTCTTCCAAAGTTATAGTTGAGCTGCATATTCTTAGGACATCATCTATAATAAGTGAAAAAAAAAATTCAATCTACTGTTGTATATCTCTCTCTGATGTCTGGATTTCAGCTTTCCCTGGATCACGATCAGGAAACAGTATTTTGCGTCCTCTTTTTGCTTGTCATCTGTAATAGCACCATAGATAAAATATTACAAGGAAACAAACAAACAAACAAAAGAATCGCCATGATTACACTATTCATAGATCCAATACCATCTATAAACTTCATTATATTTGGTGTCTAAACCCATTTCATGATAGTTAGTTTGCTTTTTTACTTACACTTCATTTCTTATTCGTATTTTTTTATCTTTCTTGGTTTTCTACATGTTTTTTTGTTTAAGTTTACTTTGTCCTTAGCTTTTATTTTTCTGTCTTCTTTGCTTCTGTATCTTTTTTTTTGGTATTGTTTCTATCATCTGTTGCCCGTTACTGCAACCTTCTCTGGAAACATGCCAAAAACAACAGGCACTAATCTAATGAGATAGGTGTCAGTTATGAAAGGTTTGTGGGTAAATCTGCACTTGGATGTCTACATTGCTCCTAGTTTGTTGTACGCGACAGTTATACCATCTGTTTGATCTAGACGAGGTATTTCTGAATATGTCTAAGTTTGAATGGTTTCCTTGATTTAACTGTGCAACAATATTTTTGATCAGATGAGCGCCCATGTTTCCATCCATTTGAGCCATCTTTTTCTGTTACCTTCTCAGCTGATTTAATCTGTTTCACTGTTTTCTCTACTTCTTGAGAAGTACTTATAAGAATTTGCACATGCTTAGTTTATTTTTTTGTGTGAGTGTGGTATGTATGCATGTGTTCATGTGGGTGCTCTGTGACATCTATCTACCTTTGAAGTATTTATGAAGTGAATGATACAAAGAAGCTATTTTTATTTTAAAATTCATGATTTTTATAGTCCCTCTTCAGATATCTTGTTGATGTTAAATACTCCAGGTCCAGCTTCTTAATGAAAAAACCCACCTGAAATTGCTTTCCAATAGAGTTAGTGACAATTGTCTAGTTGCTTTGAGAGGATGCAGTCATGAATCTTTGAGCCATTCTTCAACCTTCAAGTTAATATCAAGTGTAAAGAAAAATGTAACCATTGGCTGAACTAATCTGCTGTGGAGTTTTCTTCTAAGAAAAGTATTTCAAAATGTGAAGCTTTGTTTTCTAGTCTTAGCTGTATTCATAGCATTTATCAGTGTAGAGTTCTTGATTTCCTCCACAACATTCCTCCACAGCATCTATGATTACTGAGACAACGAAAGAAAGGAGAGAAAAAAAACAACAAAAAAAATTTCTTCCTTCCTGTTACTAAGAACAGCTTACATTTCAAGACAACCTTTTTTAAAAATTGTGTATGAAAGAATTCTGAGAGCATATACTACCAAGATGGGATTTAAACTTCTGACAACAGGACTGATTAAACTGATTTTTGTGTGTGATTTTTATAATAAGGAATTTTTAGTAAATAGTAGATTTTTATGCAGTTGATTTTTTAATGGCAAAGATTCTACCTTTTTTTTTAATAGCTTTTTTAATGGGAAAAGTCTTTGGGGACAAATGATAGTAAATTTAGATAGTACATATAATAGTAAAATAGATATTAAATATAATGTATATTTACAGAGCAATATGGACACTTGCAATATTAATTAAGTAAAAAACAAAAACCAAAAGGACTTTTGTAACATAAACAAATATCTAAAGAGCCGTTTTATGCAAATAAAATGAAAAGTAAGTTAAAACAGGGTTACAAAGCCACAAAATTTTAACAGGAAAACATTTTTATAGTTTGCATCCTTAGTGAAGAAACATGCCAGCTTATTAATGCCGAATTTAAGAAGGAATGGATTGGCAAGAGAGAAACTGTAAAAAGCAAGACAACATATCAGGACAGCTGTAATGCAGTGCTTTATTGAAATAGGGAATCACACAATCTAATAGTGCAATATAGAGAATGCAGCCATGAATACTTAGAAGTTAAATCCTGTCCTGGATTACAATGTCTCGAAGGAGCAAAAAGACATAAATGAATACAATGTAGACAAGAGCTACATTTCTCATGAGGCAGAGATGCGTGTCTCGTGATAAAAGATAACATATCACTCAAATATTCCCTAGCACATTTTGGTTTATTTAAGAAGCCTTTGGTATTTACAACTGAGAATTACTAAATCACAGGGAAAAGAGGACAAAGGGTGGGAGGCAGCTACGCTCGTAAACAGGAGTCCTCTTTAAAGAAGGTGTTTATATCTCTTCACAGATCTGTGTCACACAGAAAATGTGTAGGACATGTCTCATCACATAACCATAAAAACAGGTGATCTAATCATAGATGTGCGGTTCCCATTTTATCCATAGGACATATTTCTACACCTGATAGAAATGTAAAGATCTGCAGATTCTATGAAGGCCCAAGACTCCTATGGAAATGGATCAATAAGTAGCTTTTACAAAAAAAAGTATTTGTGATGAACCTGGCAGAGAGATGTAGATTACCAGCTAAATTTCTTCCTTAATTTCAAGTGGCCTGATAGCCACCGTCAAATATTATTCTGTTACTGAATGAATGCAAGGATTTATGCGTGTGTGAAAAATTATCCTGCTCAGTGAACTGCTTCAAATCAGAGGGCAATGAATGTAATGAGAGATAAATGGCCTTGTCCGAGCTTGGGTTAACAAAATCAGGAAGGGAAAATTTGAAGGAGAAGCTACAAAACCCAAAGGAAGTTATTCTAATATTTTCCTGTGATGACAAAAAAACCCCCAAACATAACCAAAATTAAAAAAAACCCAACCAAAACCAAAATAAACATGAAGAGATATAGGTCAGAGAAGAAAAACAGGGCTTCTGCAGTAAAAAAGGTAAATTAGGAGTTCCAGGCTATTGCTACATTTTACTTTGAACATTTTCATAATCAAGATCTTTTCTGTAGTCATTATTATTTCATGTCAAAAATAAGAATGGGAATAAAAAGCTCAATGCATTTTCTTCCACAGATTTGTGAGAGGCTTGGCGGAAACAGTTCTAAATAGAAAACAGTTATTACTCAGGTATGATTGAAAAATTTTAAGGGAAATATAAGTCACCCACATCAGAGATCTGAATTGACTGGTAAAAATGCTGGGACTGAATATAAGCATTCTTCTCCATCTAGCAGAAACACTTCAGAGACATGCTTTTCATTTAGAGGATAACTAAAAGAAAAAGTTGTGGACCATCAATAAAAGATACCAGTATGGATACATTTTCCCTGTCCTTGGTGAACACACAAAAAGAAGTATTAAATGGAGATTTTATTCCTGAGATATCATTCTGAATATAGACAGAAAAAAGAAATTTTTTAATGTGTTTAAATGAGAAAAGAAATTATTTTTACTCTGTAAATAAATTTTACATTTTGAGATTACTTGCAGGGTATGGCTGAAGATTGCAGAGTAATATTATATAGATTCAACATATTGGTAATACACATTGAAAAAGTTTCTTCCTGTGGATTAAGGGAGTAATTTCAAAACTAGTATAACAATGCATGGATATGGTGGCACAAAAAAAGTTCAAAAATAAATAAATAATAATTTAAAAAATAGCCAGCAGTCAGTTTTGTTAGGTATTTTTAAACTGTAACATAGAAATAAAATTAGTAAATCTATGTCTAGACTTTTCTGCTGGAGTAAGCCCACATATGCTCAGGACTTTTGTTAGAATGCTTGTATAGACATTTATTGTTTTGTTAATACCTGAATACTTGTGGCTTCCTCTGTTAATCTCTACGCACAAATTTACAACCCTCAACTGTTAGTTGGAAAATTACAGTAATTTACATGGGAAAGAGTAAGCTGATAAGTAATTCATCTAGTTGATATTACTGAGAAGTATAACCAGATTTCATCACTGTTTTCCATGTTACTGCTGTCTGATCAGGTGTCCTTCCAAGATGAGTTTGGCAAAGAACTGACTGGCATACAGTTGACTGAATGGAAAGTCAGGTGAACTGGGAAACTACTAAGAATATTATACCATTTTAATAAGAATGGTGAATGCTTTCTAAGCCCCAATAAGGACAAGAATACACGGCCATGTAGATTTTTTCCCTTCCTCCATCCAAATGGATTATAGTACAATAGATGGAGTTCTGCGAGAGCCCTCAATTTTACAGTTTACCTGTGTTATTCTTTCATGAAGCAGTGTCAAGGAGACACAACACTTTCTCCATTTCACCGTTTCTGTTCCCAGAGAGAAAAACTGTTATATTTTGATCTCAATTGAGTTTAGCTACTGTCCTCTTTTTTTTTTTTTAAACATTGCACTAGTATTTTATTATTTCATAGTGTAATTAGATATTTTATGAATTTATAATTACTATTATTTTAACTTGTAATTTAGTAAACAACCTAAGATTGACAAATTCTCATTTTAGCTAATCTGTCACTCCCAAGAGAAGTCTTGTCTGCTGAAATGACCAAGAGATTGCTCAACATTATGTACCACTGCATCCAGTCTTACTGCTTCTGCTGATAGTCTTGCAATTCTTTCTCTGCCTCTGATGTTAGTTCAGACTATATATCCTGAGACACACCTTTCTTTTTGTTCTGAGAAATTTTTGGACGGAAACTGTATGATCTGTAAAACATTGCCAAAATTTTTGGGTCTAGGCTGATTTCAGTCATAGTTTCAAGGCTTTACTGAATTTTCATCTAGTGAGAGAACAAGAAAATGAACACATTTTCATTCTAGCTGAATATCTAAGTTTTAAAATGGAGAAGTAAATTCACAACGCTAACATTTCTTAGCTTCTAATTTCCTCCCGTTAGAACCTGGTCGTATTGGCACAGCTTTTCCTCATAAGTAAAATGCTTTGGGCAAAACAGTTATTCATATCAGTGGACCAGCTGAAATCCATCATTATTTTCAGATGAACCTTGTAAGAAATTATCATTAAATCTGGGTTGTCTGGTCTGCTGTAAAGTGCTGTGGGAATCACAGACCCATTTTATTTTAGGAATAACTGTATTGTGAGACATTTTTACAAGTGTTTAACTGCTGTGTCTTTGAAATAAACAGTAAGACTCTTTCACCTAAGTAGAGATGCCATGAATGATATATTTTATCCTCTGATTTGCTTTTTTTCTGGAAAAAAAGGGAAGCATTAAAAACAGTGTCAGTAAAAACTAAACACAAAACAAGGAAAGACAAAGAAGACTAGCACAGATGTTTATATAGCTCAGAGGAGATTAGAGAATTAATTTATGTTAATATTTAACTGTACACAGACACACATTAATGCATAACTATATATGAACATGCACTTACTTATGCATGCACATACATGTGCACATGTATGTGTGTGCCATTGGACAAACATGTTACTGGCACAATGAACCAATGAAATAATATGCAGTCCTCTTCCTTGTTTTTAAAAGAACACGATTGAGAACAGGATTGGAACACATTTTCCCTAGAAACCATTCTGGTGGTTTTTTGCTTATATTGGAAAAAAAAAACCTCAAAACCATTTGTCCTCAGAAAAAAAAATATAGGGAGATTTTATACAGACAATGATTCAAACCACATCCTTGTTCCCAGTCACTTCATATAAATGAGTTTGGACTGTCAAGGGATCAGTAGCTGATTGTTTTAAGTCCTATTCTAGCAACCAAATCTTCACATGAGCAGTATAGTAGGTTGGGGGTGATGTCCTTTACTTCTGTGACCCAAAACTAACTGCAGATAAATTGAAGTTTCTTGAACTTATGTCATTTGTGAATTTAACTTTGACTCTTCAAAGAATACAATGAATCATGTTAACTACTGTAATGAAGAGATAATTTTCGCTTGTTTCTTTTTAAGAAAGACTTCCGTTACATCTGTTCATCTGTCTGTCTCCTGTCTTCAAAGGCTTTTGAACACATTAGTCAAACTTAACTTAATTTGATAAAGAAGTATGAATGAGAATAACTGAAACTGCATTCTGGTTAAATGAATGATGAGCCTAGCGATCAAACAATGCTGTGAAATTGGAAATAATCTATTCTCTTGCACTATAACCAGCAACATAAACTTGCCCTTGGCCAGTCCATACCAGAATGAGTTGATGACATCCACTGTCTGCTGTCTATAGAACAAATTAATATATCCTCCTATTGCTGTGTTTTAGGGTTGTTGATGTTCTAACATATATTCAAATTACAAAATAGGAAGAGTTGTATGGCACAAATCTGGCAGTTCAGCTTCATGAATTCTTCTCACAAACAATGTGTTTTTAAATTGAGCTCTACATCTAGACCAAACCTAAAATAACTGCTAGCATTACATTTTCAGACATTGGGGCAGGAGCTGGAAGGCTTCCTGTTATAGTTTACTTATCCTATTATGTCATCTATTGCACAATAAAAAAGGTTTCTAAATACTATAGAAAAAAAAAGGAGAACTAATAAAATTAAGGTTTCAACAACAAAAATGTAATTAAAGAGACAAATTCAGTATTTCACTCATTATTGCCATTTTTTCCCTGCATTTATTTTCTTAACTCCCCTTCTTTTTCTCTTTTAATAACATAGTTTAAGGTTAAGACATTGTTAAATGTTTAGGAATTTCTCTTTCTGAGAGAGAAACATGTAAGTAAAACTGTCTGTTCTTAATTAATATTCAACATTTCCTATAAGGCATATTTTTTCCTGGTATAGCAAAGATTCCAGATGTCCTTTTTCCTCTGAGAAAAACAGAATTAGTTATATATTTTTTTTCAAACTTACTCTGAACATTTAAAGTTGATATTAGCTGTTCAGATACATAGACATTAAAAATCTAGACTGTGAAAATTATTTGTAGGATCCTAAAAAGTCTCTTAAACTAAGATGCAGATATAAAGTTAGGAGCATATTACAACCTTGTAAAGGTTTATGAACGGGAAATGAGGTTGCTTATTAAACTGCAAAACCTTTTCTGACTTACTGCTCATCTTCTTTATGCCTCTGTTCCCAAGAAAAATCTTCAAGACTATCTGAAGAACAAGCAAACAAAAAGATATATGTGAGGAGAACAGGGAAAAAAACCCCAACCTATTTGTGGATTTTCCTTTGGAATGAAGCTAAAATGCAGAAGGAATTTGCAAGGGTTGATACAATTCTAAATCTTTAGAAAAAGAGAAGAAAATATTTGTAGTATTTAGATCATAGGCTCTTTTCATGATTATAGAAAGTTGCTATAGACTTATAAATACTAAATATTTTAGTAAACATGTTTTATGTTCAATAACAACATGTAGTTAAAATATTTTCAGGCTATAGGGACCCATAAACCACTAAAATATCTTTTTTAAGTACATTATGTTAGATGAAAATTTACATATATCATGCCAGATCTAACATTCTGAGAGAAAGGTGAGGCTGCTGTGACTCCATGCTCCTGTTTCCTACCAGTAGTGAGACTTAAGATGTATTTCCAGCAGGTACATGTCCACAGGGCACACATATGACACATATTTACAGATACACTCAGGTGGTGGCCCAGATCACAGATGGACACATTCATCAGTCACACAATCACTGACTGCATGAATAACCTCATCCTGCTCCCCTCTCTGTCAGAGCAGGATAAAGATAAAATAGTGAGGGGAAAAAAGTGTATATGTATATATGTATATGTATATATATATTTATATGTATATGTGTATCTGTATATATATATATATATATATA